>JAOVYW010000070.1:272846-320059 GCA_025775045.1 Hiodon tergisus | reverse complement strand
CCAGTCTGCCCCCCACGCCCGTACTGCTTTATAATCTGACTGGCTTTTGCATCAGGCGAGCATCTTATTTACACTACATGTTTGTAAGTATCAAAGTTAATTACATCCTAGTCATCCAATGTTCTTTCTGATGTACATTTTAAAAAAATTATCTTCTTGAGGAACCTGCTGAACTTGCTAGGTGCATGGAATTTAAAAAAAGATAATTAATCCTGTACCGGCTTCTAACCCCCCCGTCTTTTCAATTTACAGCGTATGTTCTACCTAAGCTATATGTGAAGCTGCATTATTGTGTGAGTCGTGCCGCCATCCACAGCAAAGTGGTGAAAAATCGCTCCCGTGAGGCCCGGAAGGACCGCACTCCTCCGCCCTGCTTCAGGCCCAGTGTATGTTTCTTTACTACTTTACATTCCAATAAATTTGAAATGTTTATTGAAGGACACTCATTCACATTTTTCAATTGTTCTTATAGAAGTCCTGACCTTTTAGAGCACGGGTGAAAAGAGGCTATCTTGCAATTCTCTTACATTAGCTAAAATACAATTTTCATGGATTATAGTACCATACCGAGACACATCTGGATAAATATAATTGTATAACAATGGGATTCTTATGTGATTTGTTTTCCTTTTACAGGGTAACGCCCCAAGCCCATGTGATTGACTTCGAGATTCTGTACACTTTCACAAAAAATAATAAATTCATTTGTATATAAACAATTTGTTTGTGGTGAAACAATATTCTACCTTTTTCAAAAAAAGGTATTTAATACAATGTCTCTTGTATTGTTTTGATTAGAAGATACAGAATATAACAGAACTAGATTCCCATGTTGTAGTGGTTTTTGTGTGGTTTGTTTTTATTGGGTATGATCTTAAGCCTCAGAATTCAGATCTGATATAAATGTTGGTGGAGGGGTGTAGTTACAATGGCATTATAAAAAAATTCCCATTCCCTGCTTGAGTTGATCAAGATACTATTTATAATTCAATTTAGGTCAAGAATAGTTTCCCTCTAAGGTTAACAATTTCATGATCCAGTTTCTCCTTCCTTGTAATTTGTTTGTTACTAGGAGGGATGCTCTTTGGCTGCCTTGAGTTGGTCATATTGGGGGGATCCTTAACCCAGACTTCCATGCTTGAAAACTTAGCTTGAATTTGGGGGATGATGCCCATTCACTTTTTGGTTTAGTTTACAAATGTCAAGTATAAAATTGGGCTAAAGTGGTCTGGAGGTTTCTTGGCTTGTAGCTAAGATCCCATTGAAAATCATGCAAGAACATGATGTGAAATTAACATAAGTCAAAGTCATTATGTACTCAAAAATGATTTAAATGGTAAAAATCACAAAAAGGAAAGTTCCTTGTATTTATTTGGAATAGACCTTCTGCCAATACAGTACAAAACTTACAGTAGTTTCTCATTACACAAATATATAATTACAGTATGGTACATATACAAAGGTTCTGCAGTAGTTTTGTTTTTCTTACTCTTTAAGTTTTTAAAGCAATCCATACCATTCACAGGAGGGGAGGAAAATTAATTATAATGGAAATAACAGGTCGACACTAGTACACAAAGCAATACAGAACAATAAAAACATCCAGGAAAGGAAACTTTCAAACAAAGAAAATAACCCACAAAAATGTAAAGAGAATATATTGCACTTTGGAATTTTATACATTAGTAACAAAATAAGAGCATCTTCTGTACAATGTGGTCTGAGAAGAGGAACAGAAAGTCTGCTTTTGACCTGTTTAACCACAAGCTACACTGCCAACGCAAAATAAACAAAGTTTGTTTTGTGACGAGTCTTGTTGTTACATGCAACACAGCGGCTTAAAAGTCATCAACCAGTGTGTAGTACACTGAGTGTCACAAAAAACATGAGTGCTCTCCAAAAACATACCTTGACTTGCACTCGCCATAAAAAATAAAAATAAAAATCAGCTTTTTTTCCTGTTTTGGAAAAAAAGGAACAGGAAAAAAACATTCAAACAACATTGATCAGGTAGGTAGATCTAAATGTGTAAACCTAAGTAAAGTTTTTGTTCTTTTCTCGGAATCTGGGGTGCACGCTACGTAGCAGAGAAAGCTTGATAACCAATGGGACTGCTTAAACAAAACGGCATGAAACGATAATGCACAGCTAAGAGCTTTATACCTGATTGGGGTAGTCAGTGCAATATGTTGAACTATTTTCTAAAAATCCCAAGAAATTCTCAGAACCATTCTGCTCGAACTGATATCTTTTTATTATTATCTTTCAATATTGGGTTAGCCCTATAATCACTAAGTTAAGCTAATAAATGAGTAACATGTCAGTTCTGACGGCAAATCAAAGGCATATCTCACTTAATTTTTTAGGGTTTATCTGAATAATGTTCAGAGTGTACACACTCTCTTGCTTTACTTCTAGTGAACTTGGACCTACATTTGAGCAGGAGAATTCTTGTACGATCACATGCCCTCACACAGCAAAACCTGTCACACAGCAAGTCAGTTGTTTTTTAAAAGATAAACAAAAACAGGATTATTTGCGTTCAAGCTGTGTGAAAAAAGGATGCACACTTCTGGGTGGTAAATTTGTTGAAGATTATCAATGAATGGGATGAGTGCTAAAATGCAACAATAGCAAGCCAGTTTAAGTTCTAATCTATTAAAATGAATATGTTAAAATAATTGATTATTTTCAGAAATCTTTGCAGAATTATGAATTTGATTGTAACACGTCTAATAATTTCCATGGATGTCAAACCACTGAATCCACATGCAACTAAATCCTAGTGCATTTGAAAGACCCTTGAATTATTATTAGTGGATCTACTGGCAGTCCTCTCACTTAAACATGCCTCTTATCTCACCCTTTTAGTTCTGTTTTCTTACATTTTGGGATAATTTAAGACAAATAAGTGAACCGTTTATTCAAGCTACTTCTTGCAAATGACTAACCAGGTATTTAAAAGCAGGTTTCCATCGAGGTAGAAGCAAGAAACCACTTATAAAAGCGGGGGTAAAAATCAGGCTTGCGATTCTGCTTTTGTAATAAATTGAGACGTGATCCATACCCTAGTCACCCCCCTACAAGGATAACCTAGAATCTTTGGCAGTTTTGTGCATTAACTGTGCGTGCCATTTGGTTTCGCCAGATACAGTCCTTTCATTATATTTCACCTTGTTAGAACTTTGCACATTCACAGGCACATATACAGAAGGGAAAACGAGTGCTTAAAGATATTTAGAAATGCCACAAGAGCCACACAGGGAAGCTCCACGGTATGGAGTTCTGTGTAACAGTAAAATCAGAAGGAGCTCCCAGGTCAGGACATAAAGAGTACCGCTGCAGAGCTAAGAGGAGGGCGTGCAAGAGCCATGATTATGTTACTGACATGGTATTCATCCATAACCCTGCAATGCATATCCACACCTACATTATGAGCAGCATTTGTGTGACCGAGCGCCCTGTCAATCTTCTGGAGGTTTGCATGTTGCACCAATCACCTTTACATCAATCTGGGTTATGGGGTTTTACGTTGGAAAAAAAAAAAAACACATGTAAGGCAAAGGCACAATAGCACCGTTGTATCACAAAAAAACCCCAAAAAACTGCAAGGCCAATAGATACGGAGGATTTGAAAACTTTGAGGAAAAACATACGAATCAGCCCTTCTTGGGTTAAAATATTTGCAGAAAGAGTTGCTTACTGACATTGTGTGAACATTCTCTGTTCAAGCCGACCTTTATTTATTGTACAGCTTCAACTTAATCCATCTGTCACGGTCGTTCTGCACAGGAAGTCACATTTCACCCTAGAAGATGTTTTTTTGTTTTTAAGACAAAGCTAGAGTTAGCACAATTTAAGTGCAGCTGTGCATTACAAATTGAATTTGAGTGAGAAGTCAGAGTAAGAGTCAGAATTGTTATAGGGTGTATCTAAAAGACCCATTATTTTCGTCCTATAAATAATATAAAAACAGCATACGTTTACCATGTCTTCACAACCAACACTGCAGTATTTTTGATTGTTTTCGTAAAAAACGAGCAACGCAAGACACATTTCAGACAAAATCTCCTCCCTTAAAACCACTAGCAAAATTAGCAATCACTAAAAAAACAACAAAAAAAAACAGACAAAGATATATCTTTTGAGTCATTTGAGGTAAACAGATTTGTTTCGTCTCAAAAATGAAAAAAACAATCAACCTGAAATCCCAAGTAATCTCAGTGGTGACTAGACTCACACATGCATATTGATTTTGTTTTTTTGAGGTTGATTAACAGCTGTACTGCAAGAAATGTTATCCTTGACGTGGAAATAACCAAATAACTTAAACACAGAAACGTATCTAACAGATTAGGCTAAAGCACAAAGGGAGATTTGCTCTCGAAAAGCTGGAACCCCTGGATTTCCTAAATATCTAGCTGTTTAAAAAAAAATAATAATAATTTTTATCTGAAAACTTTCCCCTACCAGCACTCTTAAACAAACACACATACGCTTACTTCTTCCTCGGCATTTATAAACATAATTCTAAAAGGGTCAGCCAAAGTATTGCACTTTTTTTCTAGAATGAGACATTACTTTCTGGACCACCCCTATTAATGTATGCGCACATAAATAATGAATAAATCTTTACATATAGCTGGTGGGCACAAGCATTATTACATACAATATCATTATTTTCTGTATCAATATACTAATATGCTTATACTTCTTCAAAAAAATCTTCAAGAAAGAAAGATATGTTTACAAAGCTCACGGTGCTTGAGCACACTTCCCATTCCATAGCTAGAGTGAACACTGCATGAAGTGAACACTGCATGAAGTGAACACTGCAACAACTGGGAAAACCACAGACAACTGGTCAATAGCTTTTCAATAGCTTTTTTTGCATCTGAAGTAAGGCTGTCAAATATTGTCGAGGTCATAGAAAGAATTACTTTTAACTTTTAATTTCCTTTGGGGATTAATAAAGTATCTGTCTATTCCTATCTATCCCTATTAAATTTTGTCTGTATTGTAAAAAAAAACTTTTTTGATATTGCACCAATGCTTAAAAAATAACTATGTTTTGTAATAGGAAATGTGTTAACTAGTAACAATGGAAATGTATCTTATCTCCAATAAGAAAAGAAAGGTTAATATACCTTTACTTATTAGTGCCCACCACTATATATACTATTTAAAAACTCTTTATCACAGACTTAAAATAATATTTATATAATCATATACATTATCATCATCTAACAATACCTAAAAACAACTTGTTAAAGATGTGGTTTTGAAGGTGTTTGGTTGTGTGTCGTTGGTTTAATGTAGCCTTCTCCATTCTCTTAGATGGCAAACAATATCCAATGAGATACAGTATGTTTTGATCTAATTTCTATAATCGGAAATCATTTGCTCCAATTGTTTTCACTACATGTGCGCTACATAAATATCTCAGATTTCCTGCAATAATCCTGACTTTTCAAAAAGAGTTGAAAAGAGGAACTGTTAAAGTCACTACATCAAGTAATGGGTCTCACTTACAATCAAGGACACGGGTATCCTAAAGAACAAGTTTGGCAAGTAACTGACCACATCCACAAAAGCCACACATACTATTTAACGTCATTCACTTCATAGCAGCTGATTCTGAACCATGTAATATACCTCATTTAAAAGTAAAGAATCTTTCATGTCTATCTAAAAGGGATTCTCTTGTGCTACTTGTTACATTTCGTTGTCTTTGTCCTGCTGTGTAACTTGTGTGTGAAGGTCAAAAACAAAATGTGTTTAGAAATTGAAAACGACATGCCGAACTTAAACTGCCAATTGCGTGCAGGAAAGGAGATGGGTACTGACTGACAGACTTAACAGCGGACAATCACATACACGAGCAGCTCAAACATAGTGGCAGTGTACCTTTTCATCGGAAGGCAGAGGAAACAATCAAAAACGCTAAGAAATTAAATACAACAACAGCCTTCATTAGTGTATCGTTCGTTTCCATCATAACTTCTTTAGCTTTTTATTTGTCTCAACTGTGCGGCAGCAGGGCATCAGATCAGCCTGTCCCTGGCCTTCCTCGAACACTGACTTAAGCCTTCGCTCACTTCTCAGTTATCTTACACTTCCTCTGCACGCGCACACACACACACACACACACACACACACACACACACACGAACATAAAGGTTGGAAAGTGCAATACTATGCAGAGGTAAACCCAATTCCCTCAAAACAAGTCACTTGAGGTGAGTGTGTCTGGTCTGCACCAGCACTTTGAACCTAGAAAAAGAACATTTCAATGATCGGTGCTGTAAAATGTAATCTCTCCACCACTGGAACATGTCACTGCCTAAATGAGCCAGGGTGGTTTTCGAGCCAAGACACAAACACGCCTGTCAGCTAATGTCAGGCTGACTTCTGCTTGACTTCTCTCCGCCTCCCAATGTGAATGCAGAGTTTTTATTCCAGCCATGCACTTAAACACTTCAATCAACAAATTATCATTCTAATCCAACTAATCTAGTCTTTTCCGGCAGTGTTGATGTTGACAGGTATTTAACTGAGATTCTGGACAGGGATGCTCTGTGACCAGGATTTGAAATACCTGGTATTTGTAAAGCGTGTCAGTTTCTATCTTAAACAGCAGAAAAAAGAAAATTCAGTCCATGAAAAAATTCATTGTACTAAAAAAAATAGGTTCAACTTCCTGCATTCAAATTGTAAATAAAAGATAATAAATAATAATAAAGTAAATAATTTCACAGACTGAGCAAAGCAGGATTTACACACATTAAGGGACTTTCAAGTGTATCTCCACCTAAACTTTCACTGTTTCACTGTACCAATCGTGTTTAATTAGGGATGATTTTAATAAAACTATTATTAAGGCAACATGTCCGTTCTCCCTCTCCCATTTCCCTCTCAGTAGGTTTCACTGGGTGATGTGCAAATATCCTAAACACTGCTAAACAAAAACATTAAGCAGCTAATTTCTCTAAGAAATTATAGAGAAATTATAATCTTATAATTGCCCAATCTACTTTATCTCCTGGAGACTGCCTACGTCCCAGACAAACCATCAGAATTCTCTAAACAGTATTTTGTCAATACCGTAGGAGAGAAATCAATTATTATACTTTAAGTGCCCAAGAATGGAACAATATGGTAAACTGACAGTAGGCACCATGTAACTTCAATGCAAGTACACATTGCTTGTCTAATAACACGAGTGTGAGTCTCACGTAACCTAAAAATGGGGCCGAAGAGTGAAGCTACTCAGAGAACGCCACCATGGCATTTAAATGTAATATCTTCATAAAAGCACAAAAGGGGTACTCACAGCCTCTTCCACCTGCCTGATTGAAATGTTTTGACACAGTCTGGTACGATCTCTGATCTCTTGTACTAAATAGAAGTGCCTTAGATCGGACCCACTTCCAAATATGTGAGTATTACTAGTAGGTCTAGAGGCTATGTTTCAGTATTCTATTCTCCATTTTTCTCTCTGCTGTCCAGTTTCTCTCTCCATGCTGAAGGAAGGCACTTCTGAGGCAAAACAACAGCATTTTGCTAAATAAAGCAATCTGGAGTGCAATCAAAACATGTGGTCTGTCCCTACACCTTTTTATGATGAACCTGGCTTCTTCACCATCCTCCATATTATATTTCAGTCTACATTCACTGCTTTATGCAGATATTAATGAATAAAAAAAATAAATCAATGGTTTAATACCTCAAAGAAAAAGAAAGAAAGCATAACACAAACAACCCCCCCCCCCCCTCTGGTGCAGACCAAACTCTACTCGCCCTCCTCTCAAAGAAAGCAACAATAACACAAACGTCCCCTCCCACCCTCCTCCTCTCAGCCCACCTTGTGCTCCCCACGGACAATGTGCGAGGAGAACTCGTAGCGGTCCTGGCTGCGGTGGCCACAGATGTTGCACTCGAAGGGCTGGCGGAAGCCGTGGCAGCCCATGTGGATGGTGAACATGACGTGGTCCAGGAAGAGGACACGGCAGTGCTCGCAGCGGAAGGAGCGCACGGGCCGCCCCTCCCCGTCCACCACCCGCAGGGCCTCCCTGGAGGCCGGGGAGCTGGGGGCTGGGGCGGGGGCGGGGGCCGGGGCGTTCTCCTCCTTCTCGCGCTCGCCGTCCCTATCTTTGGCCTGGCCGGGGCTGTGCCTCTCCCAGCCGCGGTGCAGCGGAAGTGGGGGTTGGTGGTTGGAGTTGCTGACGGGCGCAGCGGGCACCGGCTGATCCTCCGGTGTGCTCTCGGAGTCCGTGGAGTCGTGGCAGCCGTTGCTGGGGGAGGGAGCGTGGCTGCGCCCGGGCGGCGGTTGGTCCTCGTGACTGTCACCGGCCTCCCGCCCACCAAAGGCTTGGGACCCACCCCCGGTGCAATCCGGGCGTGACCCCGGAGGTGCCAGCTGGGTGTAGACGGAGCTGATGACTGGAGTGAGCTCGGACAGGCAGGTTGGGTGAGGGGGAGGCAGCCGAAGGGTCCGGAGGGAGTCCGGGCCCCCACCTGCAGCTCCGGGCCCTCCAAGGTACCCTCCTCCTCCAACACCCACAAAGTTGGCAGGCTCTGCCCCCCCATGCTGCGTGCCAAGCATGTCCCCATCTTTGTCAAAGCCAGCGTTAAGCTCATAAGGTGCATCGGCCAGGCTGAGACGCATGTGCTTTTCTCCTGAACAGAAACAGGCACAGAAACACATCACACCCTGACTGGCATTAAATACACTCTGAAATACAAACTGAAATACATTTACTTTAGACCACGGGAGCATACCCACCACACGCTACTAGATGAATGATATAGTACACATATAGAACATTTAAAAACTTTTAAATATTAAGAACAGGAAGAAACAGATTTATTAAATGGAACCAACGATGTATCATATAGTTCCATTTTTCACCGGAAAATGTGTCTTTTACATTTAGAAGAACTACAATATCTATTCAATAGCTGTATACGTTGTGTTACACCGTTTTTCACTCAGGTTAACTTTTCTACGTCACACCAGTCTCAACATCACTTCTCTGTGTATCTATAAACCACTGTGCTCATTTTAAGTCATTATTCCTTCCTTAGGCTTTAAATGGGCTTTGGCCTTATTTAAGAGACCTCCTAGTTCCCTGCGATACCCTGGGAATACTTTGCACACAAGGGACTATTTGGCTGTTCCGTTTCTTTGGTTTTTTTTTTGTTCATTGCCTCTGTAAAATACAAACTGTTCAGGGCCATAAGAAAAATCCATAGTAAATGTACACTTTAACAAATAAAATTACATTTGTTGATTGATGGAGAGTGTTTATGAACGAACAAAATCAGGATAAAATAATCATATAAAATATGTCTGTAAACTGACTTTTGCTTGAAGCCATTGCGACGCTGGAATGCACACAAGCTAGTGAGCAGATAGGCACATATTCTATCCTGGATGTTCCTCATTTGTGAATTAGTGGCAGGTGTCTAGGCAGGTGGGCAAATTGACCCATAGTCTTGCACGAGTGGGTTTATGGAAACATGAGCAGATGTTCTCAACCCTGA
Source organism: Hiodon tergisus (assembly GCA_025775045.1). NCBI lineage: Eukaryota > Metazoa > Chordata > Actinopteri > Hiodontiformes > Hiodontidae > Hiodon > Hiodon tergisus. Next base: position 310,513 of record JAOVYW010000070.1, on the reverse strand, counting down.
AGCACCGTTGTGTCACGGAGTTCAGCATTCTAGAAGTTACGTTCTATGAAGTTAAATATTCTTATCGCTCACTGTTGTTTTACCGTCTAATGTTTTCTTGACTGTACATGGTTTTAAGACTTAAGACTTAACCGCAACCTTCAATGTGTGGCAATGTCCAACATTCTCTGCCCTAGGCTTTATTTAATAGCCTTCACTGCTGTACAGAATGAAACAAGAAAAATGTCTGTGCTTACCTACAAATTTCTGGGGGGTAGACCTCTTGCGCTTAGTGATACTATTGGCCAGCCTATCGATGAAGGTCATCTTGTCACTGGAGGGCTGAAGCATGGAGTCTGGCATAAACTCCAGATCTCGTAGCTCTTCACCTGCAGAGGACATAACATCGACATCAGCAACAGAACTCCTGCATCAGTGCACACTACGAGGAGGAAATCAAGGGTTGCTACAACGCCGTCACATTTTCTTCAACGCTTGTTCAACACTGATTACCTGGTTTCGGGAGGAAAAAAAACAACAAAACACCCAAAGGCTACATGGACAAAGTGTGTCTAATCCAATTCTTAAAGCATGACTTCCGAAACACATCTTAATCCGTGCTTATTTCTGTTACATCGTAGTACGTCGTTCTTGCACTGGCTAACAGTAATGTAGAGTGGCGTAAAGCGCGTGTTACGACACAAGGGGCCATTGGCCCGAGGAGTAACTTAAAGAGGGGCTTCCGGGGACGCGGGCCGGGTGGGGTGTTACCTGGGGTTTGGGAGCTGTGCGTGGGCTGGGGCTCCAGGCTCTGCAGGTAGCTGTGACAGCGCTCCTGGTGCTCCTCCAGGGTGCTCTGCTGCTTGTAGCTGCGGCCGCAGTAACTGCACTTGTAGGGTTTCCCCACCGTGGGAGAGGACACTGAGAGAGACAGGAGAGGTGTCGCTCACCGCGCACGTACCCCGAGGAGGAACACGCCCAGTTATCTCATACTTCATAAGGTATAACCCGAGGACGTTCCACAAGGAAAATGGCTGAAACTTTACCCCATTATTAACATTCAACATGAATGAATATCGCGTGAAATCTGTTAAAAAGTAAGCAAGTTTTTTTTAATCACCCTTGCGATGTTGCAGCTTTGATAAGATGTTGATAAGATGAACTCGTTGACAAGTTCTCCGTGTTAACCCTTGAATACATAATAAGACACTATAATAACCAAAACATTAAATTATTATTTTGCTCCACCGTCTTTACACTCCTAGATAAGAGTTCCGATCACAGTGCTGAGGGACAAGTGCCATTTAGAAAAAAAACAAAAAAACAAAAAAAATTCCAGAGAAGTTAAAGCTAAAGTTTTCATCCAACGGAAATGTTGTCATCTTCGCTTTGACTGATTTCCCCTTTGTCACGATTCTCCGAAATGGTCCGATGCTGCTCGCCTGTGACGTTCGACGCCGCAGTCCCCTTCACCGCAAGCCGGGGCTCGATTCCACCCCGCTGCCAGGAAAAATACCCCACAGGTGGTATACACCGTCACCCATGCCGAGTCAGCCCTTCACTAAAATGACCCACCCACCCACGCTGAGTCAGCACTTCACCAAAATGACCCACCCAGCCATGCCGCAAGCAGGTTCTACCTCTCACTTGCAATGGCATGAATTTCTTCACAGTTTTGTATCTCATTTCAAAAACATCAACAGGATTTCCTGTTTTCATATTTTAAATGTCACTCAGCCAGCCCATGTGGTACGTACTACACAGTGGCTTAATAGTCGACAATTAAAAGCATTCGAGCGGCACCGTAACATGAGTGCATGAATTACCTTTTTGTTCCCCCACAAAAATCTGACACTCAGTTCAGTCATTTATCGCCCACACCCAATGAAATCCAATAAAATGCCGTTGGGAACAGAATTCTTCAAACTGCTCCAAATCACTACTAGTTATCAAAAGTCCAGTTACATCCTACTGTGAGTCACTAAATACAATACAAAAGATGCAAAAAAAAAAAAAAGGTTCAATACTCTAATATATGACACAACAAAATGTTTTGCATGGTTGGGATACCTTCCGATAAATATACTCGCTTTAGTTCTGATCCTCTTTCCCACTGAGGTTGTCAATCCACTGAGACAATCCATGCGAATCCTCAGTGAGGTTAAGTTAACAGATTAACATCTGTATTTGTCTGAATAATCGAACCCTTACCCCACACTTGAATAGCTACCTCGCTCCGTCCTGAACCTCTCTCACCACAGTAAATGCGAGTTCCCTCTCAGAGTGGCGAGCGCGTGCGTGCGTTCCTCACCGGCGTGAGTGCGGAGGTGTCCCGTGAGGGCGTCCCGGCGGCGGCAGGCGTAGCTGCAGAAGGGGCACTTGAAGGGCTTCTCCCCGGAGTGCAGCTTGATGTGACGCAGGAGGTTCCCTTTCTGGGTGAAGGAGGCGCCGCACTGGTTACACTGGAACGGCCGCTCACCTGCCAGCGCACACAGTCACAGAGGCTGTTACTGCAAAACACCTCCACATCTCAACACTATATACAGTTACTAATGGACTTAATGTTACACCGCAACAGAACTAGCCCTCATCCTTCCATGCAACCACATTCTCGAACTATTTGCAAAGCTGTTGTGTTTCATATAATGGAAAATGACTTCTCTATAAAGTACCACAAATAGAAACTCCCACATTTTCCCTTCATTTCCCGAACTCCCACAAAGCCCTGTAGCAGCTGCAGTTGCAATCACCTGTGTGGCTTCGTTTGTGGACCATGAGAACGTTGGGGCCAATGCAGATCATCCCGCAGATGTCACACTTGAGTTTCCCGTTGGGCAGACGGATAGCTCCCGGAGAGAGGGGCTCTGGGCTGGCCAGCTCCCTGTAACCACAGCTGCCACCGCTTCCCAGCTCGGGGCCGCCCTCCTCCACTCTGTCCCCCCTTTCATCCTTCCATCCCTCGTCCCTCTCCGCCGCTCTCTCCTCTGGCCGCTGTGCGCGGCCCGGCTCATCGTCACTGTACTGCTCCACCTTAATGGAGTTTGCTGGAGTGGCCCCAGGCAGGTGCAAAGGAGAAGAGAGAAACCATCGGGGTCAATAAAAGTAGCTAAAACAACTGTATTAAACTAAGTGGCCTTGTGTGCACCACGGATACAGCAACTGAGTGAGTGTATACTAACCACTGAGGGAGCGGCTAGGAGAGGTGTGCTGGCTGTTGGGAGCACTCACTGCGGGACCCCCTAAACCCCCAGAAAATTCCCTCTCCATGGACGAGTCGCCACTGCCTACACACACACACACATACACACACACACACACACATACACATACAGAACTGAATCAGGATATGGAATGCGCCTCTTCTACTTACAGTAAAATACAAGAATAGCATTCATCTTTCAGAAATCGCACCACAGGCACACAAGGCACAGACACAGCTCCCGCCATACGTTGCCCTTACCAGACACATAGGAACGGCCATTGCAGTCATCAGCATCCATGCTTACACCAGCTGACTGCGAGACAGAGACTTGTATCAGAACCATGAGATCAATAGAGTTCTCTACTCCGATTTATCTAGTTATTGTCCCCCTGTGTGTGAGCGTGTGGGTATCTGTTCTGTTTTCTTCAGAAACATCACCCTGTAATGTCATCAGTCAAGTGTGTCTCCCACTTTAACAAAGTGTTGCCGTTTGACAATACTCACCCTGATGGAGTGAGTCTGGTCCTTAGCAGTCGGTGCTCTGAATCTCAAAATGCAAAGGCTCAAATGTAACCTCAGGTTCACCCCCTTGTTTGGTTCGTTTCTCTGTTCCTCTGTCACCTTAAATTATCATCTGTGTCGTCGAATCTCAGCCTTATTGCCAGTTTAGTCTTATCTGATATACCTCAATTGTCTGCAGACAGACGCTGCCAGTGGACGCTATTTATTGGGGTTTGGCTAATGTACACCCCTTCGGAAACCCGCGCTCAACTCTTTTACCAACACCCAGGAAGCACATATAAGGGGTGAGAAAGAGGGAAAAAACACCAGGTGTGGACACATCAGCTTCATTAACCATGCAATGGGAGGTGCTGTCATGCCCTCCATAAAGTCTCTTCACGTTTTGGACCCGTTGCTACTTGACACAGACACCAAATGTATATAGTGGAAATGGGCAGGAAATATGCCAGACCAGGGCAAAAGAAAAAATGACAAAAGCAAGAACAAGGGAATTAGATGCACTGTAGGTAAAAAGAGGGGAACCAAATAGAGAGACACTGAGAATGATAAAAAATAAATTAAGGCATTAATTAATTAAAAACACAAAGACACAAGAAGACGAGAAAGAGAAAAGGCTCCCTTTATGTCCCCTTCTTACAACCTTTCTGAGTCAGTTGGGTTACTGCCTGACGGAAACTTTGAGGAAATTCTCCACCTCAAACCCCCAGGCGGAGACAGCAGGCAGAAACAAGGCCAAGTGCAACCACACGCAACCCTCCCTTGTGGAAAACTATCTCACAGCGCTGCAGACACTATAGGACACACATACTACGCCTTCTGCATGGAAACCTGGGGGAGACTGAGTGATACACAAACTGGGATTTCCTGGCATAATGCTTTATTGTCCAGCCAAAAGCCCTCTGAAAGTTTACACTTTCACAAAACAGTAGAAAACTGTTTATTAAATTCAACAAGTTTAAATTACTTTTTTGTAAGTTTAACTTTGAATCTCAACTGCTTACTACTTTCTAGACTATGCCATGTCGTAATATCAATGACTAGCAACCTACTCTTGGTCAAAACAACAACAAACTAATAACTGACAGGTTTCTGTGGTGCAAAGGTGGAAAAACTTGCTGACTTAATGCTTAATTGCTTGAAGTCATGTAATAAAGAATATGAACAGAATGGCGCTAAAGCGAAAACTCAAATAATCGTCTCAAGCTCTCATGTAGCCGACTTTATGGGATCATCATCCTCATAATCAGCATATGTTTTCTTCATCATCAACATAATGTGATCAAAAAGTGTTTCATGTGGAATTTCATGTCTAAATATCTGTACATCTTCTGCATTCTTGACGTTTGTGTTTTAACAGCATATCAAAGAACACATGTTGATTTCAAATGTTGACAACTCAAGTTTTAAACACCACAATAAAAGAGAAAAATATTTCAGCGCGTTTAATTATTACCTTTTTTTGCTACCAACATTTCACCACAAGGCAACTAGTGACAGCTAGCTAACGATAATAGGTGTCATTAAGTGTCATTACAAGCAACGACACATTCCCATATTACCGAAACGCGGAACTGTCCAAACTCAAAAGCTGTCAGCTACACTATCAAGAAAAATGTTATGTCTTCTAGCAGTATAAAATACATAGGCTAATTTGCGCCCTGCTTTGCTAGACACACTCAGCTACTGACCGGCTGACATGGAAAATTAGCTACACCGAACTAGCCACACAGGTACGCCTGAACAAACGATACAAAACGTGACAGTTCTATGAAATTCAACTACGAAAATGTAAAATATAAATAATAAATCATGACATCTAATCGTGCATTCTATTTAATGTTTTATACATATATATCAAATATTATCCTGTCTATCAGAGGCTGAATTATGTTTCTTTTGCGCCGTTGCTATGGCACCCACCACCCGGACCAATGCGCTAAGGCTGGCTAGCTAGACCTGCGGGCTAATATCATAGGCTACGCAAGTCAGACACTTGTACTGACTCCTGCTTATCTAAAAACCTCCCCTTTTCACTTTCCTCACCCCTGTTTTACCTGTCGCGACAGGCAATAGGCCCCGATTTTCGGATTTATGTCTCTGGCTCTCCGCTTGTTTTATCTGGCGACAGCAGCATCTCCGGTAGCGTTTAGCACGAACCACAAACAACTTCCGGTCCCACACAGGGATACAGGCCGGACTAATCCAACTCCAGCAATCGCTGTGCTTGTCGAATACATCAATGTGTGCATAAAGACTAAGAATTATAGAAGTCTTTCAGAGACCCCCGATTATATTATGTGTGTGGTCAGCACTTCTCCGTGTCAAATCTAGTCAGAGTTGTTCCGTTTTTTGTTTTGGATGACTCCACAGAAACCGATCGGATTTAACACTTGGTTAAATCCGCTGTGAAAATAAAATAACTGCAGTTTTGCGAAGCCTTCGTTAGGTGTGTGGACGTAAGACGGATAGAGACAGGTTGAGGATGATAGGTAGGTTAAGAAGGCCAACTGTGGGGGCTGGGGCGGGTTTAAAGAAAGAAAAGGCGAAAATAGTAAAGTTAAAGCAACATTAAGTGAAAATCTAGTTGACAGCGTGGAGGGCAGAACAATTTAAATCATATGAGAAGGCACGATGGGACACTCCACATCTGACAGTTACATCGGCTTTATAAGATTAAACAGCAGTTATCGTGTGTACCTAGCTACCTGATCTACTGCCTCCCTTGCATACAATGTCCTGCCACATGCAAAGCAGGTAAAAGACAGGTAATTTCCCATTAATTACCACGAACACACTTTATGTCCACACAGTAGTGAGGGACTATTCTCAGAATTTATTCACATTCCAGTAACACTTAATGACTAAGATGTCTATTTTAACCTATTAGTGTACATATTGCTGTTTTCAAAGCTTTCTCTGTGAGGCCAATTTAAGATTGAACTTGTGCTGTTCATGATTTTGAAGCATGACAATTTAATCTTTTTTGTTGTTTAAAAACCTTGCTTATAAATTACAATTATTTCCAACTACCCAGTAACATATTATACTGAATTACAATTCTAGGTTACCTTATGAACAAATGTGCATTGAGTGTAATATGGTATAATTGTTGTCTCTATGTTATTTTAAAACAATTTATTTACCTTTTATGTTTTTTTCTTTGCTCTCCCCCTCATAAACAACCTTGCAGTCTGTTTAAAAAGTAAAATGAATTAACCATTACATATTTTACAATATACGATATATATGTTTTTATTTTTCTTTTAGTTCTTTTATTAGGCACATATCGTTAGCGATTTTAACCATTGTCAAAATAAATTGTGCGCTTCTTAATCTTTCAGTTGGCCTTGATTTGAGTTTGTTTTTCAAAATTTCCATTTATCTCAAGTCTCAAAATATCACAGTGACACAGTGCCTGACATTTCGAAGTTCACAAAAAAGGTAAGTATGGTGATAGTTCTGTTCATTTTTGGTTTTTACATCTGTAATTTGCTATCATGCTTTCTACTTTTATTTAGGCGTATTTATTTTTGAAACAAACTAAATAATCCTAGTTTTGAATGTCAAACTTAAGCAACGTGGGTTTTGGCAAACGGCATTTAATGGTGATGTAAGTGTGACATCAAATAAGAAGCAGTTAGAAACATATGTCTAGGTACAAATCTTTATAATCAAAATGAGCAGTTAAAACTTCCAGAGCTTTTCTCTGAATTTGTTTAGTTATTAACATGAGTGTGAATGCGGTTTCTTTATAGTGAGTTAATTACTAAACGTTTATGTATAAAAGGTTTGCAATTCCCTTATCTGAGTCGTTTTGGCTTGATCACGTTTTATGGCTTGCAATACTCTGATCCATTACTTGATTCAAATAAGACAATTCTCATTTCAAAACAGATAAAATAGTTCGTGATTTTTTAAATAGAAAAATATTTAGAAACTAAAACTTAAAAATTTAATTAGAATCTTCATTTCATTACTGAAATACAACACCAGGAGCTAGATCACATATGTTTTGTTGATGTTTTGAATTGTATGTGATTTGTATAGTTGCTCCTAAACTTCTGAAGTGCATTCATTCCCGTATTTTGGTTTATATGGTAAATCCTCATTATCTTAGTATTTTACTTCATCTTTTATCAAAGGTCTGACAAGAACGTATTGGAATGTAGAAATGCTATAAATCAAAAATGTATTTCATTAGAAGGCTATAAATAAAATAATACAGCATATATAAGTTGTGTAAGCAGAATCATATAGAAGTAGAAAAATAATAGATTGGATTGTCAGGTGTTTAGACCAATACATTTTGCAATCTGTACGAATTAAAAAGGAATAATGACAGAAAGAAAGCTCCTGCACGTGGACAATAGTCTTGTAATTGTAGATATAAATGTAGATTCATTAAAACTAAAATTGCCGTTTTAGTTGTAGAGCATTAATGTCACCTGTGATGCTGACAGTCTCATGTATTTGTTTCAGTCAGGAAGTGACAAAAAGCGCATAGTAAATGTCAAACATATTTCTTGGTGACAAGAGACCACAGCTTTCAAGAATACCAGCTTAATTTTTTCTGCCTTTGCTTTTTCCCCTTGCGTTTTATTTTTCGATATAAATGTGGAAAAAAAATCACTTTAGAATAAACAGTTAAATTAAACTTTCTGTTTGTTGTGGTTAAATAGTAGCGTTAAAATCATAAAGACAGCTGTTTGCAATTAACTTGAGCTGTTCTGGTAAACATGAAAATGTAGACAACAGGGTTTGTTTCCTGTCCATATTTTACACCTTTTAAAACACAAGCAATACGCTTTACTGCACGTATATTTTCAGATATTATCAAATATTTAGAAATTAACAGAAATAAATCAAGCATTAGTAATGAATTGTATTTTTTCATCCCAGTTACGAATACGTATTTTTAAATTTGTGGTATTTACAGTTCAACAAAGACTTAATCAAGAATAACACAGCATACCACAGCATTAACCCATCAACAACAACAACAAAAAACATTCACAATAGCCTGCCTGTGTATGTCTCAAATTAAATGAGGAATACCTGTACTCCTCTTATAGAAGCCTCTTATAATGTACTGACCAAGGTATCATACGCCACAAGATGGCGGAAAATTACGCAAGTTTCAAATGGACTGTTAAAGGAAAGATGTATAAAGATTTTTTTCATACAAAGTTAGATAAATTATCAAAAATTGTATTCATTATTTATGTCATTATTGATGGAAACCAATTGAATGAGTATTTTATTAATGAAACTAAACACCAACATAATTTATTATGTGATGGTGAGGATTCCTGCTTACTTTAATTGCAACTTTTTGTGGCTAACTTTATGTGTTACATAATGTTAAATTGCTATAGTAATTTCCATTGCTATGAAAAGAAAATTAATCAACTGGATCTGAAAGGCAAACATGTAATTTCCGTATACCCATGTTTAACGGACACAATGTCCTGCTTTTAGTTTTTTGTGGTTAGGTTATCTGTTCATTACCCTTTGAAAGTGAATGTGCATCTGGTTGACTTCCAAAACATTGACTTTGTGAACTGTTCTATCCTCCATTCTTACGACCTCTTTCTCTTCTGGCAGGCAGGTCCTTTTCCCACATGTCTGTACTGCACCTTTAAAACTAGTCTGGCCTAGCAAAAACCTCCACTCCACAAGAGTGTCTAATGGCTGCACGTAGCTAGGACATAACCTCTGCACCACTGAACCTTTTGATGTGAGTCTGCTAGGTTTAAGAAAATTTACACAAAGTCACTTTGTGATCTTGTTTTTTCCCCTACCAGTCTTATGCTGAACACTCTCTTTGTCCTTTTCTGTCTCAATGTCTACAATACAAACTTTTAATCTGACCCCAGGGCCCTCTGAGATTGGTCATCTAGTAGTTCCTTCCCTTAGGGGCCATGTATCCTCGACAGGCTCGTTTATCTCTTCAGTGATGGAATGAGCTACTCGAAACAGGCAACCATTGCCATGTACAGGTTCGACTCTGTAAATGGTGGGTGGAGTGTAAATTGTGAAGCCGATTGATCTCTGATCATCCACATACCTGAATATTTTGTTAATTAAATAAAAAAAATAAAAAATTACACGATTTTTAGACAACAAAATTGAATGATTTAAAAAATGCAAGTTGGTTTTAATACACCCAGATAATGGTTAATATGCAACTGTTTAAATGTTTAGTGCTTCATACTGCTTGGTTTGGTATGGCATGGGAGGACTGACCCCGAATTCAAGCAGGCTACATGGTTGTTCACTTTTAACCTCTAACTAAAAGTAACTAGACTGCGTCCACCCTTTAAATTAAGTGTGTCCACCTGTGTACATCCACGAATCTAATGGTGGCTGTAAAGAAAGAAAAATTAAATTGTCCCTCTCTCTGGTATTGGATCTGCCCTGTCCTGCTTTAAATGAAGTCATCTATACTTTACTGGGATGGGTGAGGTATGGGGCAGATTGTTCTCCAAGTATCCATATAATTACCTCAGGCCTAATATGTATTACAGCCACGTCGGAATAGATATTGAAATCCAACTGAATACAGTTCTCAACGTTTTGTCTACGTTCTCTGGAGCTGCAATTCTTTCAATCACGACACGCCTCTAGCCACGCCTCCACAAATAACCCCCAGTGAATTGCTGTTGCTGAGAGAGGGTGTAAACCAAGATAACAGCTAGTGAATTGCCTGATGGAGGTCGTCTGACAACTGCATAACCTGTTGGAACATCGGAAAAGCCATATGCCCAGCGGATTAAAAACAGTCTATTTTACAATTTTTCTTAACCCTTTAACGTGTGTATGACTCACGATATGTTTGTCGGAGGATGGAAGCGGACGACGTGTCGGTCAGAGAGCAGATCTTCCACGACCGAGTTCGAGAGAACATTGTAAGTTGGCTATACTGTATTTTGTTGATAGCATGGTATCTTGAGCTCTATTCGCCAAGTTATTTTTGTGATTACTGATGACTGCGATCACAGTGGTTCAGGTAGTATTCGTGATTAGCTCGCTTGCTGGCAGTCGTCACTAGCTTCCCTAAAACAAATAACAAAATTGTACATTTTAGTACAAATTTTGTACATTCAGTTCTACATACTATTTCTTGGCGGCTCTCGTTTCTGTTTTTGGGTCAACAAATGCCTGATCTTATTTTCATTCTAGGGGACGCTTCAATTTGGAGTGCGTTACAGTTTTAACCATTTCAAATGATCAATCGAAACACATAGATGATATCGGCACAAATGACATCCTTTATAACAAAATGGTTGGCTTCTGTTAATTAAGCTTTTTAATGCAGTTGTCAGATGCGCCATAAATTACTGATAACAACTGGTGGCGTTGGGGTGGTCCAGTGGTTTAATTGGAAGTTCATCTCACCAATTTTTATGTGTTGCACTCTACAAACGATACATTTATAGATCAACTGGCCTTTCTCACACCACTTCTTTCAGCACCCTGTCTCTCAACATGCTGAGAGTATACAGCAGAACCTCATACAAAAATCTGACAAGCTGCAAATCATGCAAAAAACTTTACTGGAAGGGCAGCACCAGTGAGAGAAAGTATGTGGCTATCATTTAGAAACAGGGACTAGCAACTCCTGCACCTTCTGGTGTGATAACAATTTCTTCCCTACTTGGGGCTTTGACTTCCGTTGGAGAGGAGTGTGGGCAAATGGAGTAGATCTTTATCACAGTTGTCAGGCTTGAGTTCTACAGTTGGGGCACAAGGTCCTCAACCTGAATTGCCTCACTAAATAAGTATACATTGGTAAAGAGTAATTGATGTACTGTACGTTTTCCTGAATTAGGGTACCTGCATAGAAAATTAATATAAATTAGGCAGGTGGTTCACCTAGGGAAAATGGGTATGTATCTTATATGTATTTTTGAGACCACGAGTTGGCCATCACTATGTCACATGGCGTTACACATCTTCCGATAGTACTGTTTGGTTGATTACTATTCTTCTCAACTATATATAAATATAAATTTAAAATATAATCTGTCTTGTCTTGTGCTGTCCTTGAATGGCATGATTGATTAGTTTTACGCCCAACTTGCCTATTAAAGTGTGGTGCGCTTGCATCGTGTTGGAGGTGAGGTGCATTGGATAGTTAGCCAACACCGTTGTTCTACGAAAACCGACGCCATCCACTGACCGTTGCGGTTGTCTCCAGATTTCACTTCAGCACAGAACTATGACGCAGCGCTGGTGACTGACCTTTAAACCTGCAAAGCACAGCAGTTCTTAAACACATATTTCGACCTCACGCCAATGCAGCCTTGCCAAACTTTCTCTCCCATTAACATCAAACATTTTCTGAGAAGCTAAAATAAAAATGGCAAGGACAGTAATTATGACCGGTTCAAAAAAAATATAGTTTCTGTTCAATCCTGCTTGGTCTGTCAAAAAAAAAGAAAAAAAAAAGACTGACAACCCTGAATGTGCTGTCATGGGAGTTGGTAGGTTTGACAAATTGACAAATTCTGTTTGGCATTGCCAGTCTTATATGCTTGAGGAATATAAAGGCAGTGCATTATTTAAATAAACAATTTTTTTGCCATGGTTGCTAGTTTAGGCAAAAAAACAAAAAACAAACTACTGAAATCAATGATGTGGGCTGCACCTGCTTTGGTGTTTAGGCTTGACCCTAGTACCGGCTGTTCCAAAAGATGATACATCTGCCTGTTCCTACAATGTGAGAATTTTCATCTCAGTGGCAAGAGCAACAGAGCAGAGAAGGTGCCTTTCAATTACGTCAGAACAGGACTGGAACAAAAGGACACTGGGAGATAAAAATGGATTAGCGGAATGCCGTCTCCCCTCTGCCTTTAATTTTACAGTCTATTCGCACCAGTTGGCAAGGGTATGTTGTTCTGCAGTCAAAGTGCTGCTCAAAAGGACGTAGAATGTGTTTCAGTGGGCTTGTGGAGTTTAATTAAACAGCCTGGTTATATTTTACAGTTATTGTATTGATAAAAAGGTTATGTATTGATAAATCTTACACCTGATATTCAGGTGTAACCCACTGTTTTTATCCTCTTGGGTAAAAATACACATATGTGTGAGGTTAGACTCCTATGACAAACTATTGGGCAAGAACATTCTTTTCAACACTAAGTTAATAGACACCCTTAACCCATTGGGTAGTAGACTGAAACCTTACAATTGTTTTCTGAGTTGGATACTGATATCTAAAGTCTGTCCTGCCTGATGAACCTTGTTGGACAACATGTCCATCTATTCATTTCTGTTCACCTGCATGGCAAAATGAATTTCTCAGACTCATACTGGTGGAGTTCAGTCATGCGTTGGCATTAGCACAGAGAGGGTCTTTGTTTTGAGTACTACCTTGGCTGCCCCCACCCTCCCCCTAACATGAGAGCCCAGCCTGTGGACTTTAAACCCACTGCTAACCTCTAATCCTCACACAACTGACAGCCTATCATGGACAGTCCTGGTGTGCCATTCATGCCGGTTGTCTTGTGAGGCAGGCCCAGTCACTGCACCAGTCTTGCACCAGTCTTGCACCAGTCTTGCACCAGTCTTGCCTAGTTGACCACTGTTAATACTGTGCTCTTTCTAGCTCCCATTCCCTCCATTTCAGGTGAATTGTAACCATCTCAGATAAAGGGTCACCCATCTCCGTGGGTGGGCCTCGTGCTTACATTAAGGCTATTATCCTCCTCTCATAAGCTGGGTCACATTTTCTTCCATAGGGTGAATTTCACTGGTGAATTTACTAAAATTTATCTCATTCCAAAAAATGTAAACCGTGGCGAAACATTTTAACACTTTTGATCTGCAGTGTGTGAAGAGCAAACAAGGTCGGGGGACAGACAATGCCTGCAACTCTCTTACATGCAAACTTACTCTCTTACATTCTAGGGAATCATATCTGCAGGTAACATCCACCATCACTGCTCTGCTTTTTTTCCCTGCAGATCTGTGTTCTGCTATTTGCCAGCCTCTACATGGTCTCCTACCTGATCATCACCCACTACAAAAAGAATGCAGAGTTTGTCACTGGTATGTAGGGGGGGATGGGGGCCTCTCTGCAATTGATGGTTTTGACAGGTGAACAGCACTCCAAGAAACCACTTCTGCCACAACACATCTTTTTCAAAAGTCAGATATAAGGAGAGTGAGTGTCCCGATTACAGAGGGCACAGAGTACAGTGTGTGTTACAACTGTACCTGTGTGCGTTTTTGCAGTAGATGGATTTGTATTTATGGTTACATTGATTTTGTCGTACGTTTGCAGCTTAGCGAGTTGTTCCGATCGTTGTTCTAGGGTTTTTTAGCAGACTTACTGGTGTGCCTCTTTGTTCCTTGCCTTTGGTTCCTGCAAGAGCCACTGGTTCAGAACAGAATTGACGTCTCTGGGATGGGACACTAAAAACCTCACCCCAAGTTACATACGCTCTGTCCACACTGTCTGACGTAAGGAATGTTCCAGTGATAATAATACCATTGGCTTGTAGACACAGCGTTCAGCTTAATAACACCCCCCCCCCTCCCCTTTGGGCTGACTGCAATTCCTGAGGCTCCACTACATGAATAGCACTTAGCTTTGAGTTGGTGCCATGTCAGACATTTTCATTTTCACTGTGTATACAAAGTTTTGGACCTCCAGCACAATGTATCCTGGTCATTCATGCAGAAGCTTTCCATTAATGTCAGTGAAACATGCAGTCATTTTATTATTTGGGTAACATTTAGGGTAATTGAAGTTCTCTTGCTTAACCTCCATTTTTAGCTTCTTTTTATCTTTTATCTTTTGTTTCTATAGATTTTACAAGGACTTATAATTGCGTGCACCATTCTACAAAACTTAAACTTAAAGAGAAATAAAGCCCAGAACTATCTACAAATATTACATACAAAAAATAGTGTCAAATGTTTAAATGGCTGAAAACATATTTTATTTTCATTTCACTTGAGTGCTAATAATGAAGTAAAATACAATTTTTATTCCGTTTTTCAGAGTTCAGGAAATGGTTGTGGTTAATTATGAATGACATCTATAACAAGGAGAGTGTTTTGTACAGTTCAGGATTCTGGGACAACTTTTTTGTGGAGTCATTTCCTGCTGGGTGAAAACTATATTTTTGCCTGACGTTTATAAAAAGAAATAAAAAAATGTGAATAGCTTTCCAGGCCTAAGTGCCCAATGGAATACGCTCGAGCAGATCTCCTTTTAGGAATTCCACTAAAAACACGTCTTATGTAATCAGTACGGTTAATTGACATCATCGAAACCAGATGCATTAACGTCAGAGAGCTAAGATTTATTGCTGTGTTGTGGGTTAGCTCTGAGTTTATGCAGTTTCAAAAACACTTTTGGAAAGTTCTCTTCAGTGAATGCACCAGGAACCTCCATGCCTTGCAGATGATTTGGTTTTGTGATGATTTTGGTTTCTTTGTCTGTTTGTTCCAGGAAAAATGTTTTCATTGCATTTCCTTTTCTCCTTTACCCTTATGTGTCTGTCTGCGTAATGTAAAGAAGTTAAATTTCAATTTCATCTCAAACCGTAGAGATTATTACAATGCATCTCGGTGTGTTTCAGATGACAGCGAAGACGCCACAGTGAATCGAATAGCGTGAGTTGACTGAAATTTGCTCCCCATCACTTTAGCGTTCATTTGATATTTCACTGACATGATGTACAACTTATTCTGCCTAGCAACAAACATGGGTGTTTTTTGTTTTTTTTACTTTTCTAGCTTTAGCCTGAATGATGACACAATTATGGCCTCTTTCTCCTCAGGCTGGGACTTTGTACCTTCTCTCTCTCTGTGTCGGTGGGTGCTGTCCTTCTGCTCCCCCTGTCCATCCTCTCCAACGAGG
The DNA here is from genome assembly GCA_025775045.1 of Hiodon tergisus. NCBI lineage: Eukaryota > Metazoa > Chordata > Actinopteri > Hiodontiformes > Hiodontidae > Hiodon > Hiodon tergisus. Next base: position 294,935 of record JAOVYW010000070.1, on the reverse strand, counting down.
TGCTGCTGTCCTTCCCACAGAGCTACTACGTGCAGTGGCTCAACGGGTCCCTCATCCACGGTACGGCGCGGCGCCTCGCCGTCTCACACTGGAAGAGTTCATTCAAATCCCACGTTTGCCATGCAAATGTCTATTCTGGAATAACTCTCTTGCCAGTCCCAGTGCAGACCCCGGTGTATGAATTATTTAAATTGAGAAATTTGCAATTGCCATAGATCATTTGAAATGCTTCACGATCCCCTCGGCGGTGTTGAGTCGCTTAAAAAACCTCCTAATCCGGCTCTTATTAAGAAATGGCAGATATTGAAAGCTCCGCTCTTCTCGTCGGTTTAAAGCGTATTTTTCGTCCTGCTTTCTTCCAGTGAACCACTGAGAAATATGTAGCAGAGCAATGAAATAACACTTCACAGAGACCATATAGTTCCCTCGGGTTGAGTGTGTTGGTTTGAACTGGCTCACTTTGTATTATTTACTTCCCTTAATATTCTCTTGCATTTAGCTGTGGAATTTGTAGCTGTATTGACAATGAGGTACTTAAAGGATGGTTATAGATTAACGCTCCCTCTGGTGGCTGAGAGTATAATTTAAATATGCCAGTATACCGCGTTATAAGAAGAAAAATTTGTAAACGCGTATTAAAATGCTGTGGGAATATATATTTATATTTTCATAACCATCCTCTACAGGGCTATGGAATCTGGTCTTCCTCTTCTCCAACCTCTCGCTGGTTTTCTTTTTACCCTTCGCCTACTTCTTCATTGAGTCAGAGGGCTTTGTGGGATCCAAAAAGGTACCATCTTAATCACTCAGATCATTTGTAAACAGGAAGTTCCAGTAATGTCTAGGGCATGAATGAGAACAATGTTAATGCATATCTTACCCTTTAAGACCTTTTTTCCAGCCATAGGAAATTCTGTAGAAGTAGGCTTTTAAATTACCGTCACATCACAATTAATGTGCCATGGTATTCATTTAGGTGCTGTTAAATCGCATGTGAGTAGTAAGGGTTTGTTCATCTAAACCAGCCAGCTCTATAAGTGTACCCTCTCAACTTCCACAACAATACAGGAATTGGATGTTATTGCCCTTTATTGTGCGTAGGTATTCGTTTGACTGGTGTGCTGTGCCGTCCGCAGGGCGTGCTGGGACGAGTGTATGAGACTGCAGTGGTGCTCCTGCTCCTCACTCTGCTGGTGCTGGGTATGATGTGGGTGGCATCGGCCCTCATCCACCACACCACCACCAGGGAGAGCCTCAACGGTGAGCTGCCTGCTTCGCCGGCCATTCTCGGCTGGTTCCCTTCACTTATCTGGCCGCCCCGTGACGACCTCATCTCTGCTTTAATCTGCATGCGGCTCAGCTCGACCCTCTCTGCAGTACTGAATCGCTGTCCTTCTTGCCAGGATGTTTCACTTATTCCACCTTGCTTTTGTTCCTTCATCATTCCGGTCCCACTTCCAATAGACAGTCCACTTGACACTACATAAAGACCTTCTAAACACTAACAGTTCATAGGAAGTGTGTCTGATTAGCATTAGTCCAGAAACGAATAATAACTATTTGGAACATTGACCCCCAGAAGAAGATGAACCGTAGCCCTTTCTCTTTCTCTCGCAGACATGTGGGATTACTACCTGCCTTACTTCTACTCCTGCATTTCGCTGTTTGGAGTGCTGCTGCTCCTGTGTGAGTAAATATCCCCTCTCGCCGCTGCACGGCAGCCTGGGTTTGGTTTGTGAGTGGCCTTGGCAACTCCCCCTCTCTGTTTTCTCTGCAGTGTGCACACCCTTTGGCCTGTCGCGTATGTTCAGCATCACAGGGAGCCTGTTGGTTAAACCGCGGGTGAGAATTCAACTCATTGTCTCTTACTTATTGGAGGTTGCTTTGTGAATCAGGATTAATTTTTCTGGGATAAGTCTTCTGAAACCTTTCTGAGTTTATTTTTATTTATTTAAAAAATAATTTTTTTCAGCTGTTGGAAGATGTTGAGGATACCGTAAGCTGTGTAGAGTTTGAGGAAGCATCTCTCTCCAGGAAATTGACCAGTGAGTGACCGAGGGCCACAGGAGAGGATGCAGTCTGCATTTGACCTAAGCGTATTTCATGGACATTCTATTGTTGACATTTCTCTTACCTCTTCCTTTCAGGTGGTACTTCCTGCTGGATCAATCTCAATGTGGACATTTTGAAAAAGCGGTTTCTCACAATACGAGCCAGACGCTTTTCTCTGGGTAAGCCTAAGCAACTTACAGTCCTGTAAAAAGGAGCAAACAGGAAACTAGTCTTGGTTAGACGGAAAAATGTAGTTCGATACTTTCAAAACACATGTTCCTTTTCTTCAGAGACGAGGAGAAGAGCGTCTCCATGGCAACGTAACTTGGGTTACCCATTGGCCATGCTGCTGCTGCTGGCACTAACGGTAAGGTGGGCCAAGGTGGCACTGGACTATACTGATCAATGATTCTAATTATTGGATTGCTGTAGTTATAAGGGACCAAGTACGTTTTTTCCCCTAATTTCCTACAGGATGAAATTGTTGCTTTCAATGGAGTATCATTAAATCAACCATGTAAAAACAGGAAGTTCACATTGATATTCAGCCGTACAGATCAGGACGCCTCCATGCTCTTATGTTCCTCTGTTCCTCTCTTCCAGGCGGTGTGTGTGCTGACCGTTTGTTTTCATGTACTAGAGCTGCTTTTCGATGAAGCTGCCATGCCTCGAGGAATGGAGGTAAGGGACAAGACCGATGTCACACATGAAATCTCTCTCTGGCTCAAAGTTGTGCTTAATGTTTTCTTTATAATCTAATAAAAGTCTTTCTTTAAATACATATGAATGCTGATATTAAACCCTACTGTTACTGCCTTGCGAGTGGCTCAGTCGGTAAAGGTGCTTGAGTAAGCGTAGACTGAGCTGATTGTAACTGGGACGGCATAGCATAGATTGGCATTGGACCGCCCAGGCTGGAGTGGGTTGCCACCAACGAGCGCCTTCTACCGGCTTCCTGGGTGCCTGCAGCTTGTCCAAAAGAAAAGTGCCTCTCCTCCAGTCAGCACTGAACCTCCTGTGCAAGTTGTGCAGCCTGCAGTGTGGAAAATGGGCGGGTGGCTTTCAGGTGACTAGGATTGGAAGAAACTAATCGTACTTCCTCACCCTCCCTGCATGTGGTGATTGGAGTCACGCCAATGAGCCAAGATGCATTAGCACTATCGGGGAGAAAATCATTGCCAATTTTTTTTTTTTTTTTAAAACCATTCAATTACTTTTGAGTATTTGTACGAATTCTCTGTTATTATTTATATTTGTCCACTTGATTAGCTTAAACTGAATGGCTTACATTTATCATTTTACCAGCATTCTTTACATAACTAAAAAATCCAAGTTTAAAACAATCTGACTTAGGCTGTGACCTAATCAACACTTTGACAACCGACTAATCACATTAAATAAAACGGTAGTTAATAGTGTTTTCTCTTTTATGTAAGCATCTTACTTATTCCGTTCGTAAGAAGAAAATGCTATTGAATACAGTTTAGTGAAGTACGACTACAGGGTTGCCAAAGGTTTGCTTAGGTCCCTGCATTAGTTATTATCCCACTGTGGAATTCATTGTGAAACAGCGGTGATGTCTTAAATCATAAGAGTTTATTGCTTTAATAACCAAGCTACCGTATCACAGAAACACTCACTGTGACAGAATTAATTCAGGCAAAATTTATATTTTATTTTTTAAGGGGGAGGCTCAGATAGTTCTGTATTCTACTGTGCTTTTCGGCATTGTTATTTATGCTTGTAGTTTAAGGGGTCTGTGGTAATCTTTTTTGTTAAAGAATTTGGAAACCTTTATTCCTGCCCATGGCATTGCTACAGATAACTGAAGTACAGCATATTTTAATTATGTGTTAATTACCATCGCCACTTTCAGTTTCCAGTCTCTCACAAGCAAGGTGATAGCCACAATCCCCGGTGCTGCCTCTGGAAAATAATGCTTTAAGCTTTGTATGTGATTTAGTCTGTTACATTAACGTTGGTTAATTTGACACTTTTATTCTAGGTTACCAGGCTAATCAGCACATATTCAGTACCAACCGTAAAGCAAATGGCAAATTCCAGTATTGTGACTTTGTATACCGAGTAATAAATATGTTTTTAGTTGTGCGTCCCCTGATGAATCATGCATGTATTGAAAGCCTATAACTTCTCCTCTCTTCCTCAGAATCCTCACCTGGGAGCAGCCTCGTTCTCTATGTTTGGCTCCCTGGGAGCAGCTGTGCAGGTTTTCCTCATCCTGTATCCTTTCACACTAATTCACTAGTGTGCACTTGTGGAAGTATATTTGCCTGTTTGCATGCATCTCTTGGCAAACTTTGTTCAGCGTTGCACTTTTTGGTGCGTATGCCTTTCATAGCTGTGTTTGTATATGTTTAATGCACAGGTTTTTTTTCTGTATATTGGTGCGTATCACTGTAATTTGTCCTTGTTTCTGTAAATTGGCCTGTGTCGGACCCTTAGCAAAGCATTTCAGGTATTTGATGGTGTCATCGTTAGTGGGGTTTTACAGTTTCCCTCTCTTCACTGGCCTGCTGCCCCACGCTCAGAATACCACTCTGACACAGGTATGCGCTTGAATGTCTGCCTGTCTGAACATTAGTCTGTGTTTAATCTGGGTACCTCCTAGTGCAAATGACGTTTATTTTTTCTCGCCTCAGATCATTGGCAACTGTGTGTCCTTGCTGGTCCTCAGCTCAGCACTGCCAGTCTTTTCTCGGACACTAGGTAAGCCTCTCGTGCACCTAATGGTGAATCATCTGTGGAAGCAGGAACTGAGCAAGTTGGTGATTAATGCGGCTAAATGCTGAATTCAGTTTGTCTGGCTAGGTTGAAACACCTGTGGCTAAAAACCGCACAGCAGAATGGCAGAAAGACTGAGGAAGTTGCATTTAATTGGCTTCAGTTACTTTCCATTGTTTCATCGTACAGAAGTGAAAACACAAATGCAGTTTTGAAACGCTTGACAACCCAGTGGTATCAAAAGTATTTTTATGTTCCTTAATACAATGGTAACTTCAAATTGATCTCTTTTTTTCACAATTGTTTTATATTATCATCGAATTGCTGAAAGGAAAATGGTAGAGAATAATCCATTAAGAAAAACATTTTTAATGTTGAAAACTATTTTTACCATAATCAGTCCATTTATTTTGATCAAGTCTTTGGTTCTGTTCAAACTGCTAAGATATCTAGCGAATCATTCAATATTGTATTTCATTTTCTATCTTTTTCTTGCTCTTATTGTGCCAGGGATCACACGGTTTGACCTTCTGGGAGACTTTGGGCGGTACAACTGGCTGGGCAACTTTCACATTGTCTTCCTGTACAACATGCTGTTTGTAGGGCTGACCTCGGCCTGTCTCATCAAGACTGTTACCTGGGCTGTACAGCGAGAGCTAATTCGTGCCTTCGGTTAGTTTCAGTTTTCACTCCCTAAAAGACAGGATTAGATTTTGATATCAGTGCCTAGTGACGTCACATGACTTTCTTTGAGCTGTAACTAGAAGTGTGGATGAGCCTCGGTGTGATAGGGCCTGCATTGGTCTCATTCCTGCAGGTGTTCATGTCTCGCCGTATAAATCCATTGTTCATAATTTCTTCCCCAGCATGACCTGCAGTGTTGCAAATAATAAATAATCCTCAGTTTGACAATTTGCACTTCCAACTAGGTTAATCTCCTTTATAATTTACCACTAGTGCCAGGCTTGTGTGAAAGAAGTAAATACTCTAAAGAGAGCACTATTTTGTAGAAACTGTGTGTGCATAATACACATACCTTTTTTCCTTTTTTTTCAGGTCTGCATAAACTGCCTTTCACCATGTCTCGTTCCACAATCCCTCTCAAGCTCCTATTGGCCAATGGACTTTCAAAAATCCACTGAAACCTCATTCAACCTTTTACTCGTGCTAGTTTTCAAGACTTCTGCCTCCCAGATAATGGCTGTAGGGGCAACTTTGGATAACTTTGAAAACCCATTAGCTAAGAGAAACACCGCCAGTGCAAACATTGATAGTTATGTCACCGCAGAAGTTTGAAGGATCAAGGAATACTTCAAGCATTGGCATTAAAGAGACTTGCAGTCTGACCAGTGGACCCTCATAGAGGGAGACAACATGTGAACATCCGCTTTGTGAATTGCACTTATTTCTACATTGGGACTACTGTTGGAAGAAATAATGGAAGTATATTTAAAAAAGTATAAATAAAGCTTAGTTAAGTAAAATGGAATAAACGAGTAAAGATAGTGGAGCTGTATTGAAGTTCAGAACTTTACTTCGGACACACATGCATAAATGGCTCAACGCTGGGAGAGCTGACCCCTGTTTAAACTTCTTTTAAGGATGGGGTATCGCCACTGTGATATTGTTGGTTCTTTGTATCTCTAAATGAACTTCTGCCTTCACAAAGCAGCCCTGCATTCTCTTTGGTTTCTTGTGCATTGATGACTTAGCGGTGGAGAGTGACACTGGTTGCAATGGCCAGTAAGGGTGTGTTTTTGTCCTATTTTTCTTTGTTCGAACTTCATTTAATAAGATTACTGTTAATAAGAGGAAAATTAGGAACTTTTATGTGGTTACATGTGTCATGATTCCTCACAACCTCTTTGTTCATTTCCCTTTTTTCTGTTATGCTATTTTGAGATTGGCATATGCCATTTAGTTATTCTATTAAGCTCATTAGAGCTTTTATTAGTTAATAGTTTATTGCAAACAAGCCTTCTTTTGTTATACTTAAGTTAATTTGTTATTCCACATGTTATAGACTGTGAAGCCCATGCTGGAAGTTCAGCGGTGTCTGGAGAAGCTCATCCCTCACTGACATTGCCACAACCATGCAAACCCCCTGGCAGTCGCAGGGGTCACTGTTTAACGGGCACTGATAAAGATTATTGCTGATATTTCTCCATGCGTCTGCAAAATTGTCTGTGCGACTATGTGTTCCTGGCCCTGTGATGGACTGGTGTCCCGTTCTGGCTGTTCCCTGTCTCACGCCCTATGTCTGCTGAGTTCCCTGGGACCCTGAAGTGGATAAGCTATTTCAGAAAATGGATGGATGGCTGTTTTCTTTTTTGTACTTATGCTTACAGTTAGCTTTTGTCTGATGCCATTCAAGTATAGTTTCACTTCCTCCTATTGTTTCTCCATTTCATTTCGTTCTTCAGTTACCATCTGCCTTGGGTACTACACATCTGAAATACTGCTAATATTTAATTGTTTCATTATCAGATGTTTGTTCATCTCTAAATGTGTCTATAACACCCTGTGTTACTGAATTATACTGCAATAAGACTAGGTATGATAAGGCTTTGAATTTGCTGAATGGAACTTTGAAAGAATTTTAATGGGTTATTAAAAAAACTGAACGAGAAAAGTGTTTTATTGAATGGGTTACTGTGAGAAAGTTTTATTATTCACTGAAAAGATCAAGTGAATGTATTTTTTTGATTGGGTTCTTGGATATTGTATCTGTCATACCTTCCTGTGACTATGATTGATTTGTATAGGTGTAAGCTTGTCTATATTTTGCTAGAGAAAATAAGAGAATAGCCTAATCTGAATTTAGAGAAAGAAAGTCTATATCCTTGTTCTTTTGTGTGTAACTCTTTTCTAAATTAATGCCCATACATAATGCATACTAACCCCTGCACACTAACCGCTGAAAGTACTAATTGTATTAGTGTATTAGACTGTATAGAAGTCAGCGATACAATGTCTGTGTTTAGGATGGTCGAATGCGACGTTCCCGATTGTAGCCAGTATGACTGAAGATATGTATAATAGACATTCTTATTCTTAAAAGGCATAAAGGTGACACTATACAAGTTAATTCAAGTTATTTATTCCATGGTTTTTATAGTGACAGCGCTTCATTGCTTCTTTCTAAAAGGAATGCTAAATAATGTTGAAAAACAAGGACTGATATTTATGGATACATTTTCTTGGTAACATTTCATGTTAGTAAAAACAGGTTCAAACATACAAAATCAACTTTAAAATCAATGAGAAATAATGCTCAAATGTACAGCTGGTCCTTCGTCCATAATAACAGTATGGCGATTGTTTTATGGATGAAAGATTGTCCTTATAAATATTAAAATAATGATAATAGTACAAGTAAATTATATCAATACAAGTGATGTGGGTGAGAAACCCAACAAAACATTAGCAGCCATTTAATCAAGATAATATTGTAAAAATTTATTAAAAATATCTCAAATTATCCTCAAAGGGTAATTATCTCTGTTGCATTAGTAAGGAGTCCTAGTTTATTTTACACAGGAACAATTATGCATACTTTTAATGCCTCTCCTGGTCCAAATAATAGAATTATTAGACATATTTTTATACAAATTATTTTTAAAATAATATATATACACAAAACATTGGAATCTTCAAAAGTACCCTGAATTTGGCAGTGAAATGCTTTTAGCCAAAGTTAAGTGTTGCGGTAAAACGTATAAAAATAATAAGTCACATATATTATAAACAACTTGTATATCTCATTTGTATTTCATCTTTGTTTTATGAAAAAATGAATTAGAAAACCTAAATAAATAAGCCTCAACAATGGCCGCCATTAATTTGAGATAAACATGAATCACTTTTTGAAATAGGTCTAAATGACATTTACAACTGCGTAAACACACAAATATAAATAAGAATAAATATATAACTATTGTGGACATTAATTTTCATTATTATTTAAATTGATTTTTTTTTGCCTTGAGTTGGTTTTCCCCCCAATGCATTTATTTAATCAAATTGTTAAGGCTTTTTCTCATTAAGTTAGACATTTAATTTGTAATTTATGTATATAGACATTTGAAAATAGGCACAGTACTTATGGTTTTACCATTCCTGCCTAAGAACTTACTTAGCAGAATACAGCGTCTAGTGAAAACATTCTAAGTTCAAGTTAGAGGAACCGATCGGTAAACATTCACTCTGGTCTCTTGTGTTTTTCTCAACCTTTATGGATCCTAACATTTCGTAACACAGGCGCAAATGAATTTCTCCATTACTATTTTATGCCAGAGTTATACCTTCTTCGTGGATCAAAAAAGTATTTTTTGCGCCAACCTGTCTTTATTTTATGCCAGTTTAGTCTTCATATGCGTTTCCCATCGCCCACCACTCGGAAAGCCGTCATAGAGCTCATGTCACATGCAAAGGGATGATCGTCGTAGGTTGAGAATGTACTCTTTTGCTTGACTTCACAAGCTTGTGGTCTCTGACGTCTGCAGTTTTACGACGGTGTGTTTGCCGAGTTTTCGACAGTGTGAGTCGTCAGCCCTGCTGCCGTGAATAGGCTGTTTCTGTTTTGTTTCCTCTGTTGTAAAAGCTAAAGGTTATTAAGTTCTAAATAAATTATTGTCGAGCATAATTATATTGTTTACAGGTATTCAATAAACTATCAATATAAATATATTAGTTCTAACAGGTAACCAGCGTTGTAAGAGGCCCGGTGGACAACGAGCTTGAGCGGTATATGAGAAAAGTTTGTTGTTGTCACGTGACAAGACACTAATGTGGCGATAAAAAGTTTTCTTTCTAAATTCAAATCGGTTTTCATTAAGTATTTATTTAAGCTGATACAATTTTAAACCATGCCTCAACCGAAGTACAGGAAAATTGCCGTCTTGGGCTACAGATCCGTAGGTGAGTGGACTAACGTGCAAAACTTGATAGCAATTATTTTTGTTCGCTAAATAAGGTTAGTTGAATAAGTTTATTGGTGTAACATTGGTTCGCTTCAAACTGCTAGTTTCTAAATTTTACAATAGATTTGTGGTTGTTAGCTAGGTGGCTGATGTCAAATCAGAGCTGGATTAAGAAGACTAACGTTAAGTATAGCACATGTTCGACCTTGATAATTTAGACAGTACTACTAGTTTGTTTATTTAGAAGGATGTTGATTTGTTGTTTTTTGTTAATTATTAATAGGTAACAGTTTTAATTATATAAGTTAGTTAGTTCTGAACAGTGCTCAATGTGTTGTATAACTATTTAATTAATTACATATATTTAATTTCGTAACAGGTAAATCTTCGCTTACTATCCAGTTTGTAGAAGGACAGTTCGTAGATTCATATGATCCCACCATTGAAAACAGTAAGTGTTCTTTTACTTAATGAATAATCAATAATTTTTAGCGCCGTTTAACAAATACCTCGAGATCTGGTCTTAACTTACGCAAATAAGAGAGCGCACAAATTAGCATAATTTCGCATGTTAAATCTATTGATTTCCCTGTGTGGCTTGCACATTTAAATTTTCTTTTAGCTTTTTCTAGTAATGGTTATTGACATTAACCATTTAAATTTGAAATATTTTAATTCATTTGTATTACTGATATAGCTCTGTACATATTAGGCCATAATCTCTTGAACAATGTGCCCCCCCTCCCCTTTTCCCCCAAGCCTTTAATAAAATGGTGTCTGTGAGTGGTCAGGACTTCAATCTGCAACTGGTGGACACAGCAGGACAGGTACTCACTCGTACCTTTTCCCACTTGGAGTAATTTTATCTATTTACGTTTAGGCGCTTTTAGCCAAACATGTCTGTTTTTATTTTAGTCTACGGCAGCAATTAAAAACATACGAAATGTCTCAGTTTCTATATTGTGTGTAAATATGTTTTTATAGAAAATGCCAAGATACCAAGTGGAAATGCCTAGTGTTTTTGTCTTGCGTCAACCAGTCCACTTTATCAGCCCATCCAAGATTTAAACACATTAGTTGTTTTTTTTGTTGTAATGATGAGGATCTGAAACACTGTTTATTAGTCACTTTGTCCATGCAACACTATGTTTGCCATTCGGTCTGCGTTGGTGTTTTTTATTGTAATAATACAAATAGAAGCTTACTTCTAGTTACTGCTGTTGATATAAATGATAAAAAGACAGTTTAATGATAAAAATTAGTTTAGTTTAAAAAAAGCATTGGTGCTAGAGATACCCCTGTATAAAAAAAAAATTACTTGGAAACAAGACATCTATGGATTAAATTGTCTGGAGTACATGTTTAATGTTCCATAATTGTGTCTAATTCACTCATTCATCTTGGTCATATTTGTATGTCAGTTGAAATGTGAATGTTACACTGAAAAAACTGATGTTAATCAAACATTTATAAACAAAACCATTATTAAATAATATGTATTAGACTAATTGGTTTAGGAATATAAGTTATTATACAAAAACAGTTAGGCAAAATATGCTACGATTATGGTAAGATGATAACCCTCTTGGTTCTCCTCACAATAGATCCCTGCTGATTGACTCCCAGAATGTTTGTGTTATTTTAAGGGGGAGTAAAAGCACTGGTGCCTAAAATAGTCAGTTAATTATTACAAAAAAGTACATCCACCCCTGTATTAACAAAACCACTGATCCATTGATTACTGTTGATGGAGTTGGTGACCTGACTGTAAAACGGATATTACTCTTATTCGACAGATATGTGTTTTTGTTCGTCTTTATTCGTCTATTTTATAAAAGCAGCTTGTTCGCAAGATATATTTTATTTGCATATATGTTTCGGTTGCAATCGAGCTATCCTCAATGTTCTTATTCGTCTTTATACAGGATGAGTATTCAATTTTTCCCCAGTCTCACTCCATGGATATCCATGGCTATGTGTTGGTATACTCAGTCACATCAATGAAGAGGTAAGTCCCTTTCATTACTCTTACTACTAAGTACACAAAATATACATTCTGCTTTTTTGGTGTTAGTGTATATGCCACAAAGTTTAAAAAAGATTTTTCTTTCTCTTTTATCTGACCATTGTTAATCCTCCTGTTGCACATATGCTTCCCTGCTGGTTAGTTATTTTTTGAAGGTACTGACTGACCGTTGTTTGTTTTTCCCTCCTGTCAAAGTTTTGAAGTGGTTCAGGTTCTTCATGACAAACTTCTTGACATGGTTGGGAAAATACAGTAAGTTTCAAAGGCCAATGACTGGGTAACGAACTTTGCTACAATGTATGTTATGCGAACTCTGTGACCAGAAATATCATTTTTCCGTCTTTCCAGAGTTCCGACTGTTCTTGTTGGGAACAAAAAAGATCTTCACATGGAGAGGTGAGTGAAAATGAGTTTACAGATAAGGCAAGGTGAATCTGAGTTGAACAAGCAGACCCCTGATTAACAGCAATAACTGAAATAAACAATAAACATTAGTGTACATTGAATAGTGTACATCGGTTTATATCTTTGCTTGTCTCCATCATTAGAGGCAAGATTTTTGGGCCCAGGATCTGGAGGTCTTTTTTGAACGCTTGTTGAAACTAGTCACTGAGCTTGCAGTTTCTGCTGCTACTTTGTCATCTGCAAGCTTTTTTCCCCTCAGATATTGGTTTCATAAATTTGGTATATTTTGGGTTTTTTACTCAACAAATGAATTTTAGTTATCTAAACCACTACTCTACAAGTGTGAATTGAAAAATGAACGTGGGATAAATGTAGTTAGTGTCGTAGTAGATGAAGTATACGAGGTCAGTGCCCCGTTTTTAGCTTCTTGCTCGTCCTCAGAGTGATCAAACCAGAGGAAGGAAAGAAACTAGCTGACTCATGGGGGGCAGCTTTTATGGAGTCCTCTGCCAAGGAAAATCAGGTAACTCTCAAATTCATGTCTTTTCTAAATGTTCAGGAACTAAATGTGTGCTCTGAAAATGCAGAGGAAAGAATATAATTCATAAGTAAACAGGTTACCATAATATTATTATTAAGATATTTCGTTCAATCAATGTCCTTATTATTTTGACCAAGTGAGTATGCTGCTCTAAGTAATTACCATATTAATAATGGCTATTTATTTAGTAAGTGAATTAAAATTCCAGAACTTTATGTTCTGTTTACAGACTGCTGTAGAGGTATTCAAAAGGATTATTCTGGAGATGGAAAAGGCGGATGGGAATGCACCTTCAGAGGAGAAGAAGTGCGCTGTGATGTAGAGGTCCACTGGGACAGCAGTAGGTCTATTTGCAAGACCCAGGAGATACACCACCCATCGTTCATCACCTGTCAGCCAATCAAGACTTGCATCACCACAGAACTACCAATCGTCCCAAATTGCCACTGTCAGAGAGCCTTCTTTTTACAATGAAAGCTGCAGAAGAGGTGTCCAATCTTGACACTAGGCTCTTATTTTGGTAATGTATTTCCAGCCTGGAAACCCAGGACCTATGTCATCATGGTGCATTCACTGTCAGAGCCACCACTCATTTCCTTTTTTTTTAAGCTAAACTGAGGTGAGCTGATCAAAACGTTTATGACTGTGTAGCCACCTCAAGAACAGTGAGTCAGTCTTTTTTTTCTTCCATTTTTACTTAAGTGGAAGTAACCAGGATTCAATAAATGGTATCAACTCAACTTGAATCAAATTACAGTTAATTTCTTATCCTAGCCCACCCAATGGAAAATTGGCATGTACAAAATGTAGAAGGTATGTGCCAGCTGTTTAACTTAAGGATGTATCTAAGGCAAGATAAACTAACAAAGTCATCTGTACTTTCAACTGATTCAGTGCTGTGGTTGCAGTGAAGAGCCAGACTTATGACTTTTGTTGATTTGTCTAATGTGAAAAATTTAATACATATTTAGATTAAATTCAAGTTGTCTTCATTAAATATATACATATATATATATATTAAGCATAGGTTCAGGAGCTGTCTTTGAACATGTTTTTAATATAGGTATTTCTACACTGTATAATATCAATTGTAAAAATTATGCTCTATTTTCCCATGAATAGGAATAATGACTTTTTGAATGAACCAATGTGGATATTTTCTTCTATACAGTTTTGTTATTTACTCATTTGGTTTCAAAATGACTTCTTATTCCCATTATTGCTCTTGGGCTATTATTTGATGAATGTTATTTTAATAATTGCTAATGAGTATCCCCCATTTTAAAATAAAGAAAAGGGATTAAATTTTCATTAGCAGGTCTTGCAAATGTAGTCCCCTAAACACTTGACAGGATTTAAGGGTATTATAAATGTCATTGGTTGTTCCTTGGGAAAACAGTATTTTATATCAAGTAAAATTGTGTACATAATTACACTGATATGAGAATAATGATCCATTTGCAGTTTACAGTTTAAGGCTGTAATATATGCATATTATTCAAGGAAGTACACTTGCTATCTTTCATTCCAGCTCTCTCTGTTACCTCTTTGCCTTAGTTTTCATAAAAACAAAATTAAAAAAATCTAAATCCTTGTAGTGAACCTGTTTATTCTTGCCATGGTTTTAATTATGTAGAACACTTGAATAATCAACTGGTGATGGTGGACGGTGTTGCTTGTGATGCTGTGTCCTGTGCCTTATGCCACATAACCCTGCTTCCCTGTCTGACTGAAGGTGCTCTTTTGAGTTTACCTATCTGGTGACTCAAACCTTGGATCTGCACGTGCTGAGCACCGACACCCTTAGGGTTGGAGTCGATGCAGACGTTTTTGCTGTAAACAGTTTTGTATATATAAATAAATCCTTTACTCCTTTAAAAGCTTGTCAGTCTCTATTTAAAAATAATTATATTGCAACACTGACTGAAAGGGATTATTATTCTTTTATTATTCTTTCTATTATTATTTCTTACTTCTTGGTTCTTGGTCAAATAAACGTAAAATAGTTTGGCTGCAGGCTAAAGTGATTCAATTAACTTTTTTAGGAATAGTCAGTCTACTAATTTATCAGAGGAGAGGACACCCCATACTTTTAAAAGTTAAAACCGTTATTAATTCCTAGCCATTCTAAACATTTTTTTAAAGTTAAAAAAAAAAACGGTGTGAGCTCTTTCCATTAAAACTCGGGAATTTTAAACTACCAACTTCTGTTTTTTTTCTGAAAGATTTAATAATTTGTTTATATATGTATACGTGCACCACTGCCGTGCACGGGAAGAGCGCCCACAGTAAATGCCGATTAAACCTTTATATCAGCCAACTCTCGGTTTTGGATGGCAGACTGTTGGTACACAGTACATGGTATTGTACGATGCTATGGAAAACGCTTTAACCTCCTATTGTCATTTGTTACTGAGTAAGACATTATGAATTCAGCTGCATAGTCGGACAATTTTTGCCGGGGACTGCGTTTTACTGATCCGCACGGGGACGTTCAGTTAAACTACGCGGAGTGATACATCAGTTTACATGATATCATTATTAATTCGACATCTTTGTTATCTTGCATTATCAGTGTTCCGTAACATTAAATTAAGTAATGGAAAAATATTTATCTAGCTGGTTGCTAAATATAAAAGGCTTTTTTATTGTCTCGTGATAACTGATTAATAACATTTTACAATTGGTTTCTACGATGGTATGATTTGCCCCCATTTATGCGGATTAAACAGAGGTGTAGAATAAAAGTGGCACCCAGGGAGTTTGTCTGTCCGGGTGGTCAAACTCGTAATTTCACCGAGATTGTAAACATTTTTACTTTTCCAGTTTTTCATTCCTAACCGTTCCCTTGTTAATATAATTCGAAATACTACACACTGAAACAGACAGCAAGGTGGAAGATTTACTGTAACAATTTCAGCCAGCAACCAATAACATAACGATCGTTGTTGCTACAGTTGTTCATACAGAGAAATGGCACTCAACGAGTGGACCGGCTAGCTCAGTTGCTGACTAGCTACATACATTCAATTGGGATCCTCTCATGGACGATGACGATGATTACAGCGAAAATTAAGTTGGAGGCAGAACAGCTGAAATTATTTTTCATTATCTATGGCCCATAACGGGAAAGGATATTGTTTTTGGGAGCAATGTAACTAGCCAGCTATCAAAAACCCGGACACATAATTGTCTGGAACGTTTTGGGACAGAGGTTGCACTGGAAGTTCTGTTCAGATTGACTATCGACGTCTCATGAGGAGAAATATCGATACGCCTTGGAAATACAATTTGCTAGCTAGCCTAGCATGTGCATCATTATTAGCTAACGTTTCCTAGCTGCTCAGAACCTATCGGGCGCTTTCCTGTGTCGCTCATACTTTACAGATGAAAGTCGTAAGCGATTTATTTCTGGAGGATTGTTCTGATGTGGCTGACTAGCAGGCTACGAAGGCGTTAGGATTGCACTGTAGCAAAGGGGTGAGTTTAAAATGTTTTTAAATACAACTTGGATAAATATTTTTAAGTTGATCTAGTATACTTTGTTGATGGCGAGAGTTGTTTGGAATAGAAAATACACTACGTTAACCACTTAAACGCAACGAATGTTATGTTAGCTCATGGCTAGTTAGAAAATCGTCCGTTTGTAAAGTGCGTATTTTGCTGGTTGCTACTGCCAAGAGCTACTTCACAGCGGCAGCTATCGGTTAGCTAGCAACATAAAAATAGGTTTTAAACAGGTATCGATGCGGACATTTTGCTTATTTCATATTAACCCAACTAGCTAGTGAAATTAGTGTTTAACATGCACTGGTAAACTGCCAACTTCCTTGCTACAGTTTTTAACTAACTTTTAATTTCTTTAGAATTAATTTAGACAGTGCCAGCTAGCAACTTAGTCTTGTGGCTGCAACACAGTAGTGTCCTTGATTTTGTGTCTTCTGTTTGTAGAAGCTGGGCGACTGGTTAGTAAGTCTAGTGTTGAGGCTAGATTTTATATAGCTAAAGAGCGAACTAGTTCTTTACAACGCTTTCGTTGCGTGGTCTGACAAGATGAACGATGCCACAATAACAATATCATTAATTGTAACCAACAACACTTCCTCATAACCTCCAGGCCGGTCTCCTCCCTTTGTTTCCTGTATCATTTGTTAGATAGCCAAGATTAGCTAGACTATATATATAAAAAAAACAGATAAGTAGTCGTATAGCTACTTTAGCTATTACCTTAACGGCCGATCATTTTGAGAAATACACCCTGGTTATAATTCAGTGTCTAGTTGGACGTTTAGCTAGTTAGCCATCTTTTGCATCGATGAATTAAACGGAGGCCTCATCAAAATATTCCATCTCCATTTTAATTAAGGGAATCTTTTGTTTTACGCCCAACCCGTAGGTAGCTGGCTAATGAAACCGAGTCCCAATTAAAAGCTGACTTGGTAGCCATCCCTGGACACATAGTTATGAACATCCAGCAAACTAATTAAATAGGTATGTGACACGTTATGTAGAAAAATTGTATTTCAGACGTTTAGTTAACGCCCGCTAACCAAGCAGCAACTGCAAAAAACGTATTTGTGTCATGTTGTGCTAGCTAGCCGGTGGTTGGATAATGGTATTTAATGTGCATCATTAATTAAATGACTTGAATATATTAATAGTACCGTATTGGCATCAGGCCATTGTTCTGAATCTAGCGTTATTCAATTTAAAACGTTTATTATGTAACTCTATCTAACGTCAGACAGCTAATTAGTTTTCCTTTCGATTTGGCCTACATAACTTGTTTTGTCTCCCAGAATCCGTAAACTGACATGTCGCTATTCATACTACTCTGATTTTTATTTTCGGTCTCCGCTCATGACCAAGATCAAATGTGATGTTAAACTGAACCAAGACCAAGTTTATATTGCCTCTGGTGGGATGGCTCATATTTTCGTTGAATTATTATTATTTTTTCCCGTAAAAAAAAAATTCCATCCATAAAAGATGACAATTTATTTCTCGATAAATTTGCAAGGAAGGTTAAAAACTGGAAAAAACCATTACGATTGGATCTTGATAATACATTTTAGTGACCAATGGCTTAACTCCTCGAGCAATGGTTTAATTCTAAATGGTACAGACCTAAGAAACCATAACTTTGTACATTATTTTTTTCAACCGAAGTTACATAGTACCGGTCAGAAGACCAACGAATTCTTATTAGATAGAAGTGTGTATTTTGGTAATGGTAATATTGAAACACACACCTAATGACCTTTATATGACCTCAACCATCAGTTATTCGCGCGATAAGCACCGTCAAAAATAGTGATATAAAGTTGAAAATGCTTTAAAAAAAGTTTTGTGTAATTTCATACAATTGGTAGCAAATGGACAATGTATAGTTTTAGTGAGGTAGGTTCCAAAGTAAAATTATTACTTTATCACATACAAAAATTCTGCATTGTTACAAAGTCACATGAAAAAAATCCTACAATTCATCTTAAGATTTTGATGGTCTACAGAATTAAAGATCTGATTGAAACGGTCTGACCCTCAATACTTTTAAATGAATAGCTTCTCAGGTCTGTTTTAGAACTGAGGTTGATTTGACTTGTTGATTTCAACAGGGAAAACGCTGTCTTCATTGCTAAATGTGTCATCTTATTTTGTTGTTACCCTGCTACTGAAGATTATTATGATTGTTACCCAATACAGGTAATAATCCTTGTATTTATTTAATTTGCTTGTTGTCTTAGAGTGGAGGATGCTGTTAAACTTGAGTTAGTGGCATTTCAGAAAGAACCTTCCTGTGTGAGTAAGATTTATTTTTTGGACAACGTTCTGCCAAGATTGCAGCCTTTAAGCAGATGAAATCAGTGAGTGCTGCATGAGGATTTACAGACAGTTGCATGTGACAAATCAGTGTTCAAATGAATTACATGCCCTATGAAGCGGAAAACATGGCCTAAACCTCACTTAAATTGTTTGCTTGACAGTTTTCAGCAAATCCAATTTATATAAATACCAGGGCTTTTAAGAGTGCATACGGTACACGCTGCATACTTGCATGGTATATTTATTTGATTATAAATATCATATGGACTAGTCCACACCTTTGGACCCTTTTTGTTATATTACAAATTATTGTCAATTGAAAATGCAGTCGTAAGAGATTGGTATTGTTTTATTATTTTTAAAACCAAATCTAACATTGTCAACAACGCAAGCCTGTTTTTATTATGTTAAAGTTAATAATTGATAATCATATATTTATGTATGCGTGTATATGTATGATATCACAGTTCGTTTTTAAACCGTTGCGCGTACTTTTCTTACGCTTCTTCAAAGCCGCACGTTCTCACATCGAATAAACTGAGATTAAAGCTGCTTACATGCAGTGCCCTCTTAACAGGACGGCGATGCAGTCTCTAACATATTCGCATGAGAGCAGGATCTCCTGGCGGCTGTTCAATGCTGAGCAGCGGGTCTGTGAACTCTTCCCATCACTTGTAACTAGAAGCGGTGGAATGCCGTGGAATCGGAATTTAACAATTTCCGTAACAGTTACTTGGCTTTTATGTTTTTATCGCATCGATGTTGGAATGAGTACAGAACAGAGGAACTAACTTAACAAAGGCTAACAGTTTTAACATTACAGAAAAAAGTATATTCCTAGTTGCCTTTTGGCTTGAAAAGCTTATACGATTTCCCCCTTTTTATGTTAATGTTTATGTTCTAGTTATGTCTAATTCTAGTTATGTTTATTATACGAACGAATTGTGTAGGAACTATTGAATGCAGTGTTAAGTTTCATCACGAAATCCCCGGCCGAACAGGAAGTGAAGGATACGGAAGGTATATTTTCTTTGCGTATTCTTTGGGTAGTTTTATTGACGTAAATTTAGATTTGAATTGTATGTTTGGATGCATGGTTTTTGACGTATCGTATTGCATTTATTATATAACATTTTACGATCGTATCGGTATGTTTTAAAACATCCGACAATTTGGGAATTTCGTGTATATTGAGGTTGTAGCGTCCAACCTATCTGGATATACAACCTGAAGAGATGGTTTCCGGTTCCCCCTCCCACCTAACACACTTTTTCAGTTAAGGCAGCTTGCATTAATAATCTATTGATAATTGAACACATGCGACTCTACACCGTTGCCTTTATAAATGGGTGATATCTACAGACTAAGTACTATTAAAATCTTAATAAAAATAGCCACTATCTTGCAATTGAAATGCACATTGCTTAAACATGTCTTTTTGAGTGGTGAAGCGTCTGTTATTTGTTATATTATGAAAGGACAGTATAGTATTGTCGACGTGGTTTGCCAGTGTCCAACTTAATTACATTGTTTGGTGGAAAAAGTAGATGAACTGATGAATTATATTAAACAGGCTGAATAAAATGTTTAACACAAATGCTGTTCATTTCCTTGATATTGGCATAGCAGATGCACTTTATTTTTTTATTACAGGAGTCTTAATTAAATAATAAAAATAACGTAGAGATGCATGTATAGCAAATGTTCCCTTTGCCACGTTATTTATCTGTGGACATATTTCAACTAATGCAAATGTAAAAATTTTTAAAAATGGTTTTACTAAAATTAATGTGTAATTCTGTCTAATGAAAATTGACGTAGAGATCATTTTTAGGTCCGTTTGATTCAGTGTTTTAGCAGCCGTTTTGTACTTGCTTTGTTTCAAGTCTCTCTGTGAGGGAGAGGGACTGGGAGAAGGTATGGATGAGCAGAAATCAAACTGCGAGGAGACTGATTCTGAAACAGCAGGTAAGTAGTTAATGTGGTTTTTCTGTTATTTTTCCCCAAAAAGGTTTTCCACTCCAAGATTTATAATACTGTAACAATGAGTCATAATTTAGAAAAACACTTATGTTTTGGTATATAAAACATGCGTTTAAGTAATTCAGTGATAGGAAATTTTGCCATTCTGGGTATGTTGTAATACTATCAAATGATAATAAATAAATAGATATATAAAATATTTTAAATGCAAGGTAATTACTATAAATGGTAGTAAACCAATCCAGTATAAATAAACGGGGGAATGGTGGGGGGTTAAGTGGATGAAATTGTGTAAGGACGAACTATTTAGGGCTTCTGGTTTTCAGGTTTCATTCATAGTCTTTATTTTCTTGACCCCACTTTTTTTTTTTTTTTTTTTTTTTGGTTACGTTAATATTGAGTTTTTTTGGTGCATTACATTTTAATAACTCTTATTGGACACCTTAATTTTTTTTTTTTTCCCGGCGATTTGAATTTGAATAAAACTAGCTAGATAATTAAATTTTGTGTTAGCTGCTGTAAGATTAATATTATAGTTCACATTATCTACATTTACTACTTGCTGTGTCCCACTCATCACGGATTAAGATTTAAACTTTTAACCAATGCCTGGTGTCTGCTTGTTTAACTAAAATCTGGAAGGGTATGTGCAATAAGAAACAATCGCTAAGTCTTTTATGTCTATTTTTCTCATGACGTTCTGCTATTTTGTGCTGTCATGGTACTAAAGCAAGAGAGCATCTTTTTGACAGTTCTACCTAGATCTTGGTTTTTGTCTGTTTACTTTTGTAGTCTTTTCTGTGGTGATCCTTTTAGTGTAGTTTTAGTTGTCTCTCATTACCAGTAGCTTTAGTAACGGTAAAATTGATATGGATTGTATTGCTGTGTGTCAATATTTATCTCTATGGTTAGGAAAGGATAGCACACGATTTTGAATATTTAATTCTCAAAATTGCTAGTTAACAGTTTAGTGTGGGGACGAGGGAGTGGTGGGAGCAGTAATGGGTAGCCAAGCTTGGTCAAACCATAAAGTATTGTGTCATTGTCATTTATTTATTTTTAATTCAGCTGTCAGAAGAGGACAACGTTTTTTAGAGAATCTTGGGAGTATTTAATGAGAGATGATATGGATGCTACGTAGATCCAACGTTTAAACCGTGTTAAAACCTTTTTTGTTATGAACCTTTTTATTGCATTCTTAATTATGGCTTTAGGTTATTTCTATAATTTAATTCTGAAGCAATTCTATGTATAAAGCTTAAAACTAGGATGTTAAAAAGTACTTGCCAGTTTTTCTTAGTTCATCATGTCATCTAATGAAATCCTTTTTGCAAATGCTGTAGACCTGTACTAGAAGGTTTCTTTGACAGTTCATTTGAAAAGAAAACATTCGTTTTAGTGTTTATTGGAGGGTGAATACTTTTTCAGTTTTGTCTTCATCGTGTTGATTATACACTATACGGACAAAAGTATTGGGACACCTACACATTACACCTACAGGAGCTTCTATGACATCCTATTCTAAATCCATAGGCGTTAATATCGAGTTGGTCCCCCCTTTGCAGCTATAACAGCTTCCACTCTTCTGGGAAGGC
>JAOVYW010000070.1:202611-232611 GCA_025775045.1 Hiodon tergisus | reverse complement strand
TATGATCATTTCCAAAGGCTTGGCACACAAAATGAAATGTCAGATAACCTCTAGAGGGTCTGCTTGTCTTTAACTTTTAAATATTTGTTTCTTTACTAGGCTTCAAAGCAGAACAGACTAAAAAGATACCACAGCCAGTCCTATGTCAATGGCTCAAAGTGTGACCTCAATGGAAAACCGAGAGAGTCTGAAGTTCGGGTGAGGGAGCCTTGTGCACTACATTAGTACGGAATGTTGTCTCATTGTTTTAATTATTCCCTTGGAGACTAGCCTTCCTAGGTCTGTGGAAAGACTGGGAATGGGAACTAAACGATAAGCGCGTGAGTGTGAATACCTCGATCTGTCAATAACCTTTGTTTTCAGTTCCTCTGCGAGGAAGGTTCCGGGGACTACATTGCCCGTGTGGATGAGCCACAGTCTTGCCGGTATGTGCTGACCGTTCACACCACGCGCACGTGCCACCACCCCTTTCTGCGTCCGCCCTCTGTCACCAAGCCCCAGAGCATCGTTTGCCAGCCTGCCCTGAGTGCACAGCAGTACATGGATTACGTCAAGGCTCAAGTTTGTGAGTAGCGTGGGGTGATGCTGCAGACTGCTTGTTTTACTCATGTCTTTGTAGCCGTAGCAATTTTGCATGATGTCATTTTGATGGATCTAAATCAAAGCTACTGTCTTCATCTCGGGACTTCTTATACAGAAAGTAAAATGTTTTATTTCCTCAGTACTGTGTATGCTAAGCGTGTGAATGGTGTGAGCAATTTTCTTCACCGAATCGGAAGAATGACGGTGTCCGTGTTCTCACAGCTGACACTAAACGCAAAGTGGAGCAGATCTCGGAGGAGCTCAAAAATCTTGATGAGATTCTGGCTAAGGACGAGAGGACTGATGAAAATGCAATTGACGACGTGCAAGCTGTACAGAAAGCTGACCTCACCAAAGGTAAATTGCATTTACTGTTGGACAATAAAATACTGCAAAACGGTGCATGTCGTTATGCTACTTGAGTAATTTCTTTTTCAAGATGCTAATGTGACAGCATTCCTGGACTCATTGAGTATTGCGATGACTCCGATTGCGTATGTTAAAGACATGAATGAGCCTTTTCTCCTCTTCACCTTTCAGTGGTGATTAGACGTTTGACATTGGCACGTTTTTGAGGCCATTTGTGTGACTGTGTTTTAACAGGAGATGCTGTCTCCCTTGAAGACTCGGCCATTGAAGACATGGAGGACAGTGATTTTTGGGAGGGGATGACAAAACCAGAGACGACTGTGCCTAGGGGCCCCGAGGAGGACTATCAGGTAGAGAAGGCCCAGTGTCAAATTGTATGTTCCTGCTGATTCCTACATAGCCCTCATGTGATTTTGTTGCTTTAGGCAGATGGGGATCCGGTGGAGAATCCACTCAACGACGATGACCTTAAAGAAGGTAGTCTTTTCTTGATGTTAAGGAACTATTGCATGGCAATGTTAATATTGTTTCCTGGAATGATTGCTTTGTTTTCTTTGCAGCTTTTGGAGATGAGAACTTTAATTTCAAAATAATAACTGATTCGTCTGACTTAATAAAGTTTGTCAAGCACCTCAAAGAGAGCAATAAAAAGGTAGGTAACTAGACTGCATGGTTCTGTGGGAATTTGTTCAAGTTTCTGTAGCTGATTGATAATATGATACCATGTGCTCAATATTAGGAAAGATGTGGATAATGTGAAGCCAACCATTAAATTATTTGAAAATTCTCTTCTGTAATGAAAAAAAATGGCATTAAGTTTGGTGTCTTTCTACTTTGGGAACAGGTTGACTCTGACGAACAGAGAGTGGAGGAGGACTCTCCAAGCAAGGAGAAGGAAACCAGTGGAGTGGAGGAAAGTGGAGGACAGGAGGAGGAGGGAGAAGTGCAGGGAGAGGAGGAGGATGAGCGCCTGCTACAGGAGTTTGAGGAGGAGATGGCTGACCTCACTGTGCCCTCTGCTAAGATTGAGGAGATCAAGGAGGAGATGCAGAAGGAATTTGACAACATCATAGATGAGGTGCTGATTTAGAGCTTATTTAAGTCAGAATGGATACAATTTTATAGGGATGTTGGACAATGGTGTGATAAGAAGAGAAAGAGTAGTTGTGTTTCCTGATTAACACCACATTCTTTTTTTCCCAGGCACAGCAGGAGCTGGAGACTGAGGGCTTGAAGGGAGAGTTTGACCGCAGCCAGGCTACACAGGCATTGGAGACCACCTTGGACAAGCTTTTGAACCGTCTGGAGGATAAGGAGATGGTAGAGCCCAGGCCCGATGGGAATGGGGAGGCCACAAACCCTGCAAGGGGCAGCCCAAACCTAGCTCCCCGCCAGCCAGGTAAATATCTGTCTTGATGGACTTTTTATGTCAATCCTTGAGCCTACTTTAGTGTCCCATGTGGTGGTGTTGTGCATTACTGGTAATAAGACCCAAGTTGTTAGGATCCTATTTGTTGGTGATTGGAAGAGAGGCATTACTTGCAGATACAATAGGGCAGGCACCCTTTTCCTGTTCACATGTAATTTGTCAAAATAATTTCGAAATGGATGCTATCACAATGTCAGTGTGTTTTATAATGGGTTTATAAATGGCACATACTAATCCTCTTAAACATGTCCTGTATGTTATGACACATCTTTATGTTTTAACTGAGTTCATGATCACGTTTGTAGCTTTCATTTCCCCTGAATCCTCCACACTCTCACCCCATGCTTCATTCAGTGCGCAATGTTGTGCCACAGTAACGACACAACGAAAGCCGGGCGAATGTCCTGCCGATGTGCAAAAGGATGTGCAAAAGCACCGAGCAAAGATGTATGATGGGCCGAATGGGAGACTGAGTCTGCCTCTTCTCCCGCTGGCCTCGCTCCTCCTGCTTCCGGGGCAGTAGGCCCGGGCCCCGAACAACTGTTTCAGTGACATTGTTATTTTGTTTGTTGCACTAGAACAAGCTGCTGACGACCGTGTTAAAATCAGAGTTACAAAGTATAAGCCGGGTGGCAGCCCCGAGCAGCAGTTGAAGGTGCAGGAAATGAGCGAAGGGGACCCCCAAATGCAGCAGATTAAGGACGTGGTTAAAGAGCAGCTAGAGAGAGCTGGACTGAAAGCAGAAGGTAGGAAAGTGATGGACGTTGACAGGCTATTCGATTATGCCCAAACTTATTTCCCCCCTTTGGAAACAACCAACAAGACACATGAAGCAACCTTTCTAGCTCATCACTTCAAAATGAGTGGCTACTTAATGGAGTAGGCTTG
Organism: Hiodon tergisus; assembly: GCA_025775045.1. Classification (NCBI taxonomy): domain Eukaryota; kingdom Metazoa; phylum Chordata; class Actinopteri; order Hiodontiformes; family Hiodontidae; genus Hiodon; species Hiodon tergisus. Next base: position 229,343 of record JAOVYW010000070.1, on the reverse strand, counting down.
TTTAGAATAAAATGGGAACAATTAAGAATTACTTGAATTGTGCTCTTTACTAGAATGTTCTTACTTGCCAATTGTCTTTCCTTACCTGTTACTGGATAAGGTTTACTCGACAATCAAATTTGCTTGTGACTACTATGGTTTTTCTTCAGCTGCTGGACTACCTGAATGGAAATATTTAGTGTACTTGCTGCTCAAACAAAACATTTAAGTTCCATTGACATCCATTGATTTTCCCCTTGTCTTGTTTAGTGTCCACATCTTACCTGTGTAATTTTTCATGGGCTCAGTTAAAAGCTGTGACGTCTAGTGCCATAGGTTAAACCAACTGTGTGAAAGCAACTGCAGTGAGAATGAATGTGTACATTTGGAAGTGTCTGTGAAATTGATGGGCGTGTCATTATAGGTAAGATTGAGGTGAAGATACTGACACGCAGGACAGTTGAAGAGGCAGGGGACCAGTGGCTCACAGAAGAAGACACCAAGTCTTTTCGAGAACTCCTCATCAACTTACTGGTAAAGCATATATACATGGATGAAGGCCAATGGATAGCGAACGATATCGATACCGACAAAAGTAGATCCAGACATTCCCTACCGTTCCGCTACCCCTTCCCGTTCCACACTGTTTAACTTGTTTCATCACCTGTTGAAGAACCACAATTTCTTGTTCATTGTTCAAACAAAGGCGGTAATTTTAGTATTCCATTAAGAATAAAGGGATAGTCATTCCTTGTCATATTGTACACATGAGCAAGAAACTAGTTGGGGGGGGAATTCTCTGCAGTTTTTGCTATTTTTTGCTTTGTAGAATGAAATCAAGACAGATTGCAGGATAAACGGTAGAGGAGATGTAGGTGGATGAATGTAGGTAGTGGTGAAGGTGATGCACACTCACTTCATTATATAGGTAGTTGTGGTTGGACCAATTTTTGTTAAATTAAAGAAATACTGTTATATTTATAAAAGACTGACCACATCTAAGACACTTTGTTAATCTATTCAGACCGGTGGGACAGAGGAGGTATACAAGGAGCAGAAAAGACAGCAGGAATTAGAAAACAACTACAGGTTTGTATGGGGAGAGAAGCAGGAGGAGACGCAGTCCACAGGAGCTACGGATTCTGATGATCTGGACTTCTGAACTCTGGGTCTGCTGGTCTCTGGAAGAAAGTACTGGGAACATTGGGGTTTATTGCACTATCATAGACCTGGACAAAGGGAATATGTATGTGGTCGTAAAGCATAAAATCAAAACCTCTGACCAAAAATGCTTTGTGTCCATGCTCTAAAGTGTACATTTTCCTACTGTCTGTTCCACAGCTTATTGGAATCCAAGGTTTTAAATGATATTGGACAAGTTGTCATAAGGCATAAGGATCTGGAGTCTAAAGTTCCTCAAATATACATTTAGGGCAGCCTGGGAAAGGGTATGGTAGACTGCCAAGTTTTGCATATTTCAAAGGTCCCTCTTTTTTTTTATTGCTGGAATGTTTGTTGTTCTTTTACTGTGACTTAAATTGTGAAACTTGACCATGCAGTCGTCCACTGTCCTGAGTGCTTCCGTCTTCTGCTAATTTGGGTTTCTTCAGTTGTCCGAAACACTTTTTGAGTTGGATGGTTTGTTAGGAGTTGACCCAGGCATTTGTGATTTATAGGGCTCATCTGTCTCAGCCCTCATTCAATTCTGCAATGCACTTTTAATGCCACTTTACATAGGAGAGGGGCATGTTTACTCACCATAATAAACTTGGTTAAGTAACATCACCATACCTTCAGGAAGGGTATTTGCCACTCTTACCGTCACACCTCAGTAACATTATTTACCATATTTGAATGGCACTGACTGGTTTTAGGCTTCAACATTTGAGTTATGACAAATTTAAAGGCATGCATTTATGCCCTGAGCCAATTAAAACAGAATTTATTCCCCCGATCAAAATAAACATATCAATTTACGTTTTATGTTCTTTCCTATAAGTGTAAGTCTGCTTGCATTTCGTTAGTATGTTTCTGTGTTTGTAATTAATATCATGTAAATAGATATGCTGACTTGGTGAGATGTTCAATATGCATTTTATAGCACCTTAAATGGGAAAACATTAGAGTACATGCACCAGAAAACCATTTTTAAAATGATCTTGTAAAATAAATAAGCAGTGCAGTCGCAGAACATCATACTACAGGGAGGGAAGGAAGATTAGGATATGAACAGTAAATGATTAACAATAGAGGTGAAAACCATAGGTTCACAATTACAGACCTGCGGAATTTTCTTTTTGCTAATTAAAGGCAGGCAATTCCGTTTTTGTTTGGGACCTTTTGGACCTTCTGTTTTTTCCAAAGGGAATAGAAGGGGAATCCCTTGCCATTTGGACAGACCTCTATATGTGAGCAATTGGTGTCTATGGCGAAGTGCTGTTAAACGTTAGGTCTTTTCTAAGTAATTGTTAGGAAAATGACGGGAAACTTTTTTTTTTGTGGGTCATCATTTAATGCATCTGTTAAATAAACTATTACAATTGTGGCTTTGGCTCATACTGTAAACATAATTATTTTATATTTATGCAGGCAGATATATACGTAGTTTGTCTGGGACCAGAAACCACAAATTATGTCCATCAACCATTACCGAACTACACGAGTTCTACAACAATGTAACATTTGAAATTGTAAATTCATGTTAAATGATTTAAATGCATTGGTTATCCAGTTATGATATTTTTTCATGGGTTTATCCGATCTACAGCTGGTCAAGAAGCAACAGCGGGTTTTTATGTGCAAATATGGATAATTTTGCTTGCCACAGAAGTTGTTGGATATTGCGAAAGTAATGTTTGTGTAGGTAGGGTAGGTAGGATTTATGGTGATTCAACCAATCAAACCCATTTTCTACTATTTCGTCATTTTGAAAATACGAAGATTTACACTAAGATCCAAGAAACTGCAGTTACGGTTATCACAAGACAAGTACATATTCATGTGGACATAACATGAGAATGTATATGTATATGCATATGCATGTAGTACTGAAAAAGAACCAATCAATAAAATCAGTTTATTTTGTATAAAATTTTCGCCATATGGGAAGACTAGTTTAATAATGGTTAGTAATGGTGAATTATATTTTTAATTCCAAAGAAAGAACGTTGCATTCGAATCGACTCGAACACGGCAGTAGATTGTCCAGTATGTGGGCGGGATTAAGAACCTGAGACGCCCAATGATATACTCTAAAGATTTGTCGTAAATGTTGCCATTTTGCTAACAATTGCCTTAAACTGTAACTTGTTTGAAATGTAACTATTTTGGTTAGCTAAAAATGTAATTGAACTTGAAAACATTTTCCATTTTATCACTGGTTATTATCGTGCTTTGTGGTCAACCACTTGTAACTGTCTTACAAACACGACATCTGGTGCGATGTAGCATGAGAATACCGAGGAAGAAGAAAGTGTGTATTTTCAACGAGAAAATAAGGATTGACTTTGAAACAAGGTATCGTGGTCAAGGAATCGCATACAAATCAGTTAACTATTTATCTGTAGCTAGTTTCGATATCGTCAACGTGACCGAACAGACCAACGTATCTAGTTCCAGGGATAAGATGGTGTTAAAATGTAAATGAGGTGAGTTTAAACCATCTAGGCCTAATTTCACATTAGAACTTGTAAACATTACACCGGAGCAGAATTGTGGTGCATTGGTGTGGGGGGAAAAAACATGTTCTTGTATAAGTTACTGATTTAGGCCTGGACGTATATGTTTACTCTGTTGAGCTTTCAATTTGTACGCTAAAATAACGTCCCTGGCTGAATGCCTAGAATTGCATAGAATTGTGATTGGTGTGTGTGTGTGTGTGCATGTGTCTGTTGACCTATATATATATAGAAAACAACTACATATATAATATTTGTTATATTACGCGATACAATTTTTGTTGAACATGCTCAGAACACTCGTGTTTCTTCACTTCCTGATATACATTTTTACCAATCGGGTTTTCAGTGGTCTATTTGACCACAGATCATTTTCATAGTATTACAAAAAAATCATTGACCCGAAAAAGGGAATTAAGGTTTTCTCTCGAGTGCTCATTAGTTTTAAATTATTCGTTATTGGATACGTGTCCTTATTACGTATTCGCACAGTTAAAACGTACTGGAGTAGCTAGTCTTAATTGTATATGTATGTTGCGTTACACGTGTCTCCTCATAATTCTAATTTAAAACATTAAATATTATATTTGTTTATTTTAGTAGGAATAGGTGTATACTTGATTGTTCCTTTGGAAAACTGAGCCAAGTCTACTTTGTACAATGAGGACATTTAACAGGAATATGGGTTAGTTTTTGAGGAAAACGAATCACTTTTGTTTAAGTGGTTCATCCATGACCAGCTGAATTGCTCGTCAAGGCTTATAATGTCTTTCTTCGTCTTAACTGGGTAATTTATATGACTTAGGCTATTAAACTGACCACAAAGTGATGAAATCAGTACGAATGGCTACATAGAGGCCGGCACCTAGCGACCTTACACATCACACTATCTGTTTTAAAGTTACATATATCTGAAGTGTGCTTGATTATTGGAGACCTCAAGAAATCTGTAAACAAGCGGGGTAAAGAAGTTAATTTTCAAGGTGAGCCATTTGGCTCGCTACATTCTCCCTGTGTTCAACCCCTGCCTCTCTTTCTTTCAGACATGCAGAGATAACGCATGTAAAGGAGTGGGGACATAGTAAGGATCAGTATGAAAGGTCTCAGTTCGAGGTGTGCCTTTTACGTTGGCTTCCTGGTGGGTGTTTGCACACTGTATGCCTTTCTGCGGGAGCATAATTCTGAGAACCAGCACCCAGATGGCCCAGGAAATGTTGGTGGAAATCCCAGACATGATCATGAAGAAAAGAACGGGAAGGTACAGGAACTCGTTGACCAAAATTCTCCCCAACTCACAGGTAATAAGAAATAAACTGCAGAAAACGATATATAACATGTCAAAAATGGCAGCCATCTGTAAAAGACCAAGGGGTTTGTGGGTTCCAGTCCAGTTTGTCATCTGATAAATCATCGGATCTCATGTTACTGATCACTACTGTTTCTTTAGCTACATCACCAATCAAGAACTGCAGCTAACTTACTGAGTGAATCCAAAGCTTGCCAGCTAGTTATGTGAATATATAATTATGTATCCATCAGCCAATTTGAAGTAATTTCAGTGTAGGTTGTGAAACCGCTATAACATAATGTCAAATTAGCCTCTTAAGTTGCTCAGTTAGAAAAGCGCACACCGACCACAGGCTGAGCCCTTTTAGATTGTGTTTCCCTGTTTGAATCCAGATGACGTTATTGGCTAATTGCGACCAGAAGAAAATGGCGTCGGGACACAGTTGGTTTGGTGTGGGTTTAATCAGCAGGACTTCTCTTGGCATGTCTCAAATTAATGTCTCCTACCAGCTTCCCGGCTGCCTGTGGGCTTGTAGTTCTATCGAGTGGGAGGCCTGCAGTGTGGAAAAGAGGGGTGCTTCCAAGGCTGGAGGAGCCTATTGGGGCGGAGGGCGAATTAAGAAAAATAATTTCCAATTCCAAATTAAAAATAGCAGCTCTAGTACGTAAAAGAAAATAATTAAAACTGTGTATCTGCCATTTAAAATGTAATATAATTTCATCTGAAGTGGCTGTACAAATGTTCTTATTCTAGTGACCCACACAAAATATATCGGTATGACATTGATATGGAAAATGTGAAAAAGTAATCTCATTATATTGAAACTGACGAACACTTAAGATTTGTAATTTCTTGTATAACTCATTGCAATGGCTACCTGATTTCACTGACCATTAATAGCTTGTGAGTGGTCAAGTCTGACTTACTTTTATAGATTTTATATTGGGGGGGGGGAATATTGAGAATAAAATTTTTACAGAAGAGTGATCATACCTGTATGAAAGAAGCATTTGATTTTATATTTGATACTAGCAAAAAGAACCAAAAAGGAAACTCTGTCGTTTTGTGGTCCATTATTAAGCAGCAAATCACTGATTTAAATTGGTTTGCAGCAGTACATGTACATTCATATATATATAGCTATAATTACACAATAGTGCAAAACATACACCATGGTACAGCACAGTATAAAATACCAACATGCAGTGGAATAAATGGGGGAGGAGTTAACATTTTATTATTCCTGATTTTCACCTGACGTCACAAGTCGCGTGCCAGCAGTGTGTCGGCCATTTTGAAAACCTTCAGGCAGCATAGTGACAGCCTATGGACTAGAAACAATCTAAAATCTTAAAGTGTTATGCTTTTGGATGTAGCAATCTAGCTTGTGTTAGCTATATAACCCAGAATAAACGTTTTTTAATTTTCGTTAACTTTGTGACGTTCATAATGGCTGACCTCACTTCGGTCATGTGATTTGATGCAAATCATGAATAGCAACCTAATTCAGAATCCTCAAATATGAAATCGGGACCAAAAATACTATAAATGTAAAAAGAAAAATCCAGATATAATAGGAATATACAAATATGTTTGAAGAATGTTAAACTATTTGCATATCCTATGTACATTAAAGATAAAAATGTATCTTTTTTCTATCAGGGGTGGATAGCTATGTTGCAGATGAGCTGTACAAGAAAGTACGCATTCTGTGCTGGGTGATGACTGGACCACTCAATCTACAGAAGAAGGCACGTCACGTGAAAGCCACCTGGGCCCGGCACTGCAACAGGGTGGTGTTCATGAGCTCTGTAACAGACCCAGACTTTCCCACTGTGGGTCTGGGCACCAAAGAGGGCCGCGACCAGCTGTACTGGAAGACCATCCGGGCCTTTCACTATGCCTTGGAGAAGCATGGTGACGAAGCAGATTGGTTCCTCAAAGCAGACGATGACACCTTTGTTGTATTGGATAACCTACGTTGGGTCTTAGCCAATTACACTCCCGAGGAGCCTATCTACTTCGGTAAGCGCTTTAAGCCTTTTTCCAAGCAGGGCTACATGAGCGGCGGTGCGGGCTATGTGCTCAGCAAGGAGGCCCTGCGGAGGTTTGTCGAGGGGTTTCGCACAAAAGTGTGCACCCATACCACACCGGTGGAGGACCTGGCTCTGGGGCAGTGCATGGAGAAGATGGGCGTCCTGGCCGGTGACTCCCGGGACACACTGCACCGTGAGACTTTCCACCCCTTCGTGCCTGAACAACATCTTACTGGCAAGTTCTCCAAGAGCTTCTGGTACTGGAACTACTGCTACTACCCCATTGTGGAGGTAAGCCTGGGGTTGGCTTTTGGAAATTAGGGTCTGATATGGGATTCCTTGTGGGTCAGAAAAAAACTTTTACTGGTGCTCGGGGCTAAATATTAGTTTTTTCGTCATTTTCAGTTATATATGTTATATATGTTTTCAGCTATATGTCCTAATCTGCTAAGACTATAACCTATATTTTAAAAAGAAAATTGGTAAATACTCCAGGCGATTGTAGAATCAACTGTGGTTTTGGATTATTTCCTCTCACAGGAGTGGCTTTAGAGCTCAGCGATGTAATCTTCAGCCGGCCTACTTTTTATCATTTCATTATCACATTCTGATATGTAATATTGCATTGAATTCTACTTAGTTCATTCAATAGTCAATAGAATTATTTATTCTCCCCCTCAATATGTTTGCCAACGAGAATAAACTCTAGCCCTAATTAGAGATATTTTCCTGTTTCTTTTATAGGAATATTTTTTTAAATGGCTTATAATCAAGTTTTTTAGGCTTAAGCTAACTGACCACAATAGTCAGTCAATATAAAGAATTTAGCTTGGTTGCAAGCTTGAGATTTTTTATTTTTTTTATTTGTTTTTTGCAATACATTTCTTTTTCATTGGATTTGATCTAACTGGCTAGGCAGCTGTAATGTTGCTCTTAAATTGATGGCCTTTTCTCTAATGACACTTCTCTGTGGTTTTTCTCCCAAGGGCCCCCAGTGCTGTTCTGACTTAGCAATCTCCTTCCACTATGTGGACGCGGGACAGATGTACCTCTTGGAGTACTATACCTACCACCTTCGTGCCTATGGTTACAAATACCGCTACCAGCCCTATCTGCCCATGGGGCTGAACAAGCTGAAGAAGACTGGGACGGCCCTGGATGAGAAGGTTGTGGCGGCTGCACACAAAGACATGGACAAGGTGGGGGCAGAAGAGGAAGCTGGGATAGCCATGGACAAATTGGTCAATGGCAAAAGTTCCAATTCGGAAGATTAGCCTTTTTGGGGGGATATTTATGTCTGTTCATATGCTTAATCGCAGTCTGGTTTGTATCATCATTTTTCCATAATAAAACAATTATGGAGGGGTAAGGGGCTCGTTCGAGTAAGCAAGGGGCTTTCACATCTCTGGGACTGGAGAAACCCTGTCTTTAAGCTACCGTTTGTCGTCCGATAAGTTCTTGTCACTGTATGGTTGATATACCAGAACGTGTAAGCACTATGGGGAAACTAGAAATTCAAAAATGTTATTTTAATCTATTTTTTTGTTGTTGTAAATGTTTATTTAATAATTACCTTGGAAATTGGGTAAATAATTTAGGCTAAATTATGTTGGGCTATTTACACTTCCAGTTCGGGAGGCATGGAGCTGTATGAGAGAACTGTTTTTTTAAATAGTCGATTGTGTTAAAATTTTGTTAGTTAGCAAATCGTTCTCTCTATAAGTTTGTTTTATGCACTCTATAAAAAATGGCTACAAAATAGCTTTGTATTGGATTGGTGTATAAAGCCTTGTTTCCTCTGACAGTGCTATTAGCCCTTTATGGTGGCGGTCTGGTCAGTGCTGCAACTGGGTATTTTGTGATAGGGAAGTTGGAAATATGTAGGGAAATTTATGTACTGATTGATCTTGAAGAAAAAAATACTGTAATATTTTCGGAGGAGCCTGAATAGCCATTTTGTTGAAAATCAAAGCTTGGTTGTGTGTTTTTTATGAAGAATCTGTTTTACTTTTTTCTGTACACAAAATACATTGACCAAACCACTGCTCCTTGTAAAGTTTACATCCTTACCATATGTGGAAAGCAAGCAGGTTTAATCAGCTGACAGGCAATGTCTGTGGAATGTTTTGGAACATGACCAAAACTAAAAATCTATTTTCTCAATATCCATAATAATGATCACAGCACAGGGTCAATTACAATGCAAGTTCCATTCCTGATACCGCTACACTGGTGTGCTCCAGCATATTGAATGCCTCTGTCATGTGCTCAGTGGCTTGCACATAACAATGAAGGTTTCTGCCGAACAGTGCGTGAGTAATCACTTAAAGTAGTAACAAAACAAGCCAAACTCAAATGTAAACCAGTAGCCTTCGTTGATGTTGCGATTTCTTAGAGTAGAATCATCTTTCATCGCACTGTAACCTTTTTTTTAATGACGTTGATTAAAATAACGAATACAGACAACAGTGGGGGGTTAAACTCGACTTTAACATTAAAACTTAACAATGCCACGTATGCACGAATTTAATTAACGGCGATTGGTTGAAACAGGGTGTAGGATTGTGACAAAACGCGTCACGGACTTTTTTGCGGTACCTCGCTAGGTCGTAAAAACCATGTAGAATCATAAGAATAATTTTGTATGCTCCGTGATTGTTGATGACAGACTCTCACAGTCAGTTTGTAGCAAGTTACTTTTCTACTCCTACATCCGACTTTTTGCTTGATTCAAAGGGACGTTTCTGAGACGTCTGACTGATGGCCAATGTGAAAAAAGTTAAATATTGAAGGTTTCGATTATTGCAAATTATTGGGTAGTGCGTTTTTATTCCATATTCGCATTCAAGACCGCGTACAAACGCATGTGTGCAAGCTGAGGGGGAGAAGGAAAATGACAAGAGTTTTAAGAAGTAAATTTTGCAAAAGTGCAATGACATTTCATAAACCGGGCGATGTGTGTTCGTGGACAATATCCATTTCGTGACACTTCTTTTCGTGGTACAAAACGCAAAACTTAGTTTTCCTTCCACGCAGTTTTGTGTTGGACAAAAAATATGTTACGTCGTACACAACAATTTCATTGCACGGTCCCAAAATAATTTCGTGGAACTAATCGTGGGTTACGTAATAAGCATTTCTTTCCACAGAATAATAATTTCGTATTATTACGTGCAACAAAATTATATTGTCTAACCACTTAATTTTTCTCTCTCCAAAACACAAGAAATTATATAATTTTATTTTAAATTACAACCTCGTAATTAAAGACGTGTTTTAAATGTTGTCAACGAAATGAAAACAGAATTAAGCGTTTCAAATCAAGAAATGAATTCATTTTTAAATTTTGTGACAAAAAGCTTTTTGTGTGACGAAATTCTGCATGCTGCAAAAGTTCTGCTTCTACCGAAAGAGAGTTCAGTCCGTTCTTCTTCGGCTCCACTTTGGTGAAGGAACTAGTGATGACTAATTTAAGCTGTTTCCGGTATCTATTTTATCATTGCTATGTAACGCAACCTAAGTTTTTGAGAGTCAAAGTAGTGCCTCGAATTGAATACATTTGTTTAAATAAATATGACCTTTGAACCTTTCATGTTGCTGTAATGGGACATGTAAGAAACCTAATGATTAACTTTGGTTAAACAGAGCACACTTTCGACCGTATTGCTTAGTACTACTAACGTTGAATCTTAATATTTGTCCATTCGGCATTTTAAGAAAAAAGTAACGTATAAATGAAAATGTGCCATTAGTAAATGGAATTTTAACAGAGAGACAACAAAGAAAACAGCCATCAATGCATCATATGTTTAAATACAAAATGTTCTATACAAGTTTATACTGTTACTATTAGGTGAAACAACACTTTTTGTCTTTTTATATATTATGTAAAATGTCTCGAATTGGATAAAATGCAATTCAGCTATATTTTTAATCATCGTCCTTATGCTCATCATGTTTCCATTGCCTCCTGTCAGTGTTTCCGTGTTAAAAACTAGATTCATTGATTTTTATGGAAGTATGAATTAATGCGAGTAAGGTAGTGACACCCCATATACTATTTACAATAATGAAACAATAGTCACAAAGTACAGAAGGGATGAAAACATAGCCTGGTCCGATGTGAAGCCGCCAGGCCTATGCACTGTGGTGAAACCTGCAACACCGTAAAGCACAGCAATTAGAAACCAGTAGACACACCAGTGTTCCAGGTGTAAATTAGTCACCAATTAAGTGGTTATTGTAGTATAGTATAAACTCAATGTACAGGAGAACTAGGATTGTCCACACCTGAACTACTGTATGAGTGGAGAGCATCAGTCCTAAATAGCTGCAGGGTCAGACATTTTTGAATTGGAAGGCTAGGTGATCTTATCCTAATTCAAACAATCCCAATTAAACACATGAGGTAGGTCGCAGCAGTGTAAAAAGGGAAAATTTGTCTATTGCAGCACTCACTTTAGTTTGTTCTTGTTGAAGAAAACACTTCCTCTTGTCTCTGGGGCCTCCATTCTCTGGGGAGGAGAATCTGCAAGTGCACGTGGTTATATAGAGCACTGCAATTTTTTCTAGGGAGGGGACTTAACTATAAATACAACAAGAGGTTTAACTGGAGGAACCAGATAATCTAGCTTCTAGCTTTACGGCCTTGTTAATGCCTTCCTATGAGATTCTTATTAACAGGATAATTTGGATGTAATTACATTTTATTGTCACACAGTGGCACACAGACTCTGTTTACGGCTGGTGTCTATCATTCATGCACTCACCATGTTGTGAACGCCTTCGGCCCATGAGTCCTATGAAGACATCATTCATATCCCCTGCAAAAGGGGCACATCGTGCTCATCCAGTAGTTGTCTGCTGTTTATTTACTTCCATAATCCCAATCAAAAATTAATTAGAAACACAGGCACTAAATGACTGTTAATCATTAAATATATATATATTAAATACCAAGATATATTTACACTGTACAAAGTAAATTTCTTGTAAATGTGTGTGTGTGTGTGTGTGTGTGTGTGTGTGTATTTATGCGTAGATATGCAGGTGAGAAATTGAAGGAAAAACCAACATGAAGTGTCTCAGTAAGGTGTTGGACCACCACATCATAACAGAGCCTCTGGACACTGTAGGGTTTTCATTTAATTTGTCACCCGTCTGTACGTCAATGCATGTGTATGTACTTAGAAACCGGAAATGCTTTATCTTACTTTTATGAGGAACTAGGGCATTTATACCTGAGAAAAGAAAAAGTTCCATTATTTAATGTTTTTTATTAAAGGTGGGGGGAAATAATCTGTTAAGGACAAGATGACTATCAATTTATAACCGTAGTAATAATGCAAATTGAGGTCTCATTATACCATAGCATTCCTGCTGATGTACCTGGAGATCCAAACAAACGCAAAAAACGAGAGTTGAGGTTAAAAAAGGGATGTCATGTTATGGGCATGTCATGTTAACTAAAACGTATTTACTCAAATCTGCTGCAGTGGCTGCAATTATTCTGAAATTTAGTTAAACCAATTATTTGAGTGTTAAGTCAGCAACATATATGATGCAGCACTAATGTATTGGGTAGTAATTTATTAAAATTAATGTAAATTATTTATTTGAAAAGATGTGACATTTAGGTTTTTTAAAGTACAAAGTTCAACATACATTTCTTGTTATCTTTAGTCACCTGTTGTTTGTGTTTTGTGGGTCATGCAGGTGGTATAGAGTGTAAGGAAGTGAAAGAAAATTGTGGGGCATTCTTGTAGCAATGTCATGTTCATCGTTATTAATTTACTTTAGTGTCTGCTGCGGCAAAACTGATTTTTTTGAGGCCAAGGTCAAATAACCCAATCAGCTGTTTATTCCAGTGGCTGCCTAACTCTAAAATACAATTCATATTTAATAGATTACTCATTGTATTATCTTCCCATACACTAGCTTTTTAAACATGTTTTCTCTGCATTAAAAATATGAATATATATATATGCATAGTTTGGGTTCCATCTTCATTCAGAGCTTCACAAACATTAAAATAATTTTGACTGGTGTATACAGAATGAAGACAAAATCTTGTACACTTACCATTGCTTCTTTTACCCATCAGGCCCCAGAAGCCGTTGTAATCTAAATCACTGTGTCTCCTTCTAACATCCTGTGGATGAATGTCAAAAATCTGCATGTCCTGAAAAAAAGAAATACAGTGGCGTACGATGAACCCCTATCCCCCAAAGCTCTTTCATGGGTTAAGCATAAAGCATATGTGATAGCAGTTCCCTTCTTAAATTTTATACTTTTATAGAATCTGGTGTTCTATTAATAACAGCACAGTGACAAATAGAATCATTGTCAAATGTAGTGATAACTTGTATCAATGTATAGAAGCAGCCACAGACGCAGTAACAAGATAACTAATTGTTTGTAGTGGTAACCAAGTCATACCTGCAGTGCTATCTTTCCGCTTACCTCCAACTCGGAAATGTGTGGTCCATGCTCTTCGTGACTCGAATGACATGACCGAACGGTCACCTTGAAGAAAAGAATTGCTAAAAGCAAGCTGCTTTTCATGATCATCCCCTGGACCTACCTGCACACTTCGGGGCCAAGATGGCAGAAGAAAGAACCAAGTTAAGAGTTAAGTTCTCAGAACTGAAATAAAATGGATATGACACACGGCACCAAATGACTGCTTTTATAAGTTGGTATCAACTGGGTTTTTCTCAGTTACTAAATCAAAATTCATGAAACAATGCTCCTCAACATCAATACCAAAACCAAATTGTGCACAACAATAACAATTTATTGCACCGCACTATGCTATTAATTGTTGGTTTCACACAAATTCCAAACATGTAACACTTAACATATTCCATACATTAACAATAACATATTCCAAATTTCATACATTAACATAACAGTAAATAATCTCATAGTCTAATAGAAATTTCAATTTAATTGTATTCAAAGCATATCTCTCTAACACAATGAGTTCTGTTCTGAATACTGCCTATAAAATAGTTAGCTGTTTGTTCCACAGTTGTGATGATGGCTAGAGCAATCGGGAGGATGAAGACTACTTCTTGGCCAAAAAGGAGTGCGATAAGGAAGAGCAGTAAAAGGAACACACCTGCTGATGCCTGCTGCCACAGCTGACCACGGTGTGAATCACGGTCTGATTATGACAGAAGATTGGCAATATGTGCATCCAAACCTCAGTGAATCTACTGTAGCATTTATTAATTGTCTCTTTACGAATGAAAATGGATATGAAATTTAATCCTTGAATGTACCATCAGTACATACTGACTGAATACTGTGCATTGTATGGCACTTAATTTTTTTTTTATTGATATAAAACCATTTTTGTGTTTTTTCTTCTTTCTGAGAATTATTTGCGGTGTTTTCTTAAACTCTTATGGATAAACGTACTTTCACCCTTTTGGAAGGTAATATATTTTAGTATGATATTTTTATGATATTCAGAATGGATGTCTCACAGAGCTACCATGCACTTAGGGGATGTAGATGTAGTTATAGCTAGCATTTTCTACACCATTATGAAATTGGTGGTAGGTTAAAATTTGAACACAGTTATGTTTTGATTTAGTCGGGAGATCTCCTGGCAGATATTTTAAGTATGTTTAATCTCCTGACCACTGGCGCCAAATTCCAACTCTGAATAATGGTAGTTATTCAGAAATGTTCACGGACAAAATAACACAACCCGTTTGAGTTTGGACGTTTAACCAACATCCAAATACACGTATGCATCAATTTCGTGATCCTTTAACACAGTTTATGCACGTCGTAATACCTTGAAGATTCGCATTAGCCTTGAATTACGCTCGGAACCGTGGACTACCTGCTTTTTCTTGTGATCTCAGACTAGCTTCTGTCTAGTTGCTGAATACTTGTATTGTTCAAATGGGATTTTTTTTTATTAGGGAAGGGTTGACTTGAAAGTTCTCATTAGGACTAATTAATTAATCAGTAAATAATTTGGATCAAATTACTACATTGAGTGAACACGCAGTCAAAACACAAGAACGAGCTATCTTTGGCACATTCTTTTTTTTTTTGTTCACCTAGTATTTTTACTCTTCTGTCTTAACTTAACGAACAACAACAACAAAAATAATATATGACAACAAAAGCAATAACAATAATGATAATACTATTAATTACAATAATGGCAATAATAATCATAATACAATTTGTTTACCTGTAAACTGTAATATGTAATGATTGTTTCCTCTCTCTCGTTGACGGAAGCAAAGAAGTTGAAGTCTGGCTGAGATTCGTGCGTGACCGTTGTTCTCTGTTACAGATATGATATATTCGAGGGACCTACGGATGTAACTCAACTGCACAGACAAATTATAGCACTATATCAGTGTACTCCAATCAAACGTCGTAGTGTAGGTGTGGTTTGAACTCTATATTGAAGTTGGTGTCTTTTTTTCACCCGAGTTCCGTAGGTTCTACATAGCTGCTTAACTTATATTCATCCTCATAACATAAAGTTTTGTGCTATATCAGGTTGTGGTTATAACCGTTCTTTTGTTCTTATTATTGAGAGATAAACAACCTAAAGATACAACAATTTGCCAAATTAGTCTTTGACACATTTAACACAGACTTAAGCATTTTTCTTCTTGAAATGTCCTGCATGATATTACTTTAAAAATTGACCCTCTTTCTGAGAATGTTGATCGACTAGAACATATGCAGTATGCGACTTTTTTTTAAATTTTAGGAGCTAATCCATTGTATAGCCTACCATTCCAGATCATGTACGGAAATCACAATCACAATTAGCCTAAGGAGCCTTTAAGATACATTATTGGATATACTGAATTGTAAGAACAAACATTTTTTCCTTATTTAAATCGGTAATGTGTGGTCTTCAGACTTATGTTTTTTATTTTTATTTTACAGTTTCTCTAATTCAATTTTAAAAGGAGAGGAAATTTGGTAAGGCAATATAGTATTGATTCATTTATTACAGAAACCAGTCTGAGTAAGTTCAATTTACAGAACTAAGATTAAGCTTCCAATTTCCCTTAATGCGGGAAGGTGTCATGGTAGTTTGAAGTCAGTGGTTTAGATGGCAGGTACATTTTAGGTGTATTTTTGGAATATTGTCCTTTCTTCATCTTCAACATTAAATCCAGAGTGAGACGGTTCACTTGCTCCCCTCTGAGTGAAGCACTAGGGTCACATGTTTCTGCCACAATTGATCACATCTGTATTTTTATCTTTTTTTTCACATCTCATACCCCTAGGATATCTTTCACAGTGTGATATTAACCCCCTTTTTGTCTTTTTTGTCTTGGTAAAAACCCATGCTTTTCAAGATGTGCCTTTCATTTAAATGTTTTTATTTTATGTGGACATGACAATATAAATTGTATTTTTTGAAAGCATGTGCAGTAAAACTCTGTAATTTGTTTTCTGATTGTAATACTCCCTGTCCTGTTTTTCTCTGTTCTGTACCACAACCCCACCATACATTTGTATGCAACTCACTTTATCATAAAAATAGAGCACTTAAGAATGATTTTACAAGACATTTTCTACTTGTGTATCATTGTGAAATTATTATTCATGACATAAGTGCAATATAACTGGAAGGTAAATGACAAAGAAGCCTTTTTTTTAAACTATTTCATCTGTGTGATATCATGTGATATTTATTTATCTTCCTATAATGTCTGTAATGACGCTCTTCAGTACAATTCTTCCCTGATTACCTCTGCACAAAATGTCACTCCATTCCCCTCTAAGAGTGTTGATGACATTCGTTGTGCTGGAAAAATGTAAAGCGCTTCATTTGAAACTGAATAATATTCATTGTGTTTTCCATAGGTACAAGACTCACTGTGAAATAGCAATCCAAAGGGACACTTCTCATGGGAAAGTGATGCAGATTCTAAAGGGCTGGATTCCGTCAGTAGAGCTTTTGACATGCACACAGAAGGCATATTTTTTTTGCGTCTTTCCCCTTTACTGAACATAAATAATGAATTATGTTCTATAAAACAAAACAATTCAGTTTAGTATAAGGAAGTCATGTGAGGAAACACATGTATGTTCAGGCATGTACAATGTTGGTTTATGCGGGCATGTATAAATGTTTATCTGTATTTATGGATGAGATTGAAAATAAATAAATAAATTCCAACATGAAGAAAGGAAAAGCATTAGCGGTGGGTGGAGAGCTGGAGTCTTGTGCCCCCTGCTCCCCCTGAGCAATTTTCCTGCCGACGCCTACCATGGCTCACCACTCACCGTCATCTTTCCCTCCAACCATTCCAATCCATGAAGGATGGCATGGAAACTAGGTTCGATTTCCCCCCCTTAAAATCCAAATGGGAATAAACCTTGTTATTGGACAATGGACAACTGATGGTCAGTCAAAACTCAGTTTCAGGCAGGAAAATCATCATTTTAGTGGATGCTCTAATTACCAAATTTACTCTGGTTTATGCATTGCTGAGAACGAATGGCTGTCTATGGTCCTGAAGGTACTGCCTAGACAGTGCTCAGTGTCTTGTGCTGTGAGGATTTTTGCACTGGCCTCTCTCAGCACATTTGCTGAAACAAAACAAATGAAACTTTAAGATTTAAATAAATTGATTCAAATATGTTAAATTTGTTTGAGAAACCTGTAAGTATTCAGCATTATATCTTCAAGAATAATTTGGAAAGCTTTTATACAAAGAAATGTTTCTTAGGCTATCAAGTAATTCAAGTTATATTATTGTCATTAGTAGGTAATGTCAAGGCACAGTGAGGAGTGAGGGTTTATTTGACAAAAATCAACCAGGCAAACACAGATACAAAAACAGCAGGCAGGCTCAGAATCTGTGGATAGTCAGTATTCAAAAAACAGAATTCAGTAATACAAAACGATTGGCAAAATCAGGGTCAAAAACAGGCAGGGGTCACCCCAGATAGCAGAACAATGAAACACTGGAAAGGCTCAGGTAAAGATACTGGCACGATCTGGCAGAAATCAAAGGGAAAGGCAGGGTATAAGTAGTGGAGTCAAATGGGCAACACAGGTGAAGCTTGTGAGATGTTCTCAGGTGAGGGGTGTGGTGGTGGGCAGGAGCAGGGGGCGGGGCAGTGTGAAACATCTGACAACAAAAAGCAAAACCATGTGCTCACACAAAAACAAAAACAAACAAAATGGGGCAGCTCAGGCTGAAGTTCTAACAGGCAGACAGGCAGTAATTATGATTTTGCTGCTAACTTTCTTTGAATTCCAATGGAAAAAGGGGATTCTTTTTTGGACATAATCATTTCCTGAAAATTGACATTATTAGCTTGCGTTTGATGGAATTATTCTTGCGTAGACTTCCTTGTGTTTTCATTGTGCTCTGGAAACCGTCCTTTGAAAGAAGAAAATTACTCTGTGAGAGAAATGACAGAACGAGGTTGGAAAATAAGCTGACAAGTATTATCCCCATCATTTTAATCATCATTATATGTATTTTTCCTAAAGGAAACGATCAAGTAGAATACAGACGGACATGCAAGTCAAACGGTTTTCGACGCTTAGATGAGAAAATTAAGTAATAATGAGGCAATAATGAACGAATTCTCTGGAATAAAAAGTAACCCTGGGATGGAGTCTGAATTAGAGGCTAACTGGAACCCTTGGGTTCAGCTTTACTGCCTGTGGAATTTACCTGCAGTGCTGACATTCATTTGAGTGCCAGAAATAAGCTGGAATGAAAGCATTAAAAAGGTGTCTTTCGTATAAGAAGAAATAATGGCTTTTGCTTTAATAATGACTGCTCTGATTACACTTGCCAGCTTCACCGCAGGGAGTTAATTATCCCCCATCTCTGTCTGTTTGTGTGCATCTAGTTGAGCAAACAAACAGAAGGTTGTGTCACCTCTGCCTGAATTGTGTTCTCTTCCTCTGCACACAGCAGGGGGCTCTTTGGCAGCCACCTGTGTCTGGTGGTCTTCTGTCCAGTTGCAAACAGCAGTGTAACAGTAATGTCTGAGACAATCAGCAGGACACGGCATGAGGAAATACTGCAGTGACAGACACAGTGGAGGCCCACAGAAGTGTGCTTAATTGTAGAAAAAAGAAAGAAAAAAGGTATTTTTATTACCCTAAAAAATTACATGTTTCATATGATGGTGCTGTCAAGCTCTGAGGCGAATGCTGTGAGGACAGATGTTCTCAACGTGGTGCGTCATTCCGGATGCTGGCACTTTGGAATCATGCGGGAATATAATGTCTGCACCTGTAGACTGATCTTTGAAATCAAGTCTAATTTACTGTGACATTTAACTATTTGGCTAATATATTTCCATTCTTCTTCTCACTTCAAACAAAAATTTCAATGCTAAAGAAAAAAGCACAGTCAAATCACAGTGGGATTATGTCTTATATTATTTTAAACCCACCTTTCTTAATAACCTTTTTTTACCATGCGATTTGTAAATAAAATGATGTAATAAACCTTTTTTTTAAATAAAATAAATTTGGTGCAGCCATGTTTGTCTTTAAAGACAGGTACCCTCAGGTTTGGTTTTGTATTGGAATAGCAGCAATATGTCCAGTATATTTCATATATTTATGTACATATATACATAGAAATATGTGTTTTTTTAAATATATATATATATCCAGAAGAGCATTTGTGAGGTCAGACTGATGTTGGATGACAGGGCCTGCCTCGCAATCCCCGTTCTAGTTCATCCCAAAGGTGTTTTATAGGGTTGAGGTCAGGGGTCTGTGTGGACCAGTCAAGTTCTTCCGCACCAAACTCATCCAACCATGCCTTTATGGACCTTACTTTGTGCACTGGGGCACAGTCAGGCTGGAACAGAAAAGGGTCTTCCTCCAAGTAGGAAGCATAGAATTTTCCAAAACGTCTTGGTAAGCTGAGGCATTAACGTTTCCCTTCAGTGGAACTGAGGAACCTAGGCCAACCCCAGAAAAACAACCCCATAGCATTATCCCTCCTCCACCAAACTTTACTGGCACAATGCAGTCAGGCAGGAAACATTTTCTTGGCATTCGCCAAAACCCGACTCGTCCATCAGAATTCCAGATAGAGAAGCGTGATTCGTCACTCCACAGAACACGTTTCCACTGCTCCAGAGTCCAGTGGCGGCATGCTTTACACCACTCCATCCGACACTTCGCTTGGTGATGTATGGCTTGCATACAGCTGTTCATCCGTTTGATTTTATACACCTGTGGCAATGGGACTGAATAAAACACCTGAATTCAATGATTAAGAGGTGTGGCCCAATACTTGTCCATTTAATATATATATATATATATAATATAATATATATATATATCCCCAGGAGGCGTGGGACAGACAGGCAGCCATTTTAGATTAATTAATTAATTGGGTAATTGATTGAACAGCTGCCTTCAATTAAACCAATTGGGATCCTGTAAAAAGGGGGAGGTGCAACCAGTTGGTTTTAAGTGCTTTAAAGTGCTGGTGTTTTGAGATGGTATTGCATTGTATTGTGTAGCACACAGCTACCGGTGTGAGCTAGAGGTTGGTTAGACAACGGCATCAGATTGCTGTTGTCATGTAGTGTCATGGGATTTTAATTACATCTTTCAGGCACTTTTTTCCTCCACAATGAGATTTTAACAATACTGGTAAGCTTGTTCAACTATAGAAATATGTAGATGGCAATCTAGAATCCACAAAAAGAGTTGGCTATGGTAAAGATATACAGAAATGACAGCAATATGTTAGAAGGGGGAAAGCGACAGACTTACTGAAATGAAACAACATTCTGAGAGACTGCAGGATTTACCTGAAAGGTGAGACCTCCAGTATAGTGTCGCAATTTGGAGGGGATTTGGCTCTTCACCTGCTAAAGAGAGGTTGGATCCAGAGAATTGTTGACTGCAGCTGAAAGATTTGCTACTGGCTTAGCTTCAAGCTGCAGTCAACAATTTGCTGGATCTCTCCGATACAGATAGTCAAGAAAATTTACATGCACTACATACAATTTACTAAAACACTATTGTATTCAGTCCATATCCATCAAACAGATAATGACATCATTCATATTTGACCATGTGCATAATGCATGCAGAAATCCTCCAGACAGATGTTGTCCTGATTGTGTGTTTGAGTGCATGCACATGCATGTTATGACCTGGTGACCCTGGAGCCCTCCCTTTGACATCTGACATCCATAACAGAAATCCTGACTTCATCCTTTGTTATAGAAATAAACACAGCAAATACATTTTCCACACTGACCTAAAAGTGAGAAAGGTTTATTTATGATTCATACAGTTCACTCGTTTGTTTATTCTGTGTAGTTATTCGTATCTCAACATCAGTGTTGAGACGATGAGTAAGAAGAGAGAAATCTATCAATATATATATATATATATATATACCTGGCAATGCGTGGATCTATTCCTATTTCTATTTTTATTATTGCAGAAGAAAAATACTATACAACGTTGCTGACAATTTTCATGAAATACACTTAGTAAAAATTAACCGGTTGAATTGTAGCACACGAAAGTGTCTCGTGTGCTTGCAGTAAGTTTTAACCCATTGACACAATTGTGTGGAAACTAATTAAGCATAATTATATTGCATTTTTACGTTAGCCTTAATGGTTTATTTTAAATGGAACCTGGCTGAAGAACAGGGGCAGCGGAGGGTGCAGACCCATATCCCCCTGGGCCCCGTGGGGTGAGAGGGTCTTGGATAGATACAACAGGACTGCTATAGGCGGTAGAATGCTCTCTTCCCATTGGGACCCCCAAGGATGACTCCTTTTGCTTGGAAGGCAGGCAGGTAGGGCGTGTACAGTGCTGCTGCCCTAATAGGGCCCCGAGGCAGCTGCCATTAAACCAGCAGCCTTGGCCCTAGGAGAGCATTCTATCGGGACTCTCTGAGACTTAGGCCCTAATCAGCAGGCTTTGTGGAGCACCTGCTAAAGAGTCAGAGTTAGTTTTGCAGCATGACATTTAGTCTCTGTAATGCTTCTGCGATGTTCCAGAGGCAGATGGAGTGGTGTCTCTGGGACAAAGTAAATGCCAGGCTCCGTGGCTCCGGGGTGGAAGAACTAGTTTGTGGACTGGGCTGAGGACTCCCAACAGGACTTTAAAGAACAGAAGGCTGCCCTCTTGAAAGCACCCGTCCTAGCATGCGCAGTCTTTACCCAGCCGTTTTGCTTGTATACCGACGTGTGCCTGGATGGTTTTGAAGTCTTGTGTCCAGGACAGCAAACGGTAGGTAATTTAGTGAAAAGTGTGAAAACCACTGTTTCATGTGTGCGTGGGCTGGTTGCTAGTTTAGTGCCCTATTGTCTTGTAGGCTGTGGAGGAGCGGGAGCACCAGCATCCAGACCATTTTCATCCGGGACGGAGGATGAGGAGAAGAGGGGAGCTTTCTCTTCAAATTGTCAAATTTTGTGTTTTATACGCGCCCTCACGTAAAATACATTTTGTGTTGTGCCATGTATATTTGCCGCATTACCTCAGTTTCTTTATTTATTTTTTGTGCTTTTCCCCCCATATTCCCCTTCCGCCTACTGTATCCACGTTCGGGCCTGGAGAGACGGCGCATCGGGGCGGCTAGCCGGGAAGAATAAAGATAAGTCGTTTTTTGCTTTCCAATCTAGGGGTATGTTGTGTTTGTGCTGGGTGTGAAAACCTTTTATCCTCTTGTCTTGCAGGTCCATGCGCTGTGCACAACCTAGATTTCATGACTGCAGTTGGGTGCCTGAGGTTGGACATCGTTGGCCACTGGTTCCTTTCCCAATGCTCCGTGCTCTGTTCTTATGGTCTTTAGGCCTGATCAAAGTAGAGTAGCTGTGAACTAACCTTGAACGTTGTCAAGGACAGGTGAAGGGTAAAATACTAGTGGAGACAGCGAAACATTACGTGTCCAATTTACAAATTGTGTTTCTTTCGTTTTTTGCAACTGCATTGTAGAATATTATTAATAAACATTATACTTGCTGTCCTATACTTGGGCAATCCAAGAAAATGACTGCTTTTTATAACAGTATTATAGTTCATAAATTACAGGCAGTATTGTAACCCCTGTATTCACATACCTGTGCAAATGAAGGAATGTAAAAATATCTAAATATAGTAAGGCATTTCATATATAAAACCCATCTTACTTATACAGAGACACTGAAGCCCTCACAACTGAGGCGTGAAATATGTACCCAGCTGGAAAAGCCAACTGCTTAATTTTGATGTAATTTGAGAAGATGAATCGTGTGTGTGTGCGCGCGCATTTGTGCACATTTCCGTTGGACATCTTGCTAAAACCCTCCTGAGGCATCACTAACCCAGTCTACATTATTTGTTTTGAATTACTTTAAAAAGATGGAGTCATTTGTGTCTGGAACAAGCCTCTTGGGCAGGTCATTAAGATGATGCATGAGGGCTGAGACCCTGGCAGGTAGGACCACTGCCAGCATTAAGCTCAGTTTTTCCCAGAAGGCTTAGTCCTCTGGTTAAGAATGGTTTGCATACTCCAAATCATATTTGCCATTGCTTCATTTTACAGGCTTTCGTTTGGAAGTAAATGCTAACTTAATTGAACGCTTCACATACTTTATTCATGCAGTATAACAGCCAAATAAATCTTTGTAATATTTGGCACTAGCCTGACCTGCATGATGTTTTGTAATAGTGACTTACATTGCTTCAGGACTTAAACTTCATTTAAACTGTTAATTTCCTTCCCGTTAGAAAATTCCAAACCAACTAAATTTATTTTAGCAGAAGCTCCAAAAAACAGGGATTCAACACATCTGTATGTGTCAGATACGGTGAAATGCAGAATGAATATTATTTCTCTAATTTTTAGATATTATCCTAAGTGAACACTGTTTGGAACTTCGATTGACTGTTCTGTTTACATGTCTCTCTCTAGCAAATTCCTATATGGTTTTTTACTCAGTTTCAAGGTTTGCTGTTAACTCACAAAGAGACCGTTTGAGGAAAGATAGAACCCAGCACCACCAGTAACCTAGCAGGAGGCTGGCCGGAGTGGAGACCAAGGTTGTAAGCAGGGAACAGGATGATTGTACAGTGTTCACAAGCAGGTGGATACATATGGGTGAGAACAGGACAGATCATAAGATGGTTTATGACTGCTCTCTTCTTCAACAAGAAATACGAAGTCTTATCAAAAACTGATTTGCCTCTCATAAAAAATCTCGATCAAAAGTTTTGATCTAACATTCCCCACTCCTCCCAAAACGCATTTGTAAAACTAATCAATGACAACTGTTGCATTCAGTGTCTATTGCTGATGTACAGTCTACAGTAATTACTTTTAAACAAGGCCCTTAGCCCAGATACATAAGAAACAAGACTGTTCCAACAGTATATTGACCTTGAGCACATCCGTTTCCTACAATTTCATTATTATGTCAACTTGGGAATGGTTATTGTCTTGTATGAGCAAATATTAATCAGGTCTTGACTGGAAAATAAGTGAAGGGGGACATCACTCAGATTTAAATTCATTTATATTTAAACAAGTTCAGTCCAGCAATAATATAATAGTGTCTTACAATATTTTAGTAGATAGAATGTTATTTCCAGAAGTCTTGTATATTGGTAAGAATAATATTAGGCACAAAAGCTTCTTTAGGTCAAGCAATTATATTAATATAAATTCAAATATTCTGCCATGTGAATTTAGTTTTTGCACATTTAGTGAGCTAGTACTGATAGAAAATAATAATAATAATAATAATAATAATAATAATAATAATAATAATAATATTGCTGTGTTTTTAATTGATCCTACTCTTACACTCTTATTACTGAGAATCTTAGTTCAAACGGAATAGACATGTCACTTGCTGTTGTTTTCCTCACTCATTATTCTTTCCTACACATTGCCCAGCTAACCCCAATCTTTCTGTTTTAGGTAAATCTCAACTATCTACATCTGTCTCTTCCTGTGTATAATTCCATTATTAAAAAAAAAAAATACTATATGATCGAGTGCCTCTTCAACTCCTTTCTAAAGAATTAAAACCATGTAGACACTTAAACTGGCCTGTCTTCCCTGCTGACAGCTTTCTCTTTGCAGCGGTAGTGATATAACGGCCAGTTTCCCCTCTGCTCTGTATCGGACATTTGGCACTTCTTATTGGATCGTACCCACAGAGATTTCAGGAATGTCGACAAGGAGCTAAGAGGAAACAGTGCCCTCTACTGTTCTCCGATCTTAAACTGCAGTATGTCGGGACTGTTTAAGTAATCCAAAAACTGCCAGTTATCCTGCATTGATTCTGTTGAAAATAAAGCAATTTGGGCATAGAAAACATTCTTAAATCTCCCCACTACCCCGCCCAATTCTTTTGTAAGCTTGCTTGTTTGTTTTTGGTGACCCCACCTTTTTGTCAGACTGGATTTCCCTTTGCCCTCATGTTAGAAAAGGGAACAAGCGGTCAGTCATTCAGCTGAATGGAACTGAAGAGCAAGTACTCTCAGCCCTGAAAACAGAGAGCACTTCAGCACACAAAGTATCGCTTCCCACAACTGGGAAAAATTACTAATTTGTCGTGGAATGCAGATTACATTTCAAGACGTTTACGAACATGAAAAATACATTTTTAAGGAGGACAATTATCTTTTTATAATCATGAACGTACCAGCTCCTCAACAGATGTAGTTCCAAAAGTTTTTGATTTGAAAAATCAATAAGGCTGTGCACAGTAAGGATGTGCACAATAAGGCTGTGCACAATAAGGCTGTGCACAATAAGGCTGTGCACAGTAAGGCTGTGCACAATAAGGCTGTGCACAGTAAGGATGTGCACAATAAGGCTGTGCACAGTAAGGCCGTGCACAATAAGGATGTGCACAATAAGGGTGTGCACAATAAGGCCATGTACAGTAAGGATGTGCACAATAAGGCTGTGCACAGTAAGGTTGTGCACAATAAGACTGTGCACAATAAGGCTGTGCACAATAAGGCTGTGCACAGTAAGGATGTGCACAATAAGGCTGTGCACAGTAAGGCCGTGCACAATAAGGATGTGCACAATAAGGGTGTGCACAATAAGGCCATGTACAGTAAGGATGTGCACAATAAGGATGTGCACAGTAAGGATGTGCACAATAAGGCTGTGCACAGTAAGGATCTGCACAATAAGGCTGTGCACTGTAAGGCCGTGCACAATAAGGATGTGTCTTCCTGAGTTTGCACAGGACTTCAGGTCAACAAGGTTCATCAATCACAACAATACACAATGGTTTATGAGAAGAAAACATAGCGTTAAAGACATTTAAGAAAAACATGGAGCTAGTGACTTAGTGAACAATCTCACTATTTGGACTGCTATTGTGTCTCTTAACCTCAACTCAGGATATTGCTGCTTTCTGCTTGTCTTGTTTGCTTGCCTAAACCAGACTAACTGACCTGTGAGAGCATGTTCTCCTTCCCAGCGTGATGCTGTTATGCTTTCTCAAATGATCGGTGGAATCGATAAGGTGGTCACCCCGGCAGGCCTCATGAGAACACTCCACTCCTGGCATGAGGGAAGACAGTTGCCAAGTATCTGGGTCAAAAACAAAGCACCCGCTCCTCTCCGGGAATGGGGGGTGGAGGAGGAGAGAGAACGCAGAGGGCAAAAAAACAAAACCGCTTTAGAAAACATGGGCCTTCTCCACGTGAATCAATATTCCAGCCTTGTCCTCACTATTGAGCAATGAAGCAAACAAAAAAAAGTGGGGGGGGGGGGGGGGTAT
>JAOVYW010000070.1:135660-195996 GCA_025775045.1 Hiodon tergisus | reverse complement strand
GTGTGTGTGTGTGTGTGTGTAACATTCATATTACCACGCGGTGTTAAACATTAGAAAACGGTTTCATTGTGTGTGTATCTGTAAAGTCATTTTCGAATTTGATGAGCTAGCTGTATCAACATTACACCTCCAAATTTTTTCATTGGACATTTAGTTAGCTAATCGCTCTTCCATGACCATGAACATCCATTACTGCCACTGGCCTAATATCCTTTTTTGGAGGTTGGTAGTGCGTTTCCGTAGTTCCCACTGCTTGCTCGTTTAAACTAAGATGGTTGTCAGATTATGCCGCTCCCCCTCTCTTCAATGCCTTATATGGCAAAATAGCCTCTTTTAGTCATGCCGCCTGGGATGCTCTACATTCCAGAGAGCAGAGATGGTAGTATAAAACAACAATGGCTCCAGCTTCTAGTACTACAACGACATAACTTTTATGTGTGCCCTAATTTAAATGCATGGTATAGTTTGTGTGTTAATGTGTGCGTTTCTATTTCTGAGTATCTCTTGTTTTTTAGTTGTTGTATGACTGTAACTAAATGCTTTGTTTTGGGATCTGAGTAAGGTGTACTGCTAACCTGTAGGAACTGAAACCCATTATTGGACTTTGAGAAATTTCATTATTCTGTTCTTTATTTGAGCAAGAGTCAATATCTGAGATAAATTAAAACATTTTTTCAAAAACATTTTTGATGCAATCAAAAACAAAATGTAATAAATGTGTCAGTATTGGAGATTATTGCATTGTAAAATATTCTATTTTAAAAATTGTTTTATTTTATTACATATAATGCTATACTCATGAATTTCCCTTGTGGTAATGTTTATTTGTTAAGAAGCATTGTTTCAGAGGAAATCTTCATAATAAGAAAACTAGAATTTTTCTTTTTCACCATGTGGTATCATACAGTGGCACCACCATATTGTAGGCACCTGTCCAACATGCTAGATCATTTGTACTGATTTGGAAATTCGGACATAAACTAGGCCAGGACCAAATAAGGTACTGAATGTTCCATTTTGGTGATTTTGCACAATTAATTATGCTGTGTGAATGTGTGTGTTATGCAAACCGTGTCATAAGTTAAAAACTTTTGAATTGGACTCCAGACCCTTTTATGATTTGATTTTGTTTTTAGGGTTGACCCATTTCTGTTAAGATCTATTGTTTGCGTAGGGATGTGCCTCTTCATCAGTGTCTGTGAATGCCCCTTATATGTTGCCTGTAGTGTGTTCAAGGGTGGGTGGGTCAGCGGAGTCTATCTTCACTGACACGTTGTGTATGTGGTTGCAGGGAACAATGTTGCTATAGCATGATTCGTGATTGCACATTGCTGTGAAAATATAATATAATCAAATATACTATGCTGATGCTGTAATATTTGATGTTACTTATGCCATGGTAATTTCAACTACTTTCCAAATTGCTCCTGTAAATGTTGTAAATGCCAACATCTATCATTTGTAGGTCTCAAATCTGAGAAATGTGTGATGAATAGTCAATCATGTAGTAAACTGATCATTGCCATTGGCCTATGAGACTTTTTTCCTCCAGTTCCCCGGTAACTTTCCATCTCTCTTTATCATCTCATTCCTCCTGGTGACCGCTTAGATAAACCCATTGTGCGTTGGCACACACGCACAGCACACACTTCCCTCATCTCTACCGTTTACTCACCGTTTTCCCCCCCATCAGAATTCAAGGAGGCGTTCCTGCTGTTCGACAGGACCGGCGATGGGAAGATCAGCTATAGCCAGTGTGGGGATGTCATGCGCGCCCTCGGTCAGAACCCCGTCAACGCCGAGGTACTCAAGGTCCTGGGCAACCCCAAGTCAGATGGTGAGCGCAAAGGCAAACTAGACACCTCAACTGCAAGAGTTTTCAGTCAGACAGGCTAGGGATGTGATTTGTTTGTAGGTTTAGGTAAAAAAATATTGGAGAACATAGAATTATGGACTGTGGCTAAGGTGCTGTGATCGACTGATGCGTCCTGGTTTTATTAATGTCTGTTACTTACCAGAACCTCCTCTGAATCTTGAAATGCAGCTCAACTCTCCCCCTACCTACTGTTAGTGGTAGAATTTCAACATCTTACAAGAGTTGTGAAAGCCACTGTTTACGCTGTACTACACACATCAAACATCCGCTGAACAGTAACTTTCTTTTTCATTATATTCCTAATTCCTAGAAAATGTGTTCTTGAAGAACTCGCCTCTTGCTGCCCCATACATCTTTTTACTGCATTTATTACATGGCGATGTTGAGAAATGTATCAGTGTACATTTATCTCATTTATTTGTGTCATTTATTGAAGCTGCAGCTTTATTCCATTTGGGAAAATGGGACTTAGTCAACAGTCAACCATTCAACTGTCCAAAGTTCAATTTGTTTTATTTCATGGCTGCGGGTTGGCCGGATTAAGTATGCAGCTCTAAATGTGCGCTTGTAGAAGTGGCACAGTGTGTATCACAGGATCTTCTGTTCACGTTTGGCTGAACTTCCTCTATCTCAGAGATGAACCTCAAGATGCTTGACTTCGAGCAGTTTCTGCCCATGCTTCAGACCATTGCCAAGAACAAGGACCAGGGCTCCTTCGAAGACTTCGTGGAGGGTCTGCGTGTCTTCGACAAGGAGGGTAACGGGACCGTCATGGGCGCTGAGCTGCGCCATGTCCTCACCACTCTGGGTAAGCTCTTCTTAGGCATTCAGTCCTGCTTTACTAGGATGACTTGGTGCTCACAGAAAGTTAACTAGCGCAGACTTCCATCATCAGAATTATCAATGCTGCTTTGATGTGTCAGAAGCTCCATACCAGTTTGTCAGTAACTTGCCTTATTCGTGCAGATGTATGTTATTAAAATCCTGCCAATATGTCAAAGTATAAGCATTGTGTGCGGTTCAAGGAACGCTGGTTTTTATCCAGTTATGTATACCCTGATATTCTAATATGTGGTTGAATCCATTTGATATTGGGCCACCCCTTAAATTAGACTACAGATATGGGTGAATGCCTCTATTCATCTGTGCAGGGTTCAAACAGAAATGGAAATGAGTCTGTTTGTATAGATTACTTCTCTTTTAGCTGTATGTATTTGTGATTTGCATGTAACCTACCTAACAAAAAAAAAAAATTTGACTAAAAATAAATTTTAGATTCTATGGTCTGTTCATTCAGTGTCTTGTAAACCTAAATGAGTGAGTGAACATTATTGCTGCAGGTAAACCTGCTTTATTTACAGTTGTGTTGCTAAAACATGGTAAGTTTATTCTGTTAGCTATGTGTTTCAGGGGAGAAGATGTCAGAGGAAGAAGTAGAAACCCTTTTGGCAGGGCATGAGGATGCCAATGGCTGCATCAATTATGAAGGTAAGTTCCAGGCAGGGTAGTAGACTGCTGAGATGAAGGGTTAGTGTGTGCTGCTCTGTGCCTAGCCATCACCGTCCACAGGCATGCGAGGCTAGTATTAAACGGGAGCATTGCCTAGGTGACCACACTTGGCAGAGCTAGGGCACAGCGACTGTAGGTGACTACTGAAGGCAAGAGTCCCATTTCTCTCTCTTTTTTAGCCAATGGGAAACAGGATGTTTAAAAAAAAAAAAAAAACATTATTTAAAAAATGTATTTTATTTTTATGAAAGAACTAAAAATGTTAAATAGTGTATAGTGGCAGGCCGTATATAGAGAAAAAGCCTGTGTGAAACATTCCCTGTCCAAACGTGGAGATTTAGATCTCTGTGCTGTACCCTTCTCCACCCTGGCTGCAGTATTCCCTCCAGCACATGCCCGGGACTCTTCTCCCCAGTACACAGCCCTATAATATGAGAGGGTAGGGACAGAGCTGGGTGTGACTGGGAAGGCTGTGGGAGCCGTTTCTTAACTTATTAGATTTTGTAATCCTAATATTGAAATACTCGCCTATTTATCACATATACATTGTATTCCTCACAGCAGTAAATTTCTCTGTGATAACTTTGCCCAGCCCAGTTACACAGGGGTTCACCTGGTGGTGCCTTATCCAGGCTCTCTCAAAGCAAAACAGCTGTTCTATTTACTAACTACATTTTGCTGTTTTTCTTCTTCCCCTCGTTTTCTTTTCATGGAAACCGGTAGTTGCTGTTTCCTCCCCGCTCTGCCGGCCCCGCCCTCTCCTCTTGTAGAAAGACCAAATGAGCGGGATGGCTAATCTACCAGGTTCTAGCCCCAGAGGCCCAGGCAAATTCCTGTGTTGTGGCGGAGCAGGCGATGGCGCTTATCTCTTTCCTGTCTGTCCCACACCGTTTCTAATGCCAGTGCAGTTTCCTGACTGAGGCGCTCGAACTCCCACTACGGCTTCCCAGACAGGGCAGTGTAGCAGTCTGGGCTCAGCAGGGTGCAACATGGGGAAGGCCAGTGTGGTCTGATGGCTGGTGTTCTTAACTGGTCTCAAATGTTAGCATGAAATTTGGCAATACGGTATTATTGGCGGCTGTAGCAATTGGGAACAAAAATTCCATGAATAAAACCAAATGCCATTCTTGTGTGAGATCATAGGAACATAATTTTAATAATATTGTGTGACATTTAAAAGTTTTTATTATAAGACTAAAGCGTATAGAAACCTGCGGGGCAGGGGGTGATGAACGTCAATAAACCGTGGTCTTGATAATGTCAGCGCTAACTTGTCAGCTGAAGTGCTGCTTAGTGGACTCTGAATTGTCCCGTTTGTGGATGATAATACTGCAGAGGAGGCTGTAGTCAGAGTCTGTTGTAGTCGGAGTCCCAGCGCTAACATTTACATCGTCTCCCTCTTCTCTTCCCCTCTCACAGAACTCGTCAGGATGGTGATGAGCGGTTGAAGACGATGAGAATGTCGTTTTTATTATGTTTTTTTTTTGTTTGTTTTTTTTTGGTTTTGTAAAATGAGTTTTTCCTCATACCGTCGGCATCTATTCTCCAGCTGTTCCAGCTGTTTAATCACCAGTCCGTTATCTGTCAGAAGTGCCTTTACCTGGCTGAGTAAACACTCCCATTAGCCCTTTATAAACCATGTGTGTGCATGAGCGGAAGCTGGCAATAAAGTTACTATACATCCCCACCCTTTTGCATCGAGATCTTGGCAATACTTTCACACTCTGTGTCTGCAGAGAGGCTACAAACCTTTAGCTTGTATAGAAATAAACGATTGGCTGAGATTGCTTTTCTGTCTGATTCAAAGTATTCGGTAGCTGTCAATCAGCTAGCCAACCAGTCATATATCGAAGGTCAATCCCACCCCTATTTCCACTTATACCCAATATTTTATTTAATTTTTTTAACAAATAAAATATCAGGTTTCTGATCATGAGCTTTTCTTAATGATTAATGGTTTTGGTCAGATGGTTGCATTTGTAGCCCTGTACTCCAGGAAATACTGCATGGACATATGAAATATTATTTTTACACGTTAGGAAGCAAGATAAGTAAAATGATCTCAAGTAAAATGTATTTTTTACCTCAGTAAATATTTTTTATCTTGTATTGAAGTTTTCATAGTAATGAATAGTCATTCAAACTTAAATAATTAATAAAGTGAAGAAATATACAGAATGCTTTTTTGCAATACAGCTGTAAACTTTTAAAAAAAAAAGAAACTTAATAAAAATTACTTTTAATTTGTAACATCTTAGTAGCTTTATAAGAAGTGAAAACCTGCGACATGGTGAACTCATGGAGGTTGAAAGTGTGGCACTTAGTTTTTTTTAGAGGTAGGCAGGCCTGTTAGTTCTTAGATTGTCCAGTGCTTGTCATTTTCTACTTTCCTCCCCTCTGTTACTTAGTCTTCCATAATAGCTTCTGGTCTCTGCTCAATGTGCGGAGTGGAACACAACCGAATTAGGAGAACGCATCTGGGAAAATAGCGTGCCAGAAAATGTAAACAAAAAATTTGGCTGTTACCCATGAGCCGCAGCTATACTGCTGACCAAGTTGAATGAACCATGTAAGGCTTCCCTGACACATTTCTATGGTCTGGCTTAATGTACAGTGTTCCAACTGCCTTTTACGTACTTTACCACTATAGCAGGGTGAATAGTGGAAATGGTATGAGAGTATGAATGTAAGCCTATTGTAGTTAGAGAGCATTCTGATTTTCAGGGTGAGAAAAAGGTAGTTGTTATTTATATTGTTACCTTTTGGGTGTGGCTTGACAACTTCAAAAGAATCTTTCTATATACAGGGTGAGAAACTAAGTTCTGCAAAATAAATTCTTAAGAAAAAATACGAAAGAAAAAATTTAAAAACCCACATATTTAAAATTAACTTAAGAGTACAGACATTATGATAATCCAATTTTATAAAAGGAGAATCAAAATTATTTTAGCACTATTTTTGTTTTCTGAATATATATATATACACACACACACACACACACATTTACGGTATTGATTTTAGGTTTCTGTAATATACATTTCTTGAATTTGTATTTCATATAGTCATCGTTCTATTCCTAAATGTGTTAGTCATAGCCCTGGGTGGTGGTCAGGTTGGGGCTGAAAAGCAATGAATCCAGAAAGCACAGCTGACACTGTTCAGTTTTATCTCCAGTTTGTTGTCTTTTTGTAAATAAGACCTTTTGCCTTGTTGTTTATTTATCTCTGTGGAACAAATGACAAATTCAGATGATACTGATTTGATTACACAGGTATAACAGAGGAGAGTCCCTGATTCATTGTTACATTCATTACTATTATCACTGTAACCATTTATTGTATAGATAGCCATAAAAAAAGAAACTAAACACAGACAGGAAGGTTTCCCTACCTCCACACAATATGAAACACTTTGACCAATGTGTTCAGTCCTAGGGGAGGTGCCTTTATGCTAAGGTTTAATACTGGCTGGCTATGTATTTGCATGCGTGCGTGGTACAAAACGCACTGGGTTTAGTCAGCCGTTTCCGTAAAGGAATGGCACTACGTAGTCAAAAGCTGATAAGGTCTAGACTGAGGCTGAGACTGCAGTTGCCACACCCTGCTCACGCTTTACAAAACCAAGGTAAACTAACCCGAGATCACAGAGATGA
Organism: Hiodon tergisus; assembly: GCA_025775045.1. Classification (NCBI taxonomy): domain Eukaryota; kingdom Metazoa; phylum Chordata; class Actinopteri; order Hiodontiformes; family Hiodontidae; genus Hiodon; species Hiodon tergisus. The sequence goes on along the minus strand of JAOVYW010000070.1, from coordinate 188,959 downwards.
CCGGGGGGGGGTTGGTTGATGGGTACAATGATAACAGCGACAACAAAGCATCAGAGGACCATAGTGAACCAGTGGTCAAACATATATAAAAATACTGAAAAGCACATCATATTTTACATTACAAATAAAAGTAAAAGAACCGTTCTATCTCAAGCAACACTTCATGTAAGCCGGACAGGGACCTAAGGAATGTACGTAAACACACATACACAGATACACTGATATCGAACATGATTGAAGTAATACAAATCGGCTCTATTTCTAAAACTCTACCTCCTGTAAACGGCAGAAGCACATTTTGTTGTAGGTACTCATTTATTTAGTGCGTTTCAGGTCTGCACGGGACACCCCAAATCGAATGCTGAAAAGCTTTTAATGTCAGTTGACAAGAGTATAGCTTGGCAGTTTCTTCCGCATGTTTAAAAGTACATGACATAGTCTGACATTTTTGATGTATTCCAGTTATCATTCCATACAAGGCAAAATACTGGTCTTTATATGAAATGGGGTGAACAATAGTATTGTAATTTAACTTATTTCCCGCCAGATATGACCGGCTCCAGTTTGGCTAGAGAGTTTAGTGACGCGATCAACAAACTCACAATGTATCGACAAACAACGTAATACTGATATTGGGACCAAAACAAGTCCAAACAAACTTTACTCTTAAAAAATACTAAAAATAACAATCATAATGATTATAATACAGTTGTTTTTATTATTATAGCTGTTGTTACCTTCATTGTTAAGTGCTTCTTCAGATCGGTTGAGCTCACGTAATTAATTACGAGAAGAATTCATATTTCAAGTTTCTAAAACAAGCATTTTTTTTAAAAATATCAATTTTGCCAAAGTGCTATTTAGTTTTGTTTTCTTCTACACTAGACATTTAAGTACAGTTTTGGCAAACTCCCACAACAATCGGTTTTGTATAAGCATCGTATAAAACCCACAATCTATGGACAATCTGTGGACATAAAAATTTTTTTTGACTTCAGTTAGGAGCCTGGGTTTTTATTTATCCATAATTTTTTAACTACCCTTCCTAACCAAGTTGTTATAGAAACAGAAAGTGGGGGTAAAATGTCCAGAGATAGGCTCCACATTGGTACTTTGTGAAAGCCCACTTTTAATGATCATTTTTAGTTTGCCTTTTTCCAGGTGCAACCTTTAGGTTTGCCTTTTCCATGGCAACGGGGAAAGAGTTTAAAAAAAAAAAAAATGTTTCAGTCACTTCTTTGTTGTTCCTGTGATCCGTCTGAGTTAGGAGTCTTCCAGTCAGTCATGTTTTTGTTTCTGCTTTTCATTTGTGTGACAAGCTGTTTTTTGGGGGCAAAATGATAAGTCACTGTTTGAGACTGCGCTGTCTGTCTGTCTGTCTGTTTGTCTGTCTGTCTCTTCACTGTGGTGAGAGAACTGGAGCAGCTGAGTGGAGAGCCTCAGGAGGCAGAGGAGCGCTGGCTTCTGCTTCATTAAACACATAAACAACAAATCTGTTAAAATACAGGAATGCAAATGCACACGCGTCTAACAAGGTGCCAGCATCAATAGAAACATCTCCCCTATAAGCTGATCTGCAAGTTGATTATATCATACATATGTAACATGTGAGGTGTAGATTCAGTTCTGTGTCGTGTATTTAAGGCACTTCTCATAATTATTTGCCTTTGTTATGGTATTAATTGGGCTTAATTTAGGAAGATTTCAAGGTATTTTTTTATTTTTGTCTTGATTGTAGATTAAGTCAATTCACTGTGGACACATAGTACCTATTCACTTCTGAGAGTGTTCACCTGACAATAATGAATTGCATTTTTATTCTAATAGGTACTGAAGCGTGAGATTTGTAGCTGAATTGAAATGAAACTACAGCATCCTATTTTGGACCAGGAGTAGAAAAAGGATTACCATGGAGTGGCGGAGTAGGGTTGGCAGCGGACTGGGAACCTGGTGTCTGGTTTGGCAGGACAGGGGGAGAGGAGTGCTGAGCCAAGGGTGGCTGGGGGTCCTGGGGCTGGATGGAGTGAGGGCCCGTCATGGGGTTGGTGACAGAAGGTTGCAGAGCTGGGCTGGGGGCTGGGGGAGGCCCAGGCGTGTTGGAAGCTGGCTGGGAGCCTGGTAGGCTCTGTGGCGGGGCCAGGGGAGCCGAGGTGGGGTGCTGCGGTGGGGTCTGGCTGTGCTGCTGGTGCTGGATCTGCTGGAAGTGCTGCTGCCTGGCCCTCATCTCAGCGTACTTCAGCTGCTCCATGTGGAAGGACTGGCGATCGGCCAGAAGTTGCTGTCGCTGATACTCCAACTGCAAGCGGAAGCAGACTGCAAGGTTACTGCAAAGGACTACAGCCCAGTGAGCGGCGTCAGATTTTAGCAGGTCGCTAACTTTGGTCTGTAAGTTCCACCTGGGGGGGACATACAAAACCCAAGAATGATCAAAGCCCTATTCTTTTGAGGTTTACAGAGAGGTAAAGGTGTTCTGGAATCTCTACACTCTTACTTTGTGGTTCCCTCGATCTCCGCAGCTCCAAATCCTCTCCCATAGCCCCTCCTTCCCACTCTTTCCCTTGCTCACCGCCTCTCTCTCTCTGTCCATGATGGTCTCCAGCTCCTCAAAGTGCCTCAGCTTGATCTCCAGCTTCTTCATCTGGGTCTCCACCAGCAGGGCCACCAGAGATTTGATCTTGCGCTCCTCAACAGCTGCCAGGTGCTGGGAGGAAGAAAGAGAGGCAGTGCTGTGTTCAGACTGACAGGCCACTTAACTGAGAATCAATACCTTCGCAATAAACACACAACAACAGTAAACTGCTCACAGTTATGATAGTTTGGTGTTTTTTGGGTCTAATTTAAAAGATTTTTATTGATGAGCCTGAGACGCACATTTATTTAACTAGATGTGCTAACACCTGTGGATGCTACTAATGAACTGTCAGCATTATCCTCTTCTCCACTATCATTCATTGTGTATTTAAAGCAAATGTAACTTAAATCTTACACACTGAAGAAATGGGAAAAGATTAGACGATGAGAAAATCATGACAGACCTTAGCCTTGACAGCAGCGGCGGCCAGCGCAGAAGCAGCAGCAGTAGCCAAGTTACCCTCCCCGATGTCCCGCTCCACTTTGGCCTTCCTCTCTCCCTCGCTCTCTGCCCTCCTCCCCTCCTCGGACCCCTCCTTTCCCTCCTTCTCTTTCTCTCCATCACCTGGACGGTGGAGAGTGGGGATAAAGCATAGTAGCGCAAAGCTGTCAGCTGTCGTAATAAAATGAGCTTAGAAATCCATACTTGTACATGGCTCGGTATGTTTTGCAAGCTGTGATGAGACATCCCTTACGCAGACTCATTTAGAGTTTCCTCTTACCCATTTCTGAGTCGGCCTTGTCTCCGTCTCTATCCCCATCTCCTTCTCTTTCTCGCTCTTCCTCCTTCTTCCCAATGTCCCCTTGCCTCTCTTCGTCCTCCATGGCACCCTCTTTACTTTCCTTGAAAATTTCCAGTGAAAGAGCCGACTTTGAGTTACATTGGGAACTCGACCATGCTTGAAGTGACACAAGCAAGCACACACACACACACACATACACACACGCACGCACGCACGCACACACGCACGCACGCACGCACGCACGCACGCACACCCACACACACACAGACACACTGACCTCGGTCAAACATGCCTGCACAGGCACACAAAAACACACACTGGACTCGCGCTTTCCTGCAGGAACCACACAGTCATACGGTTCCCCAGCCCATTACTCGGACAGGGAACGAGGAGCGCGCAGACCTTGCTCTCCCTCTTCTCCTCGCTGGGCTGGCTGTCGCTCTTGTGCTCCTCTCCGCTCTCCTCTGGAAGGGGAAAAGGCTCGTTGGTAGAAGCCAAGCATGTCGGCGGAGAATGAGTTTCCACACGCCTCCCTCTCTCCCTCTCTCCCCCTCACCTGGCCTCTCTCCCTCCTCCAGGTCAGTGCCGGCAATGCCGCTTCCCTCCAGCCCGTACAGCGGGTCCTGCCTCCCGCTGGACCGTGCCGCCTCCTCCACCCGCCTCACGTGAGCCTCCACCAGGGCAGCCGGCACCTCTTCTTTCATCCGCGAAAACTCCTCTGTGGGGAAAGGCAGCTCCTCATATTCACGGCCGACGAAGAGGTGATGAAAACTGATTTTCTGACTACAGGTGAGTGATTCATGGTTTTCTCCGATTTGTATAACAGAGGATCCAAAGTAAATGAGTGATGTTAGTATTCCAAGCCCATTGCAAGAATTGTACCATTTATGGTCAAGTATGTTTACGTCCTTGCTTTCTTCAAAATCTCTTCAAAACTGTATATAAATCCACAATCTCTAAAACACATAACTCATAAGTAGGATGTTCTACAACAACTTTTACATCTTTATCTCCGCAATCAAAGATAAATGCAGTCTTTATGGAAGAAACGTACAACGAATGTATTTTAAAATGTGTAAGGTACTTATTTATTCTAATTAGATGCAAGATACCAAACAGCATAAAGTAAAATATCTTGCATTTCCGGAGAAAAATATATTTAACATGTATGTTATTAAATGTAACTCTGGGAGAGGCCAAATCCCAATACTTGCAAAATAAGGTGTATCCACGCGTGAGTTATTGTCGAGATTGACGCAACCCTCATCTGCTCCGAGGTGGCCCGCATTCTCACCCAGGGCGGACTTTGCGGCAGCAGAGGCCACACGGGGGTCCACCACAGAGGCCAGGAAGGCCACCGTGCTCATGACAGGGTTGCCGGCCTGGCTGAAGGGCATGGGCTGAAAGGCTAGAGGGCCCAGCGAGGACGAGCTGTCCTCCAGGTAGGGGTCCTCGATGGGCAGCCGCAGGAAGTGCAGGATGCACTCGTCCTGGGTGCGGCTGCCCACGTGCTCCGACACCTTGTTCCAGTCGTCCTTGTACATCTCCAGGGCCTCCAGGGCACGACCGGGGGGTTGTGAAAGGTGATGAGGGACAAGACGGCAAAGAGATAGATGCAGACAGGAGTTTGGTTACAACAGCGGGAGAAATGGAGAAAAGCTGCAGGTGTTAATGTTAGAAAGAAGTTGCTGTAGGTGGAGTACGTTGATGAGGATCGGTAAAACAACCAGCGAGGCGAGGAGAACAGGGGGAGACCCGATGAGCAACTGGCCGAGGGTTGTACTGTTTACCTCCAGCAGCAGTAGGGTCTCTTGTTCGGTCCAATCCCGTGTAGCACTGGCTGCACTCTTACTCTGTTTCCAGAGAGAATCAACATTACAGGACATTACATGTTTCTGACTTCGGTCTCTTTCCAACATCACAGTCCCTCTCTCCGTCACTCTGTACCTTGGCAGGCCCACTCTTCTTGCTGTACATGTCAGTCCTCAGGCCGAAGTTCTGCAGGTCAGCTGGCTTCTCTTTCACCTTCTCCGGGAAGGACAGCAACTGTTGGGAGGCTGGGGTCTGAGGGAATCCGGAATAGCAGTACGAATATAAAGAAATGCATTTTTTTGTCCATTGGTTGCTCTCTTTATACACGATGATGTGGGTCTATTGAAGTCAACATAAATGGGCATGCATGCAGAAAAAATTCTCAGTTCCTAAAACAGCTGAACCAGGACAGCTCTATAACTGCAGAATCTCTTTTCTATGCACCTGTGAGGCCTTTGGCTGCAGGGGCACCAGGCTGGAAGGGGTGTCAGCAAGGACGTGGAAGTGGGAGGTGGGCGGGGGTCCCATCGGTGTAGGCCGGCTCTCTGCGTCCACCTGGTAGTTGATAAGACCCCACTGCTCCAAAAAGGCATGGACCCTGAAAGAGACAGAGACAGTGAGATGCAACGTGTGGCGGAAAGAAAGACAGAGGAAATTGAGACAGGAGAGAGGCAGAAAAGGGAAGCATGGGACAATTGGGAAGCATGTTGCAGAGTATTTCAAGCTTTCATTAAATATTTGTAAATTTCTGACAGACAGAAAATGAGCAAAACTGAGGAATAGACTCAATGTGAGATAGTCAGACAAAGTCAGCATCACGTGCTGTTGCGTAATGGTGAATTGGTCCTCCTGACCTCATGATGGCGCACACATCTCCTGCCAAATTCCGGCGACAGGCGGTGGAAGTCAGGTACTCCTGGGGGTTTAGCCGGTAGGTGTCTATCATAAAATTTCTGTAGGCCAGGTAACTGCAGGGAAGAGGATGGAGAAGGGGATTATGGTTAGTAATATTAGACAGATCCCCCTGGTGTCTTTCGTAAGCTTGCAATGGGCGACATTGCCCTTTAACAGGGGACTCACATTTCCGGGGTCTTTGACTTATTCTTGCCATTGAAGAACTCTGGGAGGGCCCTGCGCTCAATAGCATGGACGCTGGGAGCAGGAGACACGTGGGTGGGATGGTAAAGGAGAAAGAGCGTTTCAGTTTCAGTTTCACCAAATAAAAGCAATCCATGCCATGCACGTTGTGCAGGTACAGCCGCAGCTGGGGCAGACACACAGGCATACCAGGTGTTGTTTCAGGGAGCGAGTACGGTTATAAGAACAAAGCATGTATTGACTTTACTCTGCATGCTTAAGAATTTGTAGTCTTGTGGTTCATTCTTTTAAATACACGTTAATGCATGTGCAATGGCCCAGTCCGCTGAGTGACAGGCTTCTTTAAAACAAGATGTATTTACTGAGGGCCAAGTGCCCTTAAGACAAGCCCAGTATTTTGTATTATTATTTTTATACTTTAACAATTTAACAATGTTGAGAGATTTAGTCTACTAAGTTCAATCTACAGTGTGTCTACTCGTAGTCAACATCACATCATGTCACACAACGAATGACACTAAATTCGTCACAAATTCTTACTTACCACAGTACTGATAAAACATATATTTCGCTGAGCTCCAATTTGAGTTTAGTAGAGCAAGTTTCCTACTGGGAACACAAACACTAAATACAAACATGCAGCAGCATTACCTGTTGTAGTCAAACCAGGCTGCATAGCTGGGGATGATGATATGGTGCGTCTGCTCTGTCACGTTGTCCTCATGGAGGTCGGAGCCTTTCATTGGCTCACCCTTCACACTGGGGGACCCTTCCTCTTCCTCCTAAACAAACAACACAGGCCCGCCCATAAAAAACATAGTCTTGCATCGATCAGCCCCAGGCAGCACCACCACACCAAGCCACTTTCTGTACTAGTGCCCAGCAGATGTGCGGCACTGGGTAACTCAGTCAGGTTGCACATTCTTGGTGTGTCAATAGTGTCCCAGTGACCACCGGGCCAGTAAATCAGTATAAACACAGGGTGTGCAAATTTTAGACCTAAGACTTTTGGCTCTTTTGTAGCCTTCACTATTTCCTGTTCCTTTACACCTTACCTTTCCCACTGTTTCCATGGACTCGTCTTCTTGCTCATCTGTTGATAAAGAGGAGACAGAGTGAATATATATATATATATATATATATATATTTTTTTTCTTCTTCAGTTTTTCCAAATTACAGGCTGACCTTATGGCCAAGTAAGGTATCCCCTTATACTGAACCAGGTCTACTCTGTACTACTCTGTGCTTTACCACAGGGAAAAAGGCAGGAAGGGAGAGAGTTGAGAAACCAGGATGTGGAGGATGGGGGGGGGGGGGGGGGATAAACCAGAAAGGGCACACCAAGGTCGGTCAACGTTCCACCTTTGACTGGAGTTGACTCTGAGTCCTTCTTAGTGTTCACTGCAGAGAGAGGCAAACGACAGGTCCTTTAGAGTGCTGTGTTAACCCAGACCCTACCGTGAACATTTGTTATGTCAGCTGACTGGCAGCCTAGGGATGCGTAAAAGGTACTGCCCTACCGTTCTTTGGCAGAGTGACCTCCTCCACAGCGGGCACTGGCGAAGGCTCATCCAGCTCCTTCGTCAGGTCCTCCTGCTCCTCCTCACGGTGCCCACGCTTCGATTTGGTGTAAGGGGTTGTGGGTCTAGAGCGGCAAGCGCACACACACACACACACACAGACGCTCAAACGCTGCAACCTGTTGACACGTGTCCTGCAAAGCATGGGCCCCCGCGGTGTAGCGAAGAGATGCATGCAGCAACGCCACTCCCCCCAGAGGCATACCCCTTCTTGGTGTTCTTTTTCTTGCTCTCCTGAGGGGGCGGCGGCGGGGAGGGCGAGGGCGAGCGTTTCCTCTTCTTGGCGCTCCCCGGCTTCCTGTCCCTCCTCTCATCTGGTGGGGAGACCTCGTCTGTCAGGGTCTTGGCCGAGATCCTCTTCCTCCTGGGAAGGCCCTCTCCCACCTCGTAATCCTCCTCATTCATCCACTCGTTAAACTGGTCCAGATCGAGGATCCACTTGGCATGGACCTGCCGACACACCGGCGCGAGAGCAGAACCCCTTCCTTACATTTCCCTGCGCTCCGGGGTAAGATCTCATTTTGGTTCACACTCGGGGGTTCTGTGCTCACCTTCCTGGGTTTCTCCATGCTGGGAGGGTCCTCAACAGCTGCCTCCACCTCGCTGGCTGAGATCCAGGTGTCGTAGCTGGTCAAAGAGTAGAGAAACATACCATGGTTATAGAGCAGTCATACTAAAGGGAAAGCAGAGCGGGAGGTCGGTAACGCATGCTTAAAAACAACTCTCTTTCACCCTTAACATGCAATGTCAGGAGGTTTATGTCCTATAGGGTGTCATATATAGTTTGACCCCTCTTCACCCACTTGAAATATTATTAATATATCTAAAGGGTTATGCCATATAAATGGAAAATACGCTTCATTCAAAGTTCTGCTGTCCATCGTGATGACCAGCGGTTCTGGTCCACAGAACGCTGAATCCTCCCTGCTGCTTCCTCTCGTGAAAAACACCTACACGCTCAGGTGTACTGGCTTCCACTAATGAAGAATTGTTTCGGTCGGAATACATGAGGATAAAGTTTATTATGAGGAGAAAATCTGGTAAATCTGTGCAGCACCTCAGGGAGTTAGTGTATGATGGTATAATGCAGGACTGGGATGGCTGCATGGGGTGTACCTGTCAGGAGAGTAGCCCCAGTGAAGCAGCACCTGTTTGTCCCTCTTCATCACAGGACGGACCCACTCCTCTACAGGGAGACAAACGGCTAGAGCATGGACACGCTGGACAAACAGAGTTATTAAACGACCTAGCAATGTTCCTAACTCAAAAATACTCCAATTGCCCATTAGTTCATGAAACACAATGGTACAGATAAAGGGCTTGCATATATTCTAACTGCAAGTATACTGCAATTCACATGAATATGCTATATACTATATTTAAGTAATCTCAGCAACAGCTATGTCACCAGTTATTCACATTTTCAGTAGTGTTTTTTACAGTTAAAATCATATGTGTAAGAACGTTAATTAATAACTAATCAGCCAATGTTGGCGTTATTGTCCCCTCACCCTCCTCCAAGCTGGCCGGTATAGGCACCACCACATGGGAGCTGGTTGTCTTGTCTTCCGTTACTGACCCCTAAGGTCAAACAAAGCAAGAACAGTCAATACAAAGACATCACTCAATAGATTAAATGCCTCTCACAGTGAGCCTCAGATGGATTATTCATAGTGAGACACACTGATGGATAATTAGAAACACAGACGGATCCTTCACAGTGGGAGACACAGATAGTCATCTCAAATGAACACAGAGAAATGACCAGGACAGACAGTCTGGACGAACAGACAGACGGACGCACCTGGTGCCGCTTTATGATGTCTTTGAGCTTCCCCAACAGCTTGGGTTCAATGTCTGAACTCAGAAAGATGACTGGCCGACTAAGACAGTTGTTCTGACCGGCACATAGAGGGGAAGAGACAGCATTCAGGGCTGGACATTCTGGACACTGATAGACCAGTGTGAGTGTGTGTGTGTGTGTGTGTGTGTGTGTGCGTGCACGTGCGTGTGTGTGAAACTTTGTGTGTAAGACTTTGTGTGTGAGTGCGTGCGTGCCTGTGTGTGACTGTGTGTGAGTGTGCATATGTGTGTGTGTGTGCGCGTGTGTGCGCGTGTGTGTGACTGTGTGTGTGTGTGTGTGTGACTGTGTGTGTGTGAGTGCGTGAGTGCCTGTGTGTGACTGTGTGTGTGGGCGTGTGCATATGTGTGTGTGTGCGCGTGCGTGTGACTGTGTGTGTGTGTGTGTGTGTGTGTGTGTGTGTGTGAGGGAGTTGCATAGACTTACCTGCACCAGTGACTTCTCAATGGTCATGAACATCTCAACATTGCGATCCATTCGAGATGGGTTCTGGAAGTCAAACCTCCGCCTGATACAGGGAGAAAGTTAGCAAAATGTATTAATATAATAACAATAATATATAAATACGTTGAAGAAGACATAACAAATACTTATTATAAATGTCTCATCAGCTCTGTATTTTGCATTCCCCCGAAACGCAATAGCCTTTTCTAGTTATTAATACAGAGATTTCGGTTATAGATTTTTTTTTCTTTCTCAGCAGTACTTCTGTGCTGACAACTGGAATGCAGCCAGCTGACATTTTAATTGGTGTTTAGTAAGCCAACTTAGTGTTTCAAAAATGAACTAATCCTATTAAAAAGTTAAACATGTTATTTTCTTTCAATCTAAAAGGATAGCATCTAAGCTGAATCACAGAAAACACTCTTCCAGCACTGCGTGTCGGACATCAGCAAGATCCTTGGAAGAACCAATGGTACTTACACAGACTCACATTTAATCTAGTTTTTGCATTTTATTTAATTTAGCGGACAGTCTAGCTCAGGGCACCGGAAAATGTGCAAATGAGTCGTATTTACAGACAGAAGTGTGATAGTTACATGCCTCAGGAAGGCAGTCACCCATGCCCAGACTTAGAATATTCAGATCATCTCTGGTTCGAGCCTGGACCATGTTCCAAGAGGGCTGTGAGTCAGAGTCTGACTAATGGCGCAGTTAAGCCCAGCACTGCTAAGGGTAGGCTGTGCTCCAGTGATACATGGGTTTACACAAGGCTGGTCGGGCGGGTAACAATGTTGATCAAGATTGTGGGGAGGTATTTGCCTGTAATTATTTAAGAAAAACTTATTTTAAAAAGTATAAATCATTTTAATAGGCTTAATTTTGACCATACACCCTATATATGTTTATGGTAACCCATATGTATACATCTATGCGAAGACTCTATTGATAAACAATTATGAATACATAACTAGTGATTTCTAGGGGAAGAAATAATAGGTGATTATCAAATTTTAGATCTACCAGCAGAGGGTGTGGTTCCTTGTCTAGGAGCCTAAGTGTGGTCTAAATTAGGTAGGTATAAGATTGCATGGAATGATGTGGAGTGGCTCACCAGGTTTGGCTGATTCAGGTCATTCCACCCACAACGCCCCCAGTAACATCACCAGGAATATGGTACTACTGCTACGATTCCACAGTTAACAAAACAGACATGAATGTCTTCAAGAATGTATCATGTGTGCGGTACTTCCAGGTTCCTTCCCTATGCTGCTCTGAAAATCTAGGATGGGTGGGGGCCTAATGACAGACACGTTTCCTTTAATATGGTATTGGCTAATGCCTCCGGAGCCTAATTATGCAAAGAGAGATACAGCTGGTTGTGACTGGCTCTCCGTAAGGTGCTCACCAGCCCTGGTCGCTCTTGAATTTATAGGCAGCAGCTAGGATGTGGCAGAGGGCTCCCCCTGACTTAAAATCCAGGAAACTCTTCATCTGCAAAGATAAAGGGAAACACTGATGGTTTGCAAGTTTTTCTTTCCAGCATAAGCACATATAGATGTACAACTGTGTAAGTACTTCAGCATTGCGTTTATCATTAAAGAATGCAAAGGTAAATTTTGTGGAACATCGTGCAGTAGAGATTGTTCAGGACGAGTTCGCTACAGAAAGTGACGTCACCTCCTGAAGGCAAGGATACTATTGGTTTCCTCAATAGGGGACTTCGGTCTCAAGCTCAACTAGCCAGTAGTTCTGTAACAGGTAGCTTACACTTATTTACAGTAACACTGAATGCAGAGGACTTGGATTCAAAGTTGACTCGAGTCACACATCTGGAGACTCGACTTGGCTACATCTAACTACTTCAAACTCTACTTGGACTTGAACACCTAGGATTCGTGACATTCGGGACTTGAGCGTGATACATAGGCTGGCATATGCTATCTACAGCTGGATTTGTCAAAGCAGATCTGTTTCCGATCGAGTGCTCTTCACTGAGAAACTATTCAGTTTCTGCTGTGTGCAAAGCACGTGGCTCAAAATGACTAATACTGCAATTTCTACTACTTCCAACTTTGTGCAGCATCTGAAGACACATAAATAAAAGTAACTAACTTGATAGATTAGCTTGAAAGCTTGCTGGTAGCTATGCAGTCCGTGACGAGTTTTTGCTAGCTATTAATCCCATATGAAAGCCCTGCATCAGTCTCTCTACTATCTTTGGAGAAACATGTTTTAATTTGCACTGAATGAAAAAGCAGTAGCAGAATCAATAGACGGAGCCAACTTGTTGGAGGAACATGTTCCACCAGAACATCAGAACTGGGAGCTGTGGTGAATGCAGTCCGATAAATGTCTCATTTAGTGTTTTTAATTCAGCCCAGTCAAGCCCTGTAGTTTAGGGTAAAATGTTACTGCAATTAAAATGAAATCAGTAACATTATATACAAATACATTAGTTAGCTAGGTCAAGTTCGTTTGTCGAAATACAATATTAATCACGTTGACTTGGTATCTTATGTTGTGCTGAGCAAAAGGGTATTATTAATTGGCTGCTTATTAAAGAATGTTATATTGACATGGAAAAAATACCTTTTTAAATAAACTGTGGAAAACATCTGTGTTCCTGTTGATTAGAGGAATGACTTGCATTTTTCATAGAAAGCTTTTCTATTGAGAATTAAGGATTTGAAACCCGAGACTCCAGACTTGTTGATTTTACTTGGCTTGGACACAGTAACTTGGCACTTGACTAGAGACTTGCTTCTCATTACTTGTGACTTGCACTACAATGACTCACCTCTGACTGAATGTGATCAGATCTTCAACCAAAACCTAATATTTGATAAAAAGGGACTCTGATCGAAAAAATAATACAAACAATTGGGACTTATTTCATATATTTATGCAATGAAGTAATGCCCCCGTGTAAAAATGATCTCCCACTTTCACTCATTAAATGGTAACGCCACCAATAGCAGCAAAAACTGAAACCAACGCTGTTGTTATTGATTAGTCTCTCACAGTGGTGTGGGGCAATGTTGGTCCAGTCCTCCATGCAGAACTGCTTCAACTCCGTAGCAGTTTTTGATCATAAACTGCTCGTTTTCAGTACTGCCACATCATCTCAAAGGGCTATTACAGCTGGACAGACCATTCCAAAATAATACATTCATTTTTGGTCAATCGGTTTGTCGTCGACTTACTTGTATATTTCAGATTATTGTCTTGCTGCATGACCCAGCTGCGCTTCCGCTAAAGGTTGGATGGCCAGACATTCTCTTTCTGACAGTGCAGATATTAAGGTCCCTTCATTAATGGCTATATGGATTAATGTATACAGGTCCTGATGCAGCAAAGCATCCCCAATGTATGACACTATCATGCTTGTCCGTTGCCATGAGGTTCCTTGGAATTGAAAGTGTTTGGTTTTCGCCTGACAGCAAGGCTTATGTCGGCCATAAAGTTCCACTTTTGATTTATCCGTCCACAGAACATTGTTCAATAACTATTGAGGATCATTCAGGTGCTTTTTGGTAAACAGGAATCCATAATCTTCTTAGTGAGCAGAGTTTTCCGACTTGCTACTTTGCCATGAATCACATTTTTGCCCTGTGTCTTTGTGATGGAGTCATGAAAACTGACCTTAGCAGAGGTGAAAGTGGCCAGCAGATCCCTGGATGTTGTTCAAGGGTTCTTTGTGATTTCCTGGATGAATTTACGCCCTGCTCTTGGAGATATTTCGGCATGATGGCCATTCCTAGAAGATTCACTACTGTTCCAAACTTCCTCCATTTGGACAATATGGCTCTGACTGTGGTTATGGTGTGGAGGCTACTCTTTTAGAGTTTAGAAATCACGGGGAGCCAATTGAAAAATCCACTAGTAGCAAGTTAACTAATGGCATTGCAAAATGGATCGCAATGGGTTCAAAAGTTCTTCATTCTCTTTCATCCTTCTTTTAGTTAACCCTCTATTCAGAAACTGGGAAAACACTGACATGATTATTTTTAACGCCTGACGCAGTATTAATTATTACTTATAACTTGAGTAAATTTATTTAATATTTTGTTTTACTATTTTAAATATTCAAAGCAAGTTATCCCAGTTGTAGTAGCCTGTGATTGGTTAATCTTGACGAACATGGACAAGGTGGAGATGGTCTACTTAAACAGTAGAAGCATCTGAATGATGTTACAATTACTTTTGTTAGACATCCCTGAAGGGTTATTTCTTGATAAGATGCTATTCCACAAATTATTTTTTGTTTTATTCCCCTAGAATCAAAACATAGTATAACCTAAAACTTAATATAACACTTTTTTAAATGAAAAAATCTTTTCTAGCAATTTGATCTTAATGAAAATTACAGAACACAAACGTAGTGATATTACTGTTTTCTTTAACATTCACATTATTTTGGCTTCTGCCTTTGAAACTCTGTAATAAGTTCCAGAGGGATGCCAAAATTATGCAACCCAATATATTAATAATTTTAATCCCGTCTCCTGGGTTCAAAATATTTGCAGTGTCAAAATATATTGCTAACCATACAGTGCCAAAAAACACAAAACACTAACTTAAAGTCAAGATGTGTAATTCCAACAGTATCAATGTAAAACAATATAACACAACTTTACCTGGAAGACCGTCATAATAAGATCAGTATGTTTAAACTTAAACATAACATTATATTCCATTGCTTGTGCTTAAACTAAAAATACCTCTCTCTATTATTGCCTGAGATACTATAGCAACAACTTCAGTTCAACTGCAACCATTTAAATTAAGAACACTAAAAGGTTCAATAATAACCTCTGTTCAGACTGCTTGCAATCAAGTTTCACAAATAAAATAATTCACAAATGACTTCTATGTCAGAATTCATTTTTATAATTTGTCAAACAAAAGAGCAACCGCAGGCAGCTTCTGTGCTCTTACCTCTTAGCTTTGACAAGATGCTCAGCTTATCCCACTTTAAACAACCTTCAGTAAGACTGGTCCGTTCCGTAAGCAAAGTAAGTGGATGTGTTATCTGTTTCTAGCATGTGGGCATTACCGGGAGTTTGGTGAGAGGTGGGTTGCTGACATGGCGTCCGAACACCTCCTCCTGGAACTGCAGCAGCTGGACCACCAGGCTGGAGAGGGACTTGTTGGTTGGCGGCTCTGCCTGGATGTACTGAGAGAGTAGGGGTGAAGTCAGCACCAAGCTAAAGACCAACTTACGGTTAAAAAGGGCTCAACACACAATGAAGGAAATAAGAGAGCGTGTGGCCTCGCAAAAGCCTTTCATGCAGAGTGGAATATGTGGAAATCATTTTTATAGTAGAGTGACAACAAATAGGGAGATTTTTTTTTAGGCAGCAAAGCAGATGGGAAGATGACGTTTCATACAGGTCTTCAATGCTTTGACACTGCTCTGAATCGGTGTCACACCCTTACTTAACCTACAGTTAATTTACAGTTATTTATGTTATTTCTTGCAATTCTAAGCAAGCTGATCTTGATGTATCATCTGTAGTTACATAAAATAAATATTTAAAATGATATTCTGTGTGTGATATAGACATGTGAAATGTATTGCCTATATACTTAAAAATCCAATGAAAACCATTTGTAATATAGTGCTAGTGGTACAGTCTGTGGGGTGCAAATTCTTGTTATTTCTTGCTATAATTTCAATGATGGTTTGCTTGCAACAGAACATTTTAAACAAATCCTTGAACTATATAATCAAATTCATAAACTTACAAAATCAGTCTATGACATATTTTCAAGTATTAGACAAATGATATGCTAATTAACCATATAACATTTAACTACTAGATGGCAATCTTTTAAAAAATTATTTGGTCCAGTGGCGATCCTGTTAGAATTGTCGTGGGTGGCAGACGTTGGTCACAGAATAACATCTAGTTTTCTTCTGCTAACTTTGTTGAGCCATGTTGCGGGATAATATCCAGTTTTATTCCGCTAACTGAGAGATGAATAATCTCTCATTAATAATGAGCGAGTCTGCTCAGTGCCTGGATGGGAAACTGGTCCGAGGACAACAAGTTGCTGCCGAAAATGATGGGAGGGTAGGATACGCTCTTCTTACCGGGGCAAACGAAAACCGTGACAGGACAACTGGAGCCCTTTGTTGTAACAGAGGTTTGCATCATACAAATGAGACATACACTATATGTTACGGTTGAAATTTGGTACATGTCCTGTCACATAACAGATGTTGTAACAAGATGGGTGGAGGATGAGGCTTTGTCTGTCTGTAAAAAGGGTTGGATGTGGATGAGAACGACTACACAATTAATATAATCTATAATCTCTCGTGTAATAAGAATTTGGTTCTAATGTATCCATTAAAAGTGTTGTAGTTTAAGACTAGAATTGAAATCCAGAGTCAGGTACTTCTACAAGGAATGGCTTGGCTGTATGAATTGAGAACTATATAATTAATGTTAGTAACTTAGAATAATTCTTAGCTATGGCTAGGAAATACACTACATATAAGGATAGTTCTAAATGTTATCTTGCAAATATTCGCAATTGCTTCACAATGGATACTACCTACTCCACTAAAATTTGCCAAGGTTACTACAACTTAGCCTTGACCTGAGAATCGTTCAGTGAGTTGCACTTACTGATCATGTAATTGATTTGACGTGAATGCAACCATGATCTATTCTACGTTTTAGAATATTTGTTCAATACTATCCTTTATTATATTTGCGTTAATGCAGTAACCTAAACAAGCCTTTATCAGGACATTAACAAACTGCCATTTTGCGGGTGTGTCGCCTGTGTTAAATATAAAACAAAATCCGACAATTTCTACATGACGATTTTCATTACATCAAAAGTTTATAATCTATACTCGAGAATAGATGAATATCTGATTGGATCAAAGTAATAAAGCATCCGCGTATTGTTTATACAATAACGTGCAACATCTGGATCCCTGCACTTGCGTCGGTTACGCGCAAGCCGAGGTGTGCAGCTGCAATCACGGTATTCCCGTTAGCTTTTTGCCAGACAACCCCCCCCCCTCAATAAACTCCATACACATAAACAAAAGATAACATTCATCTGGGATTTAATAATAACCATGGAATAACAGCTCGTCTTTAGGCATACATTATTCAGAGGTGACTATCCCTCGGTCCAGCTACTGGCCACTTTCCGAAGACGTTTCCTCGGCATCTTCTTTTGTTTCCGCCTCTCATTGTATGTGGATAACAGCTGGGCTGCCCTGCAACCCATCATCGTTTACCCTCCCTCTCCTTTGCGGACTCCCTCTGCCTCATACAGAACGGCTATTCTTTATCTTTATTTGGGGTAACGTGTGCTCTACATTAATTAAATCGATTTGCAAAAAACAAGCAGTACCTTTTTGTAATTCTTGCCCAACCATACGCGGACATTGTCGAACTGCGAAACCGTGTCGGATGCTTCGAAATATTTTACATTCGGCCCGCCGTCTTTCTTCCGCACCGCCATCTTTGCCTGCAGACAGAAAAAAATCGCCCCTGTCTGCCTTCTGGTGGATGCTCGTATGTATTACAGTGCCCCGACTTTTTATTTACCTCTCGGATAGCTTACCATAGAAATTACGTCCATTTTGGCTCCTAAAAAGGGACCGACACGCGATAGGAAATATACTTAATAGTGTTTTGTGATCCAAAATGGTAGGAAAATGAGCGTAGTTACACACAGCGCTGTAAAGAGTTTACAGAGAGAGTCTCTGTAGTTTTCATCAGTCGACATGAATCCAATATAATTGGAAATAAATTATTTTTTTTATTTTTTTATTTTATATTTGTTAATTTGGATATAAGTATCAGAATGGCTTATAGTTGCTATATAATTTGTGGCGAACTTCTTAGATTCCCCCTTGAAAAACCAAAATTAGTGACCAAAAAAAGCCCTTTTGCGCTTGCGTAAACATTTGTTTAGGTTATTATAAAAATTATATGTTCATTGATGAAGTATAGAATTTACGACGGTCGGTTTGACTTATGTCTCCATCTATTGTTAAAATATACATAGATGGTTGAGACATTATGAGAACACTGTAGATTTGTCACGGAACGTGGGGAATTCCTCCGTGTAATTAATATAATACTTATTTCAACAATTTTACTGTTGTTCGAATTTTCTCTGCAAACGGTATAATAATAAAAAAAGACAACAAACAAATCGAACTTTGTTAGATGTTACTTAAGAATTTTAAATAAAGTCCTTCATTTATTAAAAAAAAGTTTTGTGCTTCTTTACCCGGTTTAGTATATTTTAGTATATTTAAACACTGACGTGCGTAAGATTTATTTAATTTAACAAACATCTTTGTATTTAAAAATAAAAACAAATTCAATGAAATAGACTAAACTGCGATTCTTCTCATCTGTTTATCTCGGAATTGAATTTTAAATCGACATTGCCTTGTTAGTTGTATTATGATTATTATTTTACCCTGTAATTTATATAATGAACGTCCTTGCATACATTTAACAGCAGGGGGCATTGTAGTATAGAACATTTAAATGCAAGCATTTTCAATTAAAATGTAAAAGTTTTTTTAAATTTAAAATTAAAAATGCAAGTATTTTCAACTGTACGTCTGAATTCTTTTACGCTGAACAAGCATTTTACATATATATATAAAATTTTATATATATTATGTATATATTCAACAATCTACACTATTTTTTAATAAAATAAAATTATCCATCATGCAAAAAAAGTTTAAAAACCAGAACAAACAGTGAAGCCGTGGAATGTTTTTACAATTTTACGATGTTTCTAGCATAATGTTTAATGTCGAAGGCAGTGGCATTGCAGGGTGAAATTTTGATGCTTAGGTGCTGGATTCTATGGTTTGTCTGGTTTGTGTTTCACAATGATATGTTTACCACAACGCAAACTATGGCCCAGGGTTCTGACAGTGAGTGGCAGTGTACACCTGGTGTGACATTGACCTGCTATTTAAACTTAAATGCAAGGCCTGTTTTATTGTATAAAAATAAAAATAAAATTATTCAGAAATATAATTCGGAACTTTGAAAACTGAATTAGAAAAAAATTAATGATTGACATCAAGCAATTTTGCATGCTAAAGCTATTGATAATGGCGTTTTTAGCAATTGAATTAGGCCAATGGAAAATAACAACACTTCGCCAGTTGTGGATTGAACCAGGGGATCTCCATTTGATCAACTGACCTTTAGGCTTTCATGCAAATGTTACTGGCCATAACACCTACACATGCTATTCTATTCTAACACAGGGTTCTATTCCGCTATTGAAAACTATAACTGACGTTCTTTTTTGCCATGCAGTGCAGAATTTTCAAATAAATTATACGTTGTTACATTGAAGCAAATGCAATGGTGAGCAAAGGTGAGAAGGCAGCATATCAATAGGTCTTTCTTTAGCTGCGGTCTTTTATTGGTGCAAACGACCAATTGCAATGCCTCTGGGAAATTCCATTAATGGGAAATGGAAAAATAGTGTGCATGTCAGAGTTAGATGAGTTAAACTTAAAACATAAGAAAAAATTCATGGGAGTTAAAAAAAAAGAAAAGGAAATAGTCTCCTACACCTTCTGAACTACTGAAGTTTTATTATCTAAAGCAAACATATTGACTGGGTAGGATACATGCTTTATAATAAGTTTGTTGACCAAACAGCTGTACCCCTCAGTGATTGATTTAATAAATTATGATCACGGCTACAATATTCTCAATATCAGCTCAGGTCACTGTCTGTTGGGAGTTATATTCTCTTCATGTTCGTGTGGGTATCTTTAGCGTTTCCTCCATCGGATTGGCGCCGTGTTAGGCTCCAGCGCACTACGACATTAAGTGGGATAAGCAGTTATGGAAAAAGACCATCGGAATACTTTCATTTTTAAGTCTTAATTAGTTCATTTTTACTTACACGTGCTATTGATGTGTTAAATTTGAGTTTGAATATCTCTTACACAAATTTCAGCATCTCTCTGACCTTTTTTCTCATCCTACTTCACAGCCAGCCAGAACTATTCCCTCTCACTACACCTGTTTGTGTGTGTGTGCCAGTACGAAAAAGAAAGAAATCATTGTCAAATCAGGGTGAATGGGTTGTTTGCTAATTAGTGTGTGTGTGTGTGTGTGTGTGTGTTTGTGTTTGTATGTGCGTGCATGCTCGTGCGTGTGCGTGTGTCCAATGAGGGTTAAAGGGTTGGTGACTAATTATTGTGTGTGTGTGTGGTTATGTGTGTTGGAGGTAAGTGAAGCCTATTGATTATTTTAATCCGCCTATTTGTGAGTCTGTGATCCTCGCTGCTCAGTGTTTGACAGGGGAATCAGTAATGGGCCTCAACGCGCCCCGCCTCAGACCTCTCCCCGTCCAATTAACTTTCAACTGGAATGTGCTACGAGAGAGCGGGGGACGAGGGCAGGGGAGACAGGGCCAGTACTGATATCTCCCACAGTCTCCCACTTGCAAGTAACGAATTCCAAAGCCTTTAAGACCAGAATGCCATTAGCTTCCCAATTTAATAAGAAATGTGCCTCCTTTGTGTTGAAATGGATATCATTCAGCCCACGCTTCAGTATTTCAGTGACTTTTTCAGGAAATATCTCACAACCTGGTATTAAAAAAGAAAAGACATTTAATCAACTTCATTTTGTGGCAGCGGTCTTTAAGGCCTGATACTCAAGTCCTTTCATTGTTTCAGTGCAGATCAATTCAGCAATGATGAAAACGTTTCTTAGTGCTATTCTTTCCCCCTCAGCTAACATTTCTCCACCAGTGTAGAGAAAGGAAAATTATAGTGTGTGTGTGTTTGTGTCCATATATATAGTATAAATGTTAACACACACTAATTAGTAAGCAACCCATTCACCTTCATTGGACCATGATTTCGCTCTTAATGTTATTAAATAAATTGGTTAGCCAAAGTTAACCCAAATTATGTCTCTTTGCCATTTAGTTTTATGATTGCACATCATGTGAGGAACTGTGTGGGAAAACCAAGGTCTCTGCCAAATTTGAATGATAGACAACATTGGGTGGGATGTGGAGAGTTTGCAAGGTAACGAAAAGTTAGTGTGACGTGTTGCGGTAATTCTCCCCTTCTAAGAAGTAAGAGCCTCTTGTCAATTGACATTAAAATCAGTTTCTGCGTGAAACATTGTGTCTGAGTGCCTTTGGTAGACTTGGTCTCAAGACATAGTCTCACCGCAACAATTTCAGCAACAATTTGAAATTCTCGACCGGGATCTCTAACCTGAACTGTCCTTCGATACTTATTTTGTCACAGGTCAACCGCGCGTGGCAGAAGACTGGGTCCCTGAGGCTAAAACCCCGTCCGGGGTGGTATGTAAGTCATCCCCCTGGCTGTGGACGAGGCCGCCTGTGCGAGACAGATCGCGGACAGAGTCAGTAAGAGATCTGTTGGGAAATTCATTAAGGTGAAACAACTATGTTTCTTCTGATATAGTATTCGCGAAAGGACTGACGAGTCTATAGTTGATTTCAGGCACAGCGATCGAATACAATCCTGTTTTGAGTACGTACTATTTTTCAGATCCTGAGCAAAGGTAAGACCTAAAACAAAGAATGGGGCAGTGGGGTAACAAATGGGGCAGTGTCAGGTAACATCTGATTCTAAGTGAAACAATGTGTCCAAGTGTCTTTGGTAGACTTGGTCTCGAGACATAGTCTCACCGCAAAGGAGATTCAACTTTAGAATTTCTGCCACACACGGTTCACCTTCACCTCTTCTGGTTACTCCGTCACATTTTTCAATCAACGAATGAATCAATTAAGATTCCACTAACTCACTGTTAGATTCCACTGTTTCGTTCATTCTTTGTTTCCATTCACCCTACACCTCCCAACTTGGTTTCTATTTTCCTTATAACCCTGTCACAAAGGTTTTGTAGTTGGAATTCATTGTTCTTGTTTTCATGTACCTGGGTCCATGTGTGACTTAAGATCATGTTTAGTTTGGACTTTGACTAAGTCTCCTTGCTGTGCCTCGAAAGCCATGTCTGGCCGGGATTCGGTCTGCATGGAAGCTGCGCTTGGGTTCATCCCTGCTCTGGTGGCTGCACCTTGTGACAGTTAGAAGTGAGGTTTAAATCATAGATCGAGTTTTATGGCACGTGTTGTTTTAGTTTAGAAAATATCAATATTGCAATGGTATTTGGTAGTTATTTTTTTGCTGCAGACCTGGAGCAATGTCCATAAAAATAATGAGCCCTGTGCATAAAAGACTGAGAGAGAGAGAGAGAGAGAGAGAGAGAGACCGAGAAATGAGTGAATCCTTTAAGAAAGGGAACACAGCCGTTGAATAGGTTGTTACACAGAGAATCAGAGTCAACTGAACACTGTTTAATTCCCTCAGTTATTTAATAAATTGAGTAAAGCAGGTAATGTCTTTTATTTATTGTCTTTTTACACACAGATCAGCTTGCGGGGCACAGTGACAACAATCAATCCATACTGTTTATAATAAATATCATTATTAAATAGGTATTGAACACACCATCAGTGCTAATAAACACATTTGTATGAAACCGGGCACTCGGGTGAGTAGTCACATAGGTTGACAGACAGAAATGTGTACATAAGGTTGTGGTTGAATGAAAGTGTGCCACCTGTGTAAAAAAAACACAAACACAATAGGGAGTTATGCCGGCAATAACTTTTGCCAAGGTTTACCAACAAGTTTTGTACCTTTTAACTGAAGCATACTTTAGCAAAGGCCATCCTGATAATATGTAGGAGAGTTTCCTATCGTTGCTAATGTTGTATAAGGTCACAATATGTATTCAGTGTTATATTGTAACTTATGAAAGGTATTATAAAAAGTCTTTAAAAGGTTTAACATGTTAAATTACCCATAGTAGATTAGTACACGCATTGAATTGAAAGATATTTTTACAGCAGATTTTTGAGTGTTATTAGAACTATATTTAACGTTAACAATGATATCAAAGAGCAACATTTACCCGCCATTGCTCACTTATGTAATTCAACTGTTATATCATTGAAACTGAAATCTTCTGGAAAAGTATTTATTCTAAAGAAACCACAGTAAAATGAATTGCTGATGTGGTGATAACGATTTTGCTGTGAGGTGGGTCATGACTACCATTTGAAATTCCATGTGATGCCATTCATTGGGTTGACTGTTTCATTAGGCTGTGGGTTCATTAGGATGTAATCACGTGAAAATTTCGCAGGACAACAACCTTTCCTGCAGAAACATGCACAGATTGTATTGTAATTCGATAAGATTTGGGATAATTGTGATACTATAAACATTTTAAACAATATTTTTTATGTTTCTAAAATGTAGTAGCCATAGGGAGAATATATTTTCAGAATTTTGCCAGTGTTCACGTATTCCTTGCTTATTTATGCTTATCAGACAAAGACCTGCTTATTATTTGATAATTTTACAGTCCTGGTCCTCGGGACACACTGTATAAACTCAAAACTTAATAAATTTAGGTTACAATTATTATTATATTTGGCTCTATCTGATATCACAGGCTTCAATCTTTATCAGTTACTTTACAACCAGATGAATGGTGTTAGAGACAAGGTGTAATTATTAATTAGTTCCAAGTCTTTATAGTATCACTTTATGGTACCATTGCAATCAACAATGAAATGTCTAATTGTTAGACAATGAAGATTTGTTTAGACATAAATCAAGAATAGATTGACCGTTTCTAATCCTTGATCACCAGGGACAGCCAATAAAGACATTCTTAAATTACAAACAGCATTTGCATAAAATTTTAAGCGCCACAGAGCAAGGTATGAACCCCAATAGATCATATACAGTGGGTGTCAATAATAATATTTTAATAATATTTTTCTATTTGCATAATAGGCCACAGTATTAACTCTATTATTATTTTGTATGTATTTACATTTAGGTAGGAATTATTTTTTATTTTTTCCCCCCACACGTATTCACAAACATTCATAGACACAAGAATACAATATTTACAAAATTCACCCTGAATTAATGCGCTCTAAAATAAGGAATAAACTCTCACAGTTGACACAGGAGGCACATCAGAATAAAGGAACAACCTGTCTTTAAAAAGGTTAATATTTCAAACAAGTCTAATGTAAAACCTGTTAAAGATTTAAACTTAGGGCAGACACAAATTATTTTGAATAACGTCCATAAATAACACTCGGAACGTAATGTCTG
Organism: Hiodon tergisus; assembly: GCA_025775045.1. Taxonomy (NCBI): domain Eukaryota; kingdom Metazoa; phylum Chordata; class Actinopteri; order Hiodontiformes; family Hiodontidae; genus Hiodon; species Hiodon tergisus. The sequence goes on along the minus strand of JAOVYW010000070.1, from coordinate 164,572 downwards.
CACAATAATAAGATATTGTTTGCTTGGCAGTATCTCAGCAATGGATATATCGGAGATAATACAAATGATGCTATACCTTTATTTGGCAAAGCTTATAGACACACAGTATAAATATCACGTGATTCAAGAACGGATTGACAGCTTTGAATACAAATTGCAATGTGGCTCATACTAATACAAGACTTTTACACAGTATCTATAATGTGTAGGATGGATTATCATTTGAAATCCATGCAATTGTGAGTGTCTTCTGAGATGTTGGAAAGCTACATTAGAGCACACCTTGAAACAGGCATCTATATAGAGAAACACGGACTGCTATAACAGCCCCTCTAAGCCATTTTACCAAATCCAGATAGAGACCATAAGGACTCGATTCAAGTAAATAAATAATAGTGCAAATTAAATAAACCTAAACCACATTGGTGTGGTTATGTCTCTGTGGTCTTTCATGTGCAATTTTACACCCACTTTATATCCCTTAAATTTTTATGCATTGTTGTATTTTGAAAGCATTTCTACTATGTAATGTGACATGTCAGACGTCCAGATCCACCACTAAATTATGCATCATCAGAGCAGTCTAGTTCCATGTACAGAATGGTACATTGGTTTCTGATGCAACATATATGTTTATGTATTATATACCCAAATCAACTGGAAATCTCTGGAAAGTTACAATCTATAATATTTACTATACAGTATAGGAATGGATATGTGCATGTGTAGATTTGTATAGATTTATAAATATGTCTATTGAGGAGAGGTCTGTAATATCCCTTGGTTTGAGGTCCTGGAGTTAATGGATTGGCTACTATTTAATAACTCAAACGTGTAAATAACTCAATTTCCGCCTGAAGCTTATTTGTAAAGTCAGGTTTTCTCCACTGGGCTAACTCTAGAAATGGAGGGCTTTTAAAATATTTCTTAGAGTGTTTCAGCCATTCCAAGAGTCTCCAGTAGGACCATGTGTCTGACAGAGGGAAACCTCAGTCCGGATAGATGAGGAAGCCAGAATAGGTGCTATACTTGTTGGTATTTCCACCATGGACTTTACCCCCATCCAGTTGAACAAACACCTCATCCCCCACGTCCAGATGCAGGATCACACTGTTGGATGCGTAATCGTAGTTCTGATCGGCATCCTGAGCAATGGCACTGGCCCTCACCTGGCAGAGAGAGAAGCCAAATGTTAATGCAGGTCTCTCAAGCCAAAGGCAGTGACATTACCAATGTCACCAACTAGATGACAGCAAGACAAAATGTTGGCACCATAATAACTAATACCCATAGTGAGGCTAGAAAACAATTAAGTTATTTCAAATACAGAATCTCTCTATCTCTCTGTGTATCAATATTCAACATTGTTAAATGAATTGCCTTCACGTCATTAATCATGATAGAAAACCAAATTATGGTCGTTTAAATGTTATTGCTAGGATTGGTAGAGAAATGGGCAGCAATAAATTATGTGACTTATGTGTGTGCTATTTAACAACATTACTAACAGCTCTCTATCCTCTAGCTCTGCCCCGTTTGATAGGTAATTAAAACATATATTATATATATATATATATATCCTTGATGTGATCCTTTTAACTAAACAGAATACTTCATTTCAAAAATAATTTCCATCTAATTTTTATTGCTATTTTTAAAAATGAATAATGAATCCATTGTCCACAGGCTAATATAATATGACAGTGTTAAACCCCTACAAGAGTTTTTAGATTACTGGATCATTCATTGCATAAAAATGTATATCTGACATTTTATAATTCAATGAAAAAAAGTAGTGTTCGATCCTGAAGTTTCTCTTAAGAGGCCTGGGCTTTTTGCTGATGGAGTAACATCACTGCCTTTGGCATGTGAGACCGGAGTTTAGCAACAGTTGGTGGCACATACATTGTTCCATTGGTTGCTGTTAAAATAGCCTACCTTATGGTTTAACTGAGTAAGTATTTTAAATCACAGCAGGAAACTGGAGAACACTACATTCCTTCTCCTCTCTTTTGTAGACTGCTTGATTATTTTCCCATTTGACTCTGGGGCCACGACATGGTTTCATTGCCATTGAATGCTGCCTGTCTGACAGGCACGCACCATGAAAATGGATGAGTTCTAAGTTGACTCTGTGACCCCCCACCATCCCACCTCCAATGAGAACACAGCCTTACTCTCATCTATTGATTACCATAGACGTTCGGTGTACTGTGTATCTCTAACCTGTTGACGGGGGAGGAGAGGAGAGATGGGCAGGGTTGATGGAACTGTGCACGCAATGTTGCAGCTAGGGAGAGAGCAAATTGGTTTGGTGGGATGCCTGCTAAAATTTCTTTGTTTGGCATTACCTTTATGTATATAGTCCAAACGGAAAGAAATGATCCTGATAGCGAGTGATTTTATTTGAAGGAGAAGTTTCCATTGAACATTGTAACAACCCGCAAAAGTATTTTAATTTAAAATCTGTATTTTATGCTGGTTTTACTCTCAGACCATGCTCTTCAAATCTGATACAACCATTAGTAGTTACTTAATAATGAGAGGAAAGTTTTTTTCAATAACATCAACATTGATTTAATACACCTATATAAAATACTCAAATAAACCTCTGGAGCAATTGCCAAATCTAATACAATTCAGCTGGAAACAGTATTAGGAATGACAGATGGAATTTATGAAAATATATTAACTGTCAAATGTAAATGTAATGAAATAATATATATTTGACAGCGCAAATACTGTACCGTGCCATTTGCCTGTCACATTATTGTCCTGACCGTCAATGAAAATGCATGAGTTCAGAAAGACACTTGTGCCGTTATCAACGGGCAGTCTGCGAAATCCACTACTGTTAGTAACTCGCAATACGTCTTTGTAAAAATGCTAAACATTAAATACATATTATTCTTTTAAATCAGGGAGATTAAATTGGATTCAACAATGCTGCAGCTGAGTAAATTGCGCCAGGCACTCACTGGCGCAATTGCAATGTGCCAGATTTTTTACCAGAAACTTGCTGATTAGAAATACAACGCCTTGTTTGGTTTATAATCGTATTATTGTAGCCCACATTTAAATGGTATACACAGTTATTTAGTTCAAAATTATCAATTGGATAATTTAGCATAATTTACCGCTTGCCCCCAATAAGTAATAAGTAAGACTTAAAAACAATTCAAATGTGATATTTCATCAATCCCTACACCGACAAGCAAAGACAAAGCGGAGTAAAAAGGGCCGGCTTCCTGCGAGACAACGAGACAGGGGGAGTTCTCAATCAGTGTCCCTGTTCCCGGGCGCGCCGCTCCTTCTCGAAACATGAGTCACAATTAAAAACGACAAATCCAGCATTTTCTGTGACCTTTAACATTATCCTCAATCAGGGTTTCTAGTTTCTCTCTCATTTCAACTTTCCATTTTCTCCCTTTTTCTCATAGGCTAAGTGTATTTTTAAATCATATTTTAACAGCAAATTGTATTCAGCTCGTGTTCATTGTATTAATCATTATCAATATTTGTCTGCCATTATCATCTCCTCCTCGCCCCAAGTATCTTTCTAGTCCGAAACTATCTATCCATCTTTCTCTAAATTAGATGCAGGTCACGATTGTGTGTCCGCCATGAAGCGTGTCGACGAGCCGCGGTTAAGCGTGTCCCTGCCCAGTCTAAATCGGATTGATTAACGGCGTGAGTTTGCCGATCTCTTGGGGCTCTCCTTCCCCACTCCCGCCACAATAACAACTGACTCTGGTAATTGCTAACCGCGCTGCTATAGCTGGAACCCTAATAGCTTCTACTTCTCAATAACTGTACAGGTGCGATAAATGGAAACAACAGAATTTTGCTGTCAAATACATGACTAAGTGCTGGCGCAACGGTGGTATTGCACATTCCTATTGACCCAAGTTACCAAGTTGAACATGGGCATCAATTTACTTCATTTTACCCATGCATTAAAATCATTAAAATGATTGATTAGCTGAATCTGAATTTGGATTGATCGGTCTTTTGTTTTAGTCGGTTTCTCCAATGCAATAAATAACTCCTGGATGTTAAATTTCTTACGTCAGAAACTTCACTATCAAATATTTCATTAAATTACAACGGATTGTAAAGGTTAAGGTATTTTATATGGATTGGAAAAGGTAAAGGTATTTTATATTATTATCACTAACTAATGAGTTTAATGCTCAAAAAATGTTTTTTGCTTGTTTTACATCATGTACATGCACATATCACAGGTCTGATGGCAAACTGAATTGAAATTAGATAGTTTATTATTAGTACATATTACTGCTCTATTAAATACATGTATATGTTGAATTTCTCTCTTACAAAATTACAACTCACAATACTGATTTAAAGCTCAATGTCAGTTAGGCAAAGGATTCTCGTCATACAGCCATTAATGCAGTTTAACGTGAGTGGATCACCCCAAGACCTGAAAAAAGGCAAGAGCAGCAGCGATTTAATTGGTTGAAGTATTTCAAGTAGTTCTCATATTTTATAAGGTACGCAGATGACTAGCTCTTTTGGGAAACAGTGAGGCTTTACACAGTCCTTTAAACGTAGTGGGGTTGCATCTAGACATAACGTGTTTTTCGGTAAGTCTGAGAACCAAAAGTCATTTTCTTTGGAACAGGGGGATAAAGGCAAGTCAGGATTAATGTGAACCAGATCAACATGGACACGGGAGTAAGTCTGTGTTTTGCAAAACGCAGCATTGACTTGATCTCCTGTCGGTGGCCTTTTGGTGGAAGGGAGGCCCCGCGGGACTGTCACCAGGCTTGTTCTGCCACCAGGCTTGTTCTGCCTCTGCTTTTCATTAGGTGGGTGCCATTAAATATGAGAGAGTACGGAGGGAGCAGCTGTAGCGTACTTTTATCCTATAAGCGGAGATGTGTAGCAAGAGACAGATGGGGGGGTGGGGGGGGGGGATAAGATAACAAACTGATCAAGCACGGCTTTTCTTCTTTGTAAGACCAGGGAGATGTGAGAGTATATGTGGTCTTTTTTATATTTTAGTGGTGCCCAGCTCCTCTGGTAATAAAACTGACAGGATTCATTCACGGTGATATACTGACCTCTCGGAGCGAAGACGATTGAAAAGTAGCTCTTAAACTTACCTATGGGACTCCGTGGGTAGCAAGGGGTGGAGGGAAACGAGAAATCGCACATTTTGGAAAATAGCTTTTGTGTTTTCTGACTTGGTTTACTTTTAAGCCACGGGTCGTCATTAAATAGGATGCTGAAGTTTTGTTTTATTGTATTGGGGCTGCTACTAAATAGGTGGAAGATCTACGTTATTTGGCTTTTTGTAAACTGCATTTGTTTTTGTTGTTGTACAGTTTAATTATTTACCGGCTTTTTTATGGCAAGGGATTATTTGTTTTAATTTTAGTTTTAGTTTTTAGGTATTAACAACCATGCTTATATAAATTTAAAGTTATCTTTCCACATTTGAATTCACATCTCTTTAAGCAAAATTTGCCCCAGAAACAAGCTCCAGCATTTTCACATTGCAGCTAGTTAATAAACATACTGTAGGTATTCTCCACTCAAAGGGTATTTAAAGTGCAACTTCACTGCCTCAACGGCTTCTATGACACTTCTGAAAGCAGAGCTATATAAACATGGATGGTGGTCTTTATCAAACACTTCTGACATTTTTAACATTCCTGGGTGAAAAGAACCCGACCTTTAGGTGATCAATTAAAAGAGTGTTTGCCTTGAAGAAGAACATGTGAAATACTATATGATGAGAAGCACAGATGTATATTATTCTGCACTGAATAATATATTTGTACAATTATTGGAAATGTATAGACACACGTGACATGGCAGAAAAGAGTATGGTGGCAGTAGAATGATTTAACTGAATTAAGAGTCAACGCAAGAGGGGGTGGGGGGGGGGGGCAGACAGTCATTAACACTCCTCTCACACATGCCCAGATATGACTTGAGAACTCATTAGCACGTATCTTTAACTCAGGGTTATATCCCTGATTTTATAAGAGCAAAAGGGATTTTCAGGACCTTCTCTTGTGTAAGATGCAAGTCCTACGGCTCGCAAAGTCTAGAATAAATGAATGTCCAACCAAACATTAATTTGATGTTAAACAGATAAATAGGTGTCTGTGACATTATAACAGCATAGGTGCAGCCAGACTATCAATGACAATTGCATTTATTAACTGATGCCAAGTGAGAGAAAACAGAGTGGTCATTAATTCCCAAGCAGTCACACATAGCAGACTATGCTAACACCAACACTCAAACGTTCAGTAATTAGTACCTTCTAATCCTGTCATCCTGGCAATTGTTTTGTGTCTGCTCTAATGAAAAGTGAACATTGAATCAACGGCCTCCCAAAATGAGCTGATGGCTCATTTAATTATTAAATTCATCAAGCTGGAGTTGGCACTGCCCCATGCTGTGTTGTGAGGATGTGGTCTTCGGGCCATTGTGGTCTACCAAAGATATAATGAACATAAAGCAGTCCATCATACGTGAGAATCTGCCCTGACAAACGCATTTTCAACCTTCGTAAAAGTAAACGTGTGTCATAATGTTCCTTTCATGAGCAGTGGAAGAATCCCGAAAAGGAGGTTTTGCAGTGTTCTCCCAGTGACATCATTATGCACGCATCATTTTGTTGTACGGAGAGCCACAGTTAACGCAAAACGTCTAAGCAAGTATACGAAATGATCATCTCTCATATGTATGCAAAATATAGTTCAGCCTTGTACAGAACTGGCAGAGGTATTTAAATGGAGCAGTGGCATATGTAGACAAGTCAGTCTAAGCAAAATGCCCAAACTCTGTCATAAGGCATACTTACTCATTTATTTAATGTCAACTTAAAAAAAAAAATTATGCAGAAAATTAAGTTAATATATCTCAAATTTGTACATAGAATATGCTGGAATTCGTACAGAGATAATTAGTCCTAACCAGGAATATTTTTACCCGTACTCCTGTCAGGGAGGACGTGGGTGGAGGCCCCAGCCATATCTGCATGTTAATGCTGGAGTGAACGGTTGATAACTTGGCCAGTGCATACAAGAGAAAAACCCCAACGGAAATCAATGCTGCTGCAGGCAGTGGGGTTTGTTGGGGAAATGGAAGATACCTGAATGGCCACCAACAGTTTGTACTCTCCAGTAACCTGCCAACGAGGGATATAAACAACAAAGACTATTCTCTGTCCCAAAAAGCATGACTATAAGACTTATGGGAGGGAAGTGGCCAGTCCTGTCACCAGGAAAGTTTACTCTACTTTTTATTTACTTCGATTTTTTAAATTTTATTTAGTTTCTAACGGGGTGTTTTTTCTGTGAAGATTTATCATTATTCAACCTTACTCTTTTTTTAAGTAAGTTTAAAACCACCTCTTTTTTTATTGTGCACTGCTATGAACCAAATAGAATACCTGCCCTTCTTAAATACCAACACAACAAAATATTTAATTTAAATACCTTTCTGCTAAATGATTAATTATGAAAATTGTGATAAATTTATGTAGTCAGATGCTCAAGATCCATGACAAACTACAGGGTCAAAGACGCCTCTTCTGTCTTTCCCTCTGCCAGTCCCTCTCTATCCCTTGTCACCCGTCTCATTTGTCTTGATCTCATTCAGACGTTCATGTTGCTCACCCTGTAGCTCCATATCTCAATCCTCTGTCTTTTCTCCTCGATTAAGTCATCCATCTTCCTCTCCTCCCTTCATCTCTCCATCAGCCCACTTGTCTGTTTTCACCAGCCCCTCACTGTCACCTCACTGTCATTGTTTTCCAACAAGGCCTTTGGCCTGTTCTTCAACTCATTTTCTGTTCCTTGCTAAAGATTATCTCTGCACCTCCCCTCTTTTTTGTAACGGCCTCTTCCACTTGGGTACATGAACCGGACAGTTGGCTGACGTCCGGCATAAAATTACTACATAGTTTCCGCAAGTGAAACATCCGCAGCGTGTTTTACTATCCAGAGGGAAATCTGCTTTGTGGTCTGTGGAGTCACTCAAACAGCTCCACACAAAGGTGGAATATCTACATTTAGATTGAACTGTAAATCACCAAAGCTCACTTAGGTAGAATTTTACCTGTAGGGGCCAGGACAGTTAATAATAAGGATCACCCTATGCTGGCAACATATTGATGACATATACGTGTCACCTACGGTAATATGGAAAGCTTCTCAGAAGAACATGGAGGAAGATGCTTCATACCTTAATTCAGTCATGCATTTTGCAGAAGTACCAGTCGGTTCGTAAATAACAAATTTACATTGGTATTCCTTGAGGCTAGCTGCTGTGCCCGTGATGTTTGTCAGTTTTGTCTCAAGAGCTGTGGTGAGACTTCTGTCAATCTTGTTTTTTTAACTGATGGAATACATTAGCTTGATTCTGAAGCGCTTGTTTATTCATTGATGGGCTCACTTTTTAATTTTTTCCCCTACGGAATTGTAAAGTGGGACCACATGATGGTTTTGGAAGGACATGATTCGGGTTAAATAATTTAGTTGAGTGAAAAGATAATTAATGGGGAATCAATAGACAAGCCAAGTGAGAGCAGGGGGCATAGGCGGGATCTCATCAAGGAGCTATGAATGATTTAAACGGAGGAGAGGACTGGAATGACAATACATGACTGTACACAACAGAGCTAACCCCAATAAATCCTGGAAGTTTCTGGGCTCCATTTCACTAGGTGCCATAAAACCACCCCATAGAAATAATTAGCAACTGATTCACCAGCGGACACTCTGGGTGTTATTGCTATAGTAAACCAGAAAAGGAAAGCATTCTGGATGTGTCCGCTCACCATTAAACTGCTTTATAATAATGGTCAGGGAAAACCATCCATACTTTGCCAGCCTTCGGGTTTGGGTTTCCAGAGTATTTTAAGATATCTATGGTAGCATTTAACTTCGCAGCAAATATCAGTTAAAAGCAAAGGAATGGTTTAAATGAAGATAATTGATTTTGTACCACTTTTTCCGAGAGTGAAGTCTCCACGCGTAACCCCCAAGGGTGGGAAAAGCACATCACTGTAGAACACTGGTTACCATAAAGCCTTTCATCCTTCCTTTCCTCTCTGTCTGTAAAGCTTCCCACATGGGCCTCTGTTGCTCCTGCCTCACTCATCAGATTTCTTTCTTTAATTAACGTCCAGGGAGGGGAAGACCAGAAGATTAGATGCCTGCATACTGTGTCAGTTTCACACAATTTCACAAATTAAAAATATATATTTGCTGCATTGCGTATTAAGTTAAGTAAATAAGTATGTAACTTAAGTATGTAAGGTATAAGCTATTTAGGTTGCTAGATATAAGTTTGCATTTCCCTGAGCATATTGGATTTTACATATTTTATTAATATTTCATGCAACTTACTAAATCGTTAAGGATGTGTATGTTTTTTATGCTCTATGTGGGGTTCAATAATGCATAGCCCCTAGAGAACAGTAGTCATAATGAGAGGACTGCAGTTTATTGGTTTCGAGCTTTCTTACCATTTGTAAATAGAGTGATGTTGCCAAGGAAATCCCACAGCTTTGTGTTGTTGTTACTACCCTTGCATCATTCACATCAAATCGACAGTACACCGCAGGGTTGCATTCCCACACCTGGTTATGTATTGCCAAACAGAAACTTATTTATTTATGTATCACAAAATGGGAGATCCTCTGAGAATCCTAGTCCATCTGTTGCACTTTTCCTCACTTCACAGTTTGATCCAAAATGATTCTAGTCTTCATTTGCTGTTACAGCATTGCCCAAAGTACAAGTAATCTTGTGATTGGTCACAATCGTGTTTTAAGACTGTGCTGCAAGGGGTGTAAAGGCTTGTTAAAATACAAAATATTTACATGTGTTTACAGATGAAGAGCAGATCATTGCAATTTCTACTTCACTTATTATTTTTCTGTCTCCATGAGACAAGTAGAAGATTTATTTTGGTGGCTATCCCAGAGTAGTGCATCACGTAGTTTAAATAGTGAGGAGCACAAAAGTGAGAGGTAAATATTGCTATCATACTAGATAATATCACTGTTTTATTAGTGCAATCTTAGATTATTCAGGTAAGTGTTTTTTAATGGTTAGACATTCCTTTTAGTGCTTAAGGTTAGATATATATTTATATTTTATTGCTTCATAAATCTTCCCTTGGTATTTTTAAGCGTCTCCCTCTCCATCTTCCATTTCCATATATTTTCATTAGATCACTTATATCACCTAGTACACTTTGAATAAACATGTTTCACTCACTATGTCATGAGGTATGCATTTAATTCCATGTGCTACGACTGTTAAACGTTACACTGTTCCCACTCTCTTGCCACCGCTTGGCCATTCTATCAGGAATAAAAGCAGTAGTGTAGACACTGAGGAGTCTCTCCACAATGCAAAGAGACACATTTTCAGTTAAAATACTGTTCCAGTCTATTCCAGGAAATGTGGTTCAGTTCTGCTAGCAGGTGTGTTTGTGTTGCATAAATTATATTAAATCCAACCTAAAATTCTTTCAAAATATGCTAAAAATATGGCACAACAAATAGGCCCCAAGAGACAGACGTGCTTACATAAAAAGAACTGATTCCATACTTGCACAGACACACACACACACAGACATATACACAGAGTGATGAAAGACAGACAGAGAGACAGAAATGGACAGACACACAGTGTCTGGACCAAAGAAGGCATTCCGGCACAGAGAGCTACAACACACAAACATTATTTTAGTCTGACCTGGCCATTCTTCTTCAGATCAGCCCACATGCTGGTTCCATCCCCTCCTCTCATAAGGACATGGTAGGTGAAGTAATAGATGCCGGGGAGGGGGCAGGTGAACTTGCCAGTGCTGGGCTCATAGTAGTTCCCTACGTTGGTGACCACATCGTCAAATTTGAGCACCTCGCTTCCCTCATGCTGTTTGCGGAGACCTGCATAGAAAGCAATCTTGGGACTGTAGAGGGAGGGAACATAGCCTCCAGGTCCAGGGACAGGGGGTCCTGGTGGACCAGGCTTGCCTGGCTCTCCTGGAGGACCTCGGGGACCCGGGGGGCCAGGCAGACCGGGGGTGCCACGGAATCCTGGCTTCCCTTTTCGTGCATTGGAATCTGGAGGTGGTGGAGAAATGGCGGCCAACTCGTGGCCGCTCTGAGGTGGGGTGAGAGGGTCACAAACCATCCTGCAACTGCCCAACATTTCATAATGGGTTTCCCCACCTCCAGCACCACCTCCTTTAGTGCTGTGTACCAGAAGTGGGATGGCCACCAACAGCACCAGCACCATAGCCACACCCACAGCTGCTCCAATGACACGCTTCCGGCGGCTGAGCCGAGTGGCGGCCAGCGCAAGGAAGTCCTCTTCCCCTTTGGATGTAATGGTGCCAGCCAGGCTGAACCAGCAGGTGTGAAGAATTAATGGGTGGGGTGTGTATCGATGAAAAGATACTCAAAGAGCCTGCACAGTTGCCAGGCTTGTTACACAGTTTTGGAATGGGACAAAAAAAAAAGGATTGTGTACTAGGTGACAGGAGGCACGAGTAGAATTGGAATGAAAAAAGTCCAGGTTGAATACAGGGGGAGAGGGTTTGGAAAGATATGAATTGGAGACAGAAAAGGGAGAAATACTGAGGAAATATATTAAATGGAAACAGGAGAAGGTTTAATAATAATATAAAAATTATTTAAGGAAATTCAGCAATTCAGAATCCAGCTGATTCTGAATCAGCCTCAGCATTCTGCTGAATAGCCTTTTGTAGGGTAACCAAATCCCTCTTTGACTCTTGGTTTGATTCTTCGATGTCTTCGAATCCTTTAGCTCTCTGGTGTTCTTTTTTGGACGGTACAGTTCTCACGCCACATAAGCAGACGCCAGTATGATTTCTGTTTTTTTCTGTTCTTTATGTATATATTTTGTGGCAAATTTTCAATTGTAACATAGGTCAGGGTTAACCAAGGTATTTAGAGTTCTAGAGTGAAGGGACCTATTGAGTAAGATGATGTCAGAACTTTCATCTGTACAATATATTCATATATTATCTGGCAAAATAAAAAGATGTTGGTGGGTCATGAAATCAAATTACAGATGTAAAAATTTGGGGAAAAAATCTTCTCAGTGACCAAACCAGTTCAGGTAAAATAGGATTTTTTGGTCCATTTTATGAATTCCAATGGTCACAGTATCCGTCTGAAATATTTAGGTATATTCAGCTCTGCTTGAAAGCGGTCTTATTCCAGTAACTATTCCCATGGGAGTCAATTTTATCCCCTGCATTCAAAGATTTTCCTGTCCACCAAGGATGAATTGGTGAACAATTAAATTCTCCGGTCCACAAAAATACTTGTTATTTCTCAGTTTTAAAAAATCCTTTATTGAAAGTGCCTTCCCTTCTTATGAACCTCATGAATTTCCAGTAAGACAAGTTTGAAAAAATTGTAAACTAAACTACCCAATATTGAAATATTTTTGTCAATTGGGTTCAGAAACGACAGGACTCCAAAACTGCTTGGGTTTTTATGAAGGCTGGCAGATTTACCATCTTTACCATGCACCAGATGATATTAGGCTGGGGGGGGGGGAAAGAAGAAATTATTTTAAACCTCATTGTTAATTATTTTTATTTACACAGATTTAAAAAAAAACCCACTAAACGTTACTGTAAAACTGTTGAAACAGGTCAAGGTGCGATACAATGTAAAATTGTCTTTGGCATACTTCCACCTTAAGATACCAGCAGTCGTATAAAAGGAGGAATAACATGTTTAACCTGTTGACTTCGTAAAAAGGGGGGTTTGGTGAAATAATATCGGTTACGTATATTTAAAATGTAAGCTTAATAAATTATTATATACTTCATAAAATAGTTTTGAATCAGCTGCGTAACATCAATTACATCAAAGTGGTTTTTAATGATCCATATTTAATTAATAGCATAAATAGTTTGAAAAATACAGTGTTTAACTGAATATAATTCTTATTACTTATTATTATTAACAACAACACTCACAGAAACAACAACCCAAGTAAAAATATTATTATTGGTATTTGTATTAGTTTTGTATTTGACGAAATGAGAAGACTGGTGGTTATTATAAAAATAACTATTATTTGATTAATAATGTATTTTTATTCGTTAACATAATTAAAAGCTTTAATTTAATGTTTGAGAAAATTGCCTTACTTGCGGTGCGAGTAATTTTGTTACTATCTATTGTTTTAACTTTAACAGCAGAAACAAAAGCGTAACACATATGTGCAAGTGATATGCCTAATTAACAAAATAGAACAATAATTATGTAAAAGAATCATTCTTACCTTTTTCCTCTATCGAAAGAACATGTAATACGATGACAACTGGATACAATGGCTCTGTGCCAGGTAAGTATTGAACCTTTAAAATTGTCTCTTCCTCGCGACTTGTCTTTTATATATGCGTCGGTTGATTTTTGCAAGTGCTTTCAAGAAAGTGCTAAAAAACGTGTATTGAAAACACTGTTTGGCCGACAGCAACCCCTCAGTACAGCAGTGCCCCCCAAACTTCTTACTTCTGTCGCAGTTAAGCTAAACACAAAAATAATCAGGTAATGAAAGTTGTTGCGTTTGTTTAGTTATGCAGGAAATATTGCTGCCAAATTACTGATCCATCTTGGTTATTAAACGCACGGCAACAAGATTCTCGTTTAAGACTAAAAATTGAATCAGCTCACTCAAAATTTAGTTTCATTGTCATACACTTTCCAACTCTAAAATGTGCTTTACCTTGTCTTTGGTACTCAGGAAAAGATTTAGAGTTTTTCCCATCTTTAGTGATCTTTATCCACAGCGCAACAGTTATCTCACTTCTTCGACACCTGTGAGATATCTGTTACCTCTTCTCTTGCAGTCTCGTGCGCTCCCCTTTTTCGCAAACTGCCCCCCCCCCCCCTCTCTCTCTCTCTCTCTCTCTCTCTCTCTCTCTCGCCCGCCTTCTCTGTGGCTGTACATATTATACGATTATTGAAAATAATAACGTTACTATTAATTTATGGGGTAATTACTATGGAAAGTACACAGTATCTAGTACCGTCTTCTCTCTTTTCTTTTTACAGTCTGAATTTAACTCTTAAATTTAGTTACGCGTGAATACGGTTTTGTGTGGTGTTTTTGGTGCATAGTTTTTGGATCTAATAATCGAACAGTAATCAAGAAATGTGCAGAAAGAACATATGAACTCTACGTGAAACAGAACGCTGGCAGGAACATGAATGACATGAGATTTTATTTGGATTAACCTGAAGGAAAGACATAACTGATCAACAATTTATATTCCTCCAGGCGCAAATTCTGTGGGAAAAAACTAATCAGAGGAGACATCTTCTCTGGAGTCTGCTTATAGTAAAATGTATTGATATCCATGAAACGGCTTTCACACTGCACAACATATTTAGTCATCTGACAGATTATACAAAATTGTCATCACTTTAAAAGATCTGGAAACTTTATTATCCTCAATTTGATTTTTTCCTTGCTTTTCCCTGTATATTCCCGTTTTCAATTTCCCGTTAACCAGACTGACACGGACACTGACAGAGGCAGGATCTGAAATAACATTACTTTTTCTCAAAGCTACTAACACAAAACTGAAAATTCTTTCTGTATATATATCTTTTTTTTTTTTTTTTTTACAAAGAAAAATTGGGCACTTTTGGGCACAAAATTACCATTCCCACGATAAAACACTTTTGGCATTTTAAAATTATGTATATAAGGACATATTGTCCACCTGCAAACACTACAACTGATATTCACAGAAGTATTTTTATTTATCACATCAGTGTACATTTAGTGTTGATTGGTTATTCATAAGATGCATATATATGTTTTGAAGTGAATGTTTGATTTTGGGAAGTCTCGTGCAAGAGTGTTTAAAAAAGGAGAGCGTAAGGCTTAAGGAAAGGGGAGCAAAAAACACCAGAGCAGAAATTGGTTGTTTTGCAGAATGTGAGGACATTCATTCATTGGGCTTTGTTACATTTTCAGAAACAGAAAGCCATGTATTTGCGTTTCTTTTTTCCATGTGATAAAAATCCTCCCGGGCTCAAGCACTTCCTTCCACAGTCAGCTTCACTTGGATGTGTCAGGGTGCTGGACATAGTATCTGTCCTTCACACTGGCCCTGTACACTTCTCCCTTGCGGCAGTCTTTCAGTTTATTAGAGAAAGAAAGAGTCCAAATGAGGGGGTCGCTTACTGGGAAAAACAATGACATTTGTCTCATTTAACCCCCAAGGGATTTGGGGAACTACGCATGTGTGTGCAGGAAGATTCCCTCTGTTGAGTCAATTAAATTGAATCAAAGGCAAAATTGCAGTGAAGAGTGTTTCCACAGACCTGTTGAAATGTAAGTACCTTTTTTTTTTCCAATATGAAGATTTTTAGCTGTGCTAATTAAGCCCCCTCAGAAAATATGAATAGTTAAGGGAATGTGGAGAGAAAAACACAGTTATACTTCAAGTAAAATGAGAGTTTGTTTGAATAAGCAAACGTTTTTGCAGTGGTGACATACGAGTAGGTGGAAGGGTAAGGTGAGAATGTGTTCGAGACAGGATGAGCTGTGAATGTTCTCTAGGTTGTTGTCTGTGTGTCAGTGTCTCAGTTTCTCCAGCTTTCAGACCTCATTAGTTGTGAAAGACACATTGCTACTGACAATCTTGCCCTCTCCTTCTCTTTCTGTCCATCTCTCACTCTCTTTTCTGTCTCACACGCCCTTGTGCTCTAAATCACTATTGTACGCCATTTCACTATGTTCCCTCATTTGGCAGTTTTTTTTTTTTGTGTGTTTAAAATATCCCATTGGGGTCAAGATATTACATTGAGATATCAATAAGAATGTGTATTCCGTTGCATGTTTTATTATCTTAGATGGACATTTTGGCCAAATCCAAAGTAGCATGGATGTTTATTCCCACACTGGTTTCAAAGTTTATGTTTAAGCACATAAATGTCAGTACAAAATACCAGGTCCTTCACATATGGCCTCACCAAATGGATTGGACAATTCGTTCAGCTGGAACTGATCACAACATTACGTAATATTCTTGTATTTTTCTGTTCCTTTTCAATACGTACTTCATTAAGTACGCATTGGAAAGTGCATGGAAAAATGTTTTGAATATTCATAGTATGTGAACTATATAAAGCCTGATGAATCACATGGTAACATGTGACCAAATGAAAACTTTAAAAGTTTTTTTCTAAGGGAAGGAGGGACATTATAGCACTTGCCAATAGCACTTTCATTAAATTGTTTAAATATGTGGATGAAAGATCACCCTGGGAGAAATCCATCTAAACAGTACCCTCTCTTAGCAGGCTTAATAACACATCTGCATGTGAAAGCTGGCACACTAAATATTGATAGGTCTCTTTTCATTTGCCTTTCCTTTCGCCTGTGAGAGTCAGCGAGAGTGGGAACCTGAGAGAAGGGTTTGGATAAAAAATTATTGGTCAGATGTAGGGCAATTAGTGAAAACATGTTTAGAGATGGGAGTGTGTTAGACAGGAAAAGTATCATTTAGACATATTTAGCGAGTTAGCGAGTTTTGCTTTACACATAGAGGCGTTAAATGGTTTACCAGCGCCTGTCATTGTCACTCACTCTGCGCCATGAGAATGATGTACAGTAGTGCATTGACGTATTTTCTGGCTGCTGTAGGGGGTTTCATTATTGCCAGGAGTCAGACACAGTTTACTGAAAATTGGATTTTTAGTGCCTGTTAAAATATTACTGAGCTGATTAATATTGAAATGTGCACGTCTCCAGGCTCTCCGCCTCACTTTCTTCATGCCTCCACCTGGCCTTCTCGGCTGCCGTCTCTATCTCTGGCTTTTGACAAGGCCCTCTGCACTAATGTGGGTTGTAAAATTTAACATAGCAACAGCGCTCCGTTGTTTGAGATGCTAGATGGGCTTTCACGACGCTGGATTTATTATAGGAGATGATTAATATTTTTTGAATGGTTTTTCTAATCGGTTTCATAAATTTCACTAAGCCAGACATAAAGACCTGTTCGTATGAATGTCTGGTTTGGAAGTCTATATCCACACATATTTATTTATTTGTCTGAGACCTTCATCCAGGGTGACTTATTGTGCAGCTGTAACAAAGAACAAGAGCATCAATAAGCAACAGAAAAACATGCAGCACGTTATAGTGACTAATATCTCAGTCAGAAGAGCTCAGACCATCTTAACCGTAGTTAAATCTGTTGACAAAGCAAGAACCCTACATAAACCTGACAACACAAATGCCAAAAGTACACAGATTATAATAGGAGCAAAAAAATACTATGTAAAAATGAGTGTGGCAGTTAGCTTGTTCAGGCACCTCAGGCAGATATCAGTAGTGGCGCTCACAATCAGAACAACCAAGACTACGTAATACACAATGCAATGCTTCAGGACAGGTCTGTGTGGGGTAAACGTGTTAGTGAAAAGGTCTGGGAAGCTCATTACGCCGAGATTACGCCAAGATTGCTGATACTGCAGGGTGGAGGCCAGTGAAGAATTAAGAGGTCCAGGTAGTTTGTACATGGTGTGAAATGACTGGTGGCAATGAAAGCATTCATTATCCATTTGTTGGAATAGTATTATTTTTGAGTCCCTTTTGTGTAGTGGAAATCTGTAAACTACTGACCATGTCATTTATGTTAAGGTAACTGTCAATGAGGTTCAGTGCATCTTACATTTTCCTGTGGAATATGAGTTAAAGAGAGAGAATGGTTTCTGTGAAGCAGGAGTGGTTGAGGGAAGATTTACTGAGGGAAGATGAAGCTAAGAGAAGATTGACTTGGATTGTGAATTACCATAAACTGGCAAGTGAACACTAGGAGCAACTGTTATTTTGTAAGTAGAAATGTATTAATGTAAACATCCAAACATCTGTCCATCGAAGGTTACATTATTGTATCTCGTCAAAATGTCTTAATTGTTCACGATCCTGAGCTTTAATGATCTTGGTCATGGTTATTGCAACAAATATTGCTACGATGAATACGATAAATGAAGAGAATCAATAACTTGAATTGTGTGAAAGGGAAAGAGTGACAGAAATGGAATAGTGAGACATATGGGGGACACATGGAGGTGAATGTTAGCCAGGGGGGTCTTGTGTAGACCAATCTGCAGTCTGCATGACTGTGGGAGATTAAGGGAGGAGTTAGGAGGTAAGAAGGCAGGCAGGGACAAGGTATGCGGAAAGGTCATCCTTTCACTAACCAAAGAGAGAGCAAGTGATGGAGAGGGGCCCAAGACAACCCAAATGAGTGGAGAAGAAGAGGAGATGACAGAGGTGATATTCAAGAAAATTTATGACTTACAACCAGGATTTGTGTCAAAAAGATTGGGAGACTTCGGTACAGAGATTGAATCAAATTTCTGCACAATAACCACGTTTTTAGTCTAGTTGTACTTATTGAATTACGTGGACAGAGTTTGTCAGACTACAAGTGTAGAGAATATTTTTGTCAGAACAGTTACCAAAAATTATGTTGCAAGTTTCACCAGTGAAACATCTAAATTTACGCGTGAACACACAGCCGGTGACTATGACCAGAACAATTGACTTGAAGCCGGGGTTCAGGTTTTGGTTGGGTGGATCTCCATTATATTGTGCAGCGCACATTTCAGTAGCGAACGGGATTCTTCTTTTCCCCCCTTCTGTGTACAGGTCCTGCTCCCAGTCCCCGTCAGGTTGTCAGGGCAGCACAGGGGGTCCTTCATCCAAGCTGCCTGTGGAAGAGGGATAAAACACAACACGATTTTGTGGCCTGGAGTGTCTCTCCCATTCTCTCTCGTGTGTTTTCTTTTTGCGTGTGGTTCCAATCCCTGGGACCGCACAACCCTTATACCCTCATTGTCCACCACTTGCAGTCAAGTGAGGGGCTTAACCACTAAAAGTGCTGAACAAAGGCTCTGGTTCCAGGTCACCAACGCTCGGTGAGGTGAAGCAAAGGTTAAAAAAAATAAAATAAAGGTATTTACCTTTAAAATGTCCTAACTAACAGAATAAGCTCAAATACAAAAAAAAACCCCAAACCTAAACACAATGTCTGGCCTGATCCCCTGACATTTATCTTCCTTTTCTTCTCTCCCCAGGATGTCCTCCTTTTTTTGCTTCTTAAACGTCACCCGACCAATGGAAAGCTAATTGGTCTGGTGACTTAGTCCTTTAACCTAATGGGGATCATAGTACCGGGGCTGCGGTGGCCATTACCAGGTGCTCCTCTCTTTCAGCCCACACTGTCAGGTCCACGGGGAGACAAAGTGGGGGGCATGACCGTACATCCTGCAAAACGGAGGACTCGAAAGCCTTCCACATGGCCTTCACCATGATTGCTCTGCTGCCATGTCCTTCATGGGGACTGCCCACTCATACCAGGAGAATGAATCAGTTAGTGCCACTGGTACAGATAGATATCCCCGGGGCACCAAAGCAAAACATAGCCGATAGCCACCATCTCCAGCGGAAAAAAGTAGAGAGAGAAGAAAGGGGGGGGGGGCTTACCTAGACATCAATGGGGGCCCTCTGTTGTCCATAGGCAAATGTTCTCCCCTATCCTATGCTAGAAGAAACACAGCCACAGCGTCAGCTCCACCTTGGTGTCGCCCATGTGCCCCGATGCCTGCTGGTAAAACTCCCTGACATGGTGGCCGTGTGATGGGGCGCAAGGGCTGCTGAGCCCACTGTCCCTCATGATCATCCCAGGTCCGGCCTGTCAGGGCCCCTCTCTTCAAATGGAGCCTCTCCCATTTGGTCCACCGCCGCCTGTTTCCGGCCTTGCTGCCAACAGCTTTCCTCTTTTCTCGGCCACTCCACTGTACCGACTTGCTTGGCCAGAACCTGGAGCTGAGTATCCCCCAGCTGGATCTTCTCCCAATCCCACTGCCCGCCCACTTCTTTGGGCCCCTGGAGAGAAGAGCTCAATTCTTGTTAGCCAAGCTGGGGCGATACTTCACCTCCTAAGAGTAGTTGTCAAGCTGCACCACCCACCGCTGATCTATTGCCAATAGTCACTATTGCCGGGAGCACCAGGGAGGTTGTAGTCCGTGCACACCATGAAGTCCAGGAGGATGGAGATGGTCAGCCACTCCAATGTGGCAGAGTTCTGCAACCCCTGGACATGCTGCTAAAATTAGATGTGGCTGAACATAGTGACTTGGGACCCCGTATCCAGGATGCACTATCCAGGATGCATATCCCTACCTGCTTCAACTTGGACACACGTACATGTGTCAAGCGCTGATGGTTGCATAGGGCAACTCCCTGAGAGAGGTATTGCAGGCAGATTGGGCGTTCCAGCTGATCTCACCAAGCCCTGTGACACCTATTGTCTCAGTTCCTCCACGTGGTCCTCCTGAGGATCCACATCGGCTCCTGAATCTCCTGGCGTACTGCTTCCTATTAGCTTCCAATCGCAGTCATCCTTTCTTCTTGCTAGGTTGAGAAAATTGCAAGAGCAGACACAGACGTTTCCCCTTCCCTTTCAATTTTCTGCCCAATACCCAAGACTCTGTGCTGACCTGGTGTCATTAGCACCGGGCCTTCTTGAAAAAGCTCCACACTTTTTGATTAATTATTAACATTTATAAATAGTCTAAATAATCACATTTCAGTAATATTGCAGAACCCCCGGGCTATAAACACTGGGGCAGTTGGAGGTGTGAAATCAAACCAAGAGGAATTTCACAAACTCATTGGTAACATAAAACCCAAAATATAATAAAAATTTTACATTCCTTTTCATTCAAGCAGGAGATAGTTAGTTTTCTCACCAAAATTTACGCTGTTGAGAAAAGGGGGGCAATTATTTTAGAATACATTACAAATCCCTAGGTGTGCAAGCTTATGTTAGATATCTTTTAATTATGAAGTTCATGCTAACTCGAAGTACTCTGGCTTGTTGGCTGGTCGCTTAGGGAAGTTAACTTTACTTACATCGGGTCAGCAAATCCGAGTTTCGCCTGAAAAATCCTACTAGTAATTTTACACAATTTGATGATTTATTTATCTCAGTTTGGTAATTAGGAAGTTTTGTAAAATCATCCCAGAAGTAATAATTTTTCAGGCAAATTTTTTGTCACATTTGTGCAATAACATAGAGTTATTATCCTCATATTTTCAAGTTAATTGTAAAAGTATAGGACATTTTGTGGTGCAGAGGCTACATTTTGTGTTGTTTACTACTGAAACCTCAGACTATGGGCTGAGCCCAATTCCTAGTGCACCCCTGCTAGGGTCTGGTGTTCTGTCTGTTATTACAGTTAGAAAGGGGCATGGTTCACGGCGGAGTGATCAATTCATTGACAGGACCGCTGATCCTCTGCCAGGAGCAACACTTCACATTTAGCCTGCACCCTGAGCGTAGCCTATACCTGCCACTGCCATTCGCCAAACTGCACCCACTGACTCCTTTTAGCCAATCAGGAGTCCCAAGGGCTAAATATTCAGTACTGTGCAAAAGTCTTAGGCATATGTAAGAAAATTATGTAAAGTGAATGAGCACCACAAGGACACCGCACCAGCTTCTCTGGTGAAAATGTCCAAAAGAGTGGAAAGTTCAAAGAGCAGCACCCAAGAAGACATGGTCAAAACAAATTGAAGAAGACCTGAAAAACCTCTGATGCCAAGGCCATCGCCATGGATCAAAAAGCATGGGAAAGCGTTCTGAGCTTAGTCCGAAACCCAGCAGCACCCACAGTAGCGTATGGGCTCCGGAGGAAACCCCGTCCTATCGCTGACTAGGGATCAAAGAAGAAGAAGAAAGAAGAATATACTTTAAAAAATAATGAAACGAAAAATTACTAAATATAAAAATAAAATAAAAAAACTATAAAGGGCAGAAACACCAAAAAACTAAAATTATAAAAATTTAAGCAATATTTGGTGTGACCACCCTTTGTAGTTAAAACTAAATTCTCTTAGGCATACTTTCGTGCACTTTTATAAGAAATTCGGAAAAGGTAGATTGCATCTTGCATCTGTCTGTCCAGACAGCCTTGATGATGTTGAGATCAAGGCTCTGTGGAATCCATATTATCTGTTGTAAAACTCCTTGTTCTTCTTTTGGAAAATGAATTTTTGGAAATCAAAACATTTCTCTTTTCTAGGGTGCCTAAGACTTTTGCACAGTACTGTAAATCAAGGTATAGGCAGGCTGCCGCTGGGTGTAACACCCAATTCCGCTGCAGGGGGTTATGGCAGACCCGCCTTCTGCGTTTTTGTCTGTGGCAGTACAGATGCAGATAACAGGTGCATCCTGCTGTCTGTGCCAATATATGTCACTGGCTGCCCAGATGACTTCCACCTACAGGCACCGGACCCACCATTGCAACCACCACAAAAACGTACTATTTTTCACAAAAATGATGATATACAAAGTCAATAGCTGCACCCAAAACAAAAGGAAACCTATAATCTTTACTGTTTTGACACATTTTTGGTGATATGTTTCTCCTCTCCAGAACTCCCCAGGAACCTGTGACAGTCTGGCTACGGTTTCTTACGGGTAGTCAACTGGGTAGCACACAAACTGGAGTAGATACAAATTAGTGCTATCAGGGCACAGGAAGACAGCGTCTCTCACACTCAAGCGTCAGCTTGAGGGGTGATGTTACTTCACCCCTTGACAAAGTCTGCCGATTTATCTCGGACAACTTGCTAGAACCCAGGCAGCCACAGCTCCCCCCGACACCAGGCTGGCCAACTCCCCGTCCATACTGGAAGCAAGAACAAAAACACAAGAACATAAAGAACAAACACAATGCCACATGTCTGCCCAAAAAATACGCCTAAACTGAAAAATAACAGTATTAATAGTATTTCTATGTTGCTATTTTATATATTACATTTTCTATTACTATAGGCTGGCAATCCTGTGTTGCAACATGTTTGAAGTACGTGTAACTACAATATTGGATTGTGAAGATGCTTACTCAAAAGAGTTGGAACACAAAACTGTCTGAAGCCTGTTAGAACACCCAATGCTTGTATGTGTAGCACTTTATATACTCATTTTAAAACTTCACAATAGTGCAATTAAGCATGTAACCCATGACTACAAGCTCATTTACCTAATACATTTAGAATTTTAACTCTTACGTGTCTTGAGTTAGTATAAATTTCACAATCAAATCACAAAATTCCATCAACTAAGTAGCCTTTAATAATTTCTAAACAAACTACGAACATTCTTTAACGATGGGATTCATTACTAATAGTTTTGGACGTGTAAGTCCCACTGTCTGGGTAGCTAAGTGCGTGTGCCGTTGTGAGAGTTTGCTAAACGGCGCGGGCGCATTGCTGCTGTGCAATACTGTTTCGTTAAGCTCCCATTATGGGGCCTGATGCAGAGTGACAGTGGGCAGATTGAGTTGCACAGTCACTCTCTCTATTAATAACCTGCGCTTCACACTGCTGCCCCGGACCACATTTATTAATCACAATTTGTCATCTGGCCAGCGTTTTTCCTCTCTCTTCTCTTTCCTTTTATCCCTTCCTTTCTCCTCTTCAGCTCGAACATGTGGCCAAGCATACAGAGCGATGCCTCAATCACCCCCCGCCCCCCTCCCCCATTCAAACTCCACATTCAAATCCCATGGACTCTCCAAGGTTAAGCAAAGCACTTTATGATTTTATTTTTCAAACATTGTATGAGAACGGATGCCTTTAATTCTTAATTGGCCATTGACTTAGTCAGGAAAATGTTGGTTGTTAAGCTAAATAAATCTAGGAATCAAACTATTTAATAAGCTTCCATGCTGTAGAACAGGGGTTTCCAATCCTGGTCCTAAAGGACCCCCATCCAGGAGGTTTTCCATATCGCTTTAAACATCAAGCTCAATACCATGAGAAGACTAGATTACATCAATTAGGGCAGTCGTTAGTTGATTCAAGCCCTTAAGTGCTTGGATAAAATAAAACCCTGCAATGGATTGGAATCCCCTGCCATAGAAGGCTAAATGTTTATATTTAGTAAAGTGAATACAATGTACAGATGAGGCATTCAGTCATAGTGCTTCATTTTCCCTTTCTTCGATTATAAGTGTGTTCAAGCAAGGTGGTTGACTATTAAAAGAGCTTGATAAGAGCAGGGTCCCAAGACATGAATGTTTGGTGAGGCGAGGCAAATGTTCAAAAAATGTTCATTTTAAATAAAATGAGCCATAGTCAAAAACAGATCTTTGTGAGCATAAGATTTCAACTTTTAAAGTAATAAACTAAACCAGAGGAAACAAAGCAGAGCCAGAGCACAAATAGCATACGATGTCTTGCCTGGCTCCAATGGCAGTATTGGCCTCATTGGCCAAATGGCATTTTCCTCCGTCCCCCTCCTCTAATTGGTTCGGTGACTCAGTCTTTAGTCCTCATGGGGATTGTAGTGCTGAGGCTGTGGCGGCCATACCTCTCCCACAATTAGGTTCCCTGTTCCTTTACTTTCTAGATATTCCAATTTTTTTCTTTTTTATTTGAGTCCATCTTTTGTCAGATCAACTCTATGTCCAGTCCTCATAAATCCTCTCTCCTCTCGTCTTCTGGGAAATGTGCACTCTACATTTCTTCTTTTGGTTTTAGCCTCCTCTGAATATAGCCGATTAACGCTAAAGCTAACATACTAGCCACAGTTTTAGCAGACATCTGCCATGGCGGGCCAGTTTGGTGAATGGAACTGTGAGAGGAGATTTACAAACTCATGACTCATATATGTCTCAGTCAGGTAAACACTCTAAATCATAAATACATTCTCAATGAGCCCAAGCCCAGCACCTGCCTTAAAGAAAATGGGAAATACATAAAATAGTTCTGAATTATACATAATTTATACAATTATACAATTATACTTCAACCTTTAAATGTGAAGTAGATATACAAACAAAACAAAAACAAATTTTTTTTAATACTTTTTTGTTTTTGTTTTGTTTTTTTATACATAAAAAATATAGCTTTTTTGTTTTTGTTTGTATATCTGTGATTACTAAATTATTAATTAAACTTACAGCCACTGTCATTATTATACAGTTTCTTCGTTTAGATACTATACTCCTATTTGGCAATTTGTAATGTTCTATATTACAATATGAGTAAAAACATTAAAAACATAAAAACATTTCACATTTAAACGTTGAAGTATTTCATCTTCAAATTATATTGCAGATATTATTGTATTATTATTCCCTTTCATGTATTTATCATTTCTAATGTTAAGACTTTAGACTGTGGCAGCCAAAACGTTCTACATGTGTTGTATATGCGTGTAAGTCACCTTAGTTACCTAACATAGGTTTTTAGTGTTCCTAGATGAAAAGTGAGAGTGAAGCTTGATGTGGGAGATGAGTCATGTAGATGAAACACTGCATCCTGAAATAAACTTGCCGTAATTATATTTATACACTACATGGCCAAAAGTATTTTGATACACTGTCAAATTAGTGGATTCAGCTATTTCATTCACACCCATTGCTGAGAGTTGTATAAAATGTACCACACAGTCATGCAATCCACTTCGACAAACCTAGAATTTGCAGTAGAATGGCCCATAGTGATGAGCTCAATTACTTTTTACGTGGCGCCGTCATAGGATGCCACCTTTCAAACAAGTCAGTTTGGCAAATTTCTGGCCTGCAACAGCTGCCCCAGTCAACTGTAAGTACGGTTATTGTGATGTGGAAATGTCTAGGAGCAACAACAGCTCAGCTGCAAAGCTCACAGAATGGGTTGCCAAGTACTGAAGCACATAGCCGTTTGATAGCGTGTAAAACTCAGCACAAGATCTGTTCATGATATGGGTTTCCATAGCTGAGCAGCTGCACACAAGCCTTGCGCAAGTTCACCACGTGCAATGCCAAGCGTTAGCTGGAGTGACGTAAAGCTTGCCACCATTGCACTCTGGAGCAGTGGTAACGCGTTCTCTGGTAGTGATGAATCATGCTTCACAATCTGGCAACTGACAAATCTGGGTTTGGCAGATGCCAAGAGAATGCTACCTGCCCAAATGCATTAAAGTTTGGTAGAAGAGAATAATGGTCTGGGGCTGTTTTTCATGGTTTAGCCTAGGCCCTTAGTTCCAATAAAGGGAAATATTAACGCTACAGCAGACAAGTTCCTGCAGCAATGTTCAAAAATCTATTGGAAAGCCTCCCCATAAGAGTGGAGGCTGTTATAGCAGCGAAGGGGACAAACTCAATATTAATGGCCATAATTTTGGAATGAGATGTTCGACAAGCAGATGTCCACATTTGCCTAAGCATAGGCTCAGCCATACTTCAATGCTGAATTTCACAGGATTGAATACAGCTCATGTTAATAACTAAGTATAACTGGGAGAGTACAGTGGCGTTGCATAATTGACTGACTGCTTTCCAGGCTGGGGTGGATAAAATCAGCAGGGCTTCTCTCTGCTCATCGCTACTGAGTGTCTCTTATCAGCTTCCTTGGTGTCTACAGGCTGGACATGCCTCTTCTTCAATCATTGCTGAACCTGTCGTGCAGGTTCGGTAACCTTCAGGGTGTAAGAGAGACATGTGTTTTGAATTGGATTGGAGGGTATTAGTCTTACTTCCGCAACCTCTCGCACAATTTTGGAGTGGGATGCACTTATGCGGGATGCATAAACACAACTGGCAATTCCAAATTGGGGAGAAAAACAGCAAAAATAATATGCAGTTCCAAATCTTTAAAATAATAAACATGAGCAGGAGAAGAAAGTTCACGTATAATTTTGCATGTTCTGTAAAAGACACGGTCAACTTTTTTGACAATGAAAGTACTGATGAAATCAAGTCAAGTCAAATGGATAAAATTTTACCCTTCTAAATATTCCAATTTACCCTAATTTTACATTGAGCCTTTAATATACTAAACTAATAAAGTAATATAGGCTTTATGGGGTTATGACTGGATATGAAAATCATTGAACTAATGAATATCCCTTCCTCAAAATCTTTGGGTACACCAGGAAATGTGATCAAAGAAAAGTCTGATGTATGTCCTTTTATTCTTTAATGTGGCTTTATGTCCTATTAGAAATCTAGACCATGTTTATGTGTCACGGTGACAGCCAGTATCAACCCATTACCGTGGCAGCCCTCCTTGCCTCGTCGAAAGTCTGCAAACTGTTTTAGGGGAAACCAAGTGGATTTTCTTGTGCAAACGTCAGTCAGTTGGCTCGGAGCAATCACAGTTCCTCCCCCTCCAGAGAGCACTGGGAGATACAAAAGCTGAATAATTTAACAGCTAAGCTCCACTGCTCTCCGGGGTCACGACCTTCTAAAGTGTTGACAAAAAAATAGTCCCCAAACCCTTCCCGTTCACTCTTATTACATCTTACTCACAGTCCCTAATTCGAGACACCGAGAGAATCTGTGAGGTGAAGACAGACTCAATGGTGCATTATGTTTTACACACGCACACATACACACACAAACTCACACACAAACATACATACAATTACAGGCACTAATTAGAGTTAAAAACCTCCTTATTTTGTGAAACCGATTCATGAATAAGCACTCTAAAATACCATTATCTTGTACTAACTCGGGTACTGTAACTTAATTTTGATGTCACTTTTTAAAACTACTCATGACATTGTTTACTATTTTTGGTCTGTCTTCCATAATATGCCAAATGTGAAAATCTTTTATTGCAAAGGAACACTTTAAATTTTTTTACCTGCATTTTTTTAAATACCAATTTTCTCGATAGTGCTATTTTGTAGATAATTTTAATGACGACAGAAAGCTTCCTCTACATGTGGGCGTGACCCCTGCAAAGACAGACATTATCCATTTATAGTAAGCTGAATGACCAGGATTGGTTATCATTTTTATTGACATTCTCAGTTTATTTCATGGCCACCCTCGTGTGTGGTCTACATAAAAATGCATGCCTTACCGTATCATTCAATACCTTTGGGTTATGCTCCAGTTATGCAACAGAGAACAATATTGTGTCCGATATGCTGTTCCATAAAATGTAGTTGTGGTAAAGAGCGGAGTCCTGTTTACACGTTCATGTAAATCACAGATAATCTTTTTTCCATTAATCATCCTCTATGAGCGGAATCTTTGTTCTTTTGATCCATCAGTCAGGTCTCTGTCATTTCTGTATCTGTTCACACTGTATTACTCTATTTCTGGTTTGTGCTTCTAAATTAGGGCTTATATTTGTGTTGTGTCTCTAATTCTCATGGTCACTCTGTTTTTGTTTTACTTTCTGAGTGCAAAGTGAGCTAATTTATTTTGTCTTGCGGCCAACACACTCGTTTAACCTTTATCGTGCATAACATGTAAGTGTTTGTGTGAGGCACGTACTGTATGGACCATCAACACCAGGAAACAAGAACAGAATGGAGCATGTTCATGTATTCATGGCTGTATGGTATATATTGAACATTCATTCATTCATTTTCCGTTACCACTTATCCAAATCAGGGCCATAGTCCACCAGAGCCTATCCTGACTGACATGGGGCGTGACTCCACACACACAAGGGCCAATTTTGCGCTTAATGCCATTCCATGCTTACCAAGTGTTTGGGCCCTGGAAAGCTGTTCGCCTGTTCTAATGATCTGTCTTTGTAATAAGAAATTTAAACGAGATCATCCTCCAAAGGTTCATGTAAGTCTAATTGTATTGTGACACAGTGACAGGTTTGTATGATAAGATTTTTTTAATGTTGCATTTTGTAGCACAGTTTTTTAGCACAAATTTCGAAGTAGTTTCAATCAACTTCAAAACGATTGCCGATTATGTTTGAGAAGCTATATGATAAAAGGACGTTGAGCTTATGGACAAGGCTCAAGGGGCCACGCCTGTTTTTTTGTCTCCTGCTAGGGTTATTTAGTTTGATATTTTCGAAGTTGT
>JAOVYW010000070.1:91627-125329 GCA_025775045.1 Hiodon tergisus | reverse complement strand
TGTGTTTCTGCCTGTCTGCCTGTCTGTCTCACTCACACCTTTTGGATCAGCAGTGTGTCTGTGTGTCTGCCTGTCTGTCTCACTCACACCTTTTGCTCCCTCAGTGGGCGTGGGACCGGCTTCCATCATGGTTGGCAACCTGGTAGCAGGGAAGAGGATCGCCCAAGCAGCCGGTAGAGACCTAGGACTTATTGAAGACCAAGACCTGGTTAGGAAGGTAAGAAAAGGAACAAGTCAGTCAGTGTGTTGGTCAGCCTCAGGGTTTCAGTATAGAAACTTTTAATTGTTTCATTAGTCATTCAGCCAGCCAGCCAGCCTGTTGTGTCTGTCTGTCACACTGTCGGAGTAGTCTCACTGTCTGTGTTTAATAAGCAGTTAAGGCATTTTAGCAGACCGTCTATCGACCTTGGTTTGTTGAACATGATTCAGGCAGGAGGTAGTCCAGCATTATGACTATGTAGCCAGTGATGTCAGCGGCGGAGGAGTATATCATGGACTGTGTGGGATGATCTCTCTGTTCTGTCTTTATTTGGCCGTGTCGTGTGGGGACGTAGCTCTGTATGTGGCCCACCATGATGGTAAGCACTGAAGCCAACAGGCCTGATCTGCTGCTTGTGTCAGATGTGCTGCGTGCCGACCCGGCTCTGCTGTGGCCCCGACCTGCCCCACCCTCCTCCCCCTTTTGTGTTTTCACCAGGGGTCCACATAAGTACATCTCCAATGCACTCAGTAGCTTCACAGAGCGGGACATCCGTAATAAGGGCAGGGGTGATCCAGGGACCGGGACAGATGCTGGGCAGTGCCGGTCTAAGTGAGGATAAGAGGCACGCTCAGAGGGAACCGGTGCCTGTTAATTACGAGGTCATGGAGTGAAGTGAACCCGGTGATGGGTGTTATTTCTCATGGGCTCCTTTGGCTGAGGATGTTAAAGTCTGAAATGAGGGGAAAGAATGGGTATGAATACAGAACATTTGGCTCATTGCAAGCTAAAAGAAGTTACGCAGTGATTGTTTAGGTACAGTGTTGGGGTTCATTGGGTTTACATTTAGTTAATAGTCCTTATCCCCATAGTTTCCTTCCATTTAGTTGCCTGGATTAGAGTGTTTTGATTTTGTATGGTACAAGGTGATACACACAGAGTTCCCATTTAACTTTTCAAATAGGCATACCAGGCCTTTGACAAAATCAGGATTATGTGCACCCCTGTTTCAATACCTGGCACGGCTTGAAAGCTCTGAGGCTCTGCATGGTTTCCTGAACAATGAGAGCCAAGCCGTCTGCATGTGCTTGTTTTTGCTGCGGTTCCATTCTCAGTCAGAGCACCCTCATTCTGCAGTGGGACTGTGGGGTGGGGGTGCGGTGGGGGTGCGTAGTGCGCATGGCTCAAACGGGGGGGGGGGTTTCCAACATCACCTGACCGAGCACATGCACTCTGACGGCACAGATCGCCAGCTTGACTATTGTGTTGTGAGTTTTTATAGAGTGCCAGATCCTTCCCCCGAAACCCTGACCCCCATCCTGCTATAATCGAACCAGAGGTTTTAGTCATTCCTCTTCTGCTGACCCTAATCCGGTTTTCCTGGTTATTAAGCAAAAGATAGACCTCGGTATGAGAACGGCTTATCATTTTGTTCCAACAATATTTCCAATTCAGTGAGAGAAA
Source organism: Hiodon tergisus (assembly GCA_025775045.1). Taxonomy (NCBI): domain Eukaryota; kingdom Metazoa; phylum Chordata; class Actinopteri; order Hiodontiformes; family Hiodontidae; genus Hiodon; species Hiodon tergisus. The sequence goes on along the minus strand of JAOVYW010000070.1, from coordinate 123,666 downwards.
TATTCACCAGACTCAGATGATCCCCTGTCCAGGACATGCTGGTGTCATCGTCCAAACGGGTCAAGACCCTGCAACCAACCCGTTGACCCCGTATTGATTTCGATATTTCTGAGCCAGTAACATGGTTATCGTGTCATTCTGTCTATGTCTGTGAAGGGAATCATTTGACTTTGTAGCTCCTGAACTGGTCCCAAGTTCTCTCAAAGTCCTTTTCCTCTAGTCTAGCCTGTACGCTGTATTCAGCCAGCTCTGTTGACTGTGGAGGGGTGGAGAGGGAGATGCAGTGAAGATGTGAGGACATGTAGTCATTCTGGCTTTGTCCTTCTCTCCAGCACCAGTTCTTGACAGAGGCTCTGCAGTGGAGAGCGCAGACGGACCCGGACCATGTGCTCTTTGTCCTCCTCAACGCAAAGGTAAATTGCACCCATCCTCACCTCCTAGTCGTGCTTCTCAAATGAGAAACGTACGCACGTGTGTTTCTCAGTGCAGAATCTCAAAAGCGTCCCCTCTGCCTGTGTCCTGCAGGGGGCGGTGGTCGGAACGGCCACGTGCGTCCAGCTCCACAAGCGGGCGGAGAAGATCGCCGCTGCCCTGACTGAGAGGGGCAGCATCAACACCGGGGACAATGTGGTGCTGCTCTACCCACCCGGTATGTCACTCCGTCTCCACGTCTGGTCCTCCTTTACAGCGGGGTAGCTACTGGAGCACTGCTGGTGGGGCGCCTCGATCTGGGACGGCACCCTGCTGGGGCGCCTCGCTCTGGGACGGCACCCTGCTGGGGCGCCTCGCTCTGGGACGGCACATTGCTGCTGGGGTGCCTCGATCTGGGACGGCACCCTGCTGGGGCGCCTCGCTCTGGGACGGCTCGCTGTCGCTCTCATTACCATCCCAAAGCTCCCCAGAAGGACAGCAAGTGGGCCCTTCTGCAGTGCTCTTTTTAATCAGAAGCCGTGCACCCATGGCTTTAAAGGGTGGGGATCGTGTTGTAGCTGCTTAAGTGCTGATGGTGTCGTTCTTCCCTCCTCTGCCCTATAGGTATTGATCTGATCGCCTCATTCTACGGCTGTCTTTATGCCGGATGTGTTCCAGTAACTGTCCGACCCCCGCACCCCCAGAACCTGGCCGCAACCCTACCCACTGTCCGCATGATCATTGATGTAAGTGTATATGTGTGTGCTGTGTGTGTTTACGTAGGGGCCAACGGCTGTGGACTCGGTATATTTTCACATGGATAATTCTTCCATTCTTACTCCCCTGCCCGTCCCCACCTCAGGTCAGTAAAGCAGCCTGCATACTCACCACACAGATCCTGATGAAGATTCTCCGGTCCAAAGAAGCCGCCTCTGCAGTGAATGTAAAGACGTGGCCCACTATTATAGACACAGGTATGCGATCCTCGTGTTCTCACGTGTGCGCGCCCTGATCGTTCACTGCAGCGTGCGCGTCCTGATCGTTCACCGCCGCGTGGTAACCCCCCCTCGCCCTCCCCTAGATGACCTCCCGCGGAAAAGACCTCCCCATATCTACAAACCCCCGACCGCAGAGATGTTGGCCTACTTGGACTTCAGTGTGTCCACCACGGGCATGCTGACAGGGGTCAAGGTAGGGTCACCGCCATCTCGCGCGCCCTCTGACCCTCTGACCCTCTGACCGTGCGATTAGCTAGAGGAATCGCTCTCTGCCCCAAGGCCTACCTAACCAACGCGCTTCTGCTGTAACTCATTTTAAAAGCGCCGCGGATGGCCGATCGAACGGGTCAGCATTGGCGGTGAACGTAAACGGGAAAACCTGCTTTCTTTCTCGTCTTTGTCAGATCTCTCACGCGGCTGTCAGTGCCCTGTGTCGCTCCATCAAGCTCCAGTGTGAGCTCTACTCCTCCCGGCAAATCGCCATCTGCCTGGACCCGTACTGCGGCCTGGGCTTTGTGCTGTGGTGTCTATGCAGGTAACGCGCCTGGGGCCGGGCAGCTCTCGCGCGGGACCTTTACCCGGCGCCCCTCCTGCACTGCCGCCCTTGCTCAGCTTGCTCTCTGCCTCCACAGCGTGTACTCGGGGCACCAGTCCATCCTCATCCCCCCGATGGAGCTGGAGAGCTCCCTGCCGCTGTGGCTGAGCATCCTGAGTCAGTACCGCATCAGGGACACCTTCTGCTCCTACTCTGTCATGGAGCTCTGCACCAAGGGGCTGGGCACGCAGACCGAGGCCCTTAAGGCAAGTTCCCTTTCACCCACGCGCACTTCCTGTTCCCTCCCGTACTCGCAGTGTCGCCCCCTTGTGGATCGGTGCTGCACTTGATACCTGAGCAGGCAATTCATTGTTATGTTAAATTGTTTAGTTGCTTTTTTGGATGCTATTTATCCATAATTTGATGTATTACCCGTTCATGGATTGTTTATTGAAACTGGGGTTGAGCACTGAGCTCCTGGGTGTAACAACAGTGGCCCTCATTAATCCTGCACCTGGTATCGAATGCTGTCTTTCTGCGCAGGCGCGGGGGGTGAACCTGTCGTGCGTGCGCAGCTGCGTGGCCATCGCTGAAGAGCGCCCCCGCCTGGCCCTCACGCAGTCCTTCTCCAAGCTCTTCAAGGACCTGGGCCTGTCGCCGCGGGCCGTCAGCACCGCCTTCGGCTCCCGGGTCAACCTGGCCATCTGCCTGCAGGTGGGTACCCGACTGTCCCGCACGCCCCTCGCCCTGTGGCCAGGGGAGTCTGATCACCGCACCCGGGGACCGAAGACCCATTCGCCACAATGTGTTCCCTGAATAAATCATCTCACTTGAATACATCTCGATTTCGTGGCTCTGTCCAAGCAGGTCTGTTCATAAAATATATTATGTAATAATCTGATGTAATAGCCTGGCCCTACAAAGACACACTGTGTTTAATCTGCGTGCCTCAACAGTGGTATCTGGGCACTCTAGCGTTTAATCTGCGTGCCTCAACAGTGGTATCTGGGCACTCTAGCTTGAGGCTACATTTGGGGTCTATGGTGTGGTTGGGAGCAGCTGAGTAGTGACTTCTGGTGAATGCGTTTTCCTGTCTGATTGTACGGTCTGTCTCTCAGGGTACCACTGGACCTGATCCCTCTACCGTCTATGTGGACATGAAGTCCCTCCGTCACGACAGGTGAATCCGTATAGCACCCTCTGGTGGACGTCTCAGTGGTGACGTGCTTTCCCAGATCGGAGTCTGATTGTGTATTGTCACTTTGTTTGCTTTAGGGTCAGGTTGGTCGAACGGGGAGCTCCTCAGAGCATTCCACTCATGGAGTCTGGGATGGTAAGCCCTTCAGCCTTTGTGGTTTTCACCATCTCTCACGCCTCCTAGGCCTGAGCCAGTCAGGAACATTATCATCAACCTGGGGAGTCGTACCTCCTACTGTCATTAAGGTTTCCTTAATTAGCTAAACTAGCCGTTCTATGTGTCGTTCTCACAGCGGATTTGATTAAAATGGTTGAACCACTGAATCTCTCTGCAGATCCTTCCAGGAGTGAGAGTGGTTATAGTGAACCCAGAAACACGGGGCCCTCTGGGAGATTCCCATCTCGGAGAGGTGAGCGGAGGGGTTGCCGGCTGGGTTTTTTTATCTAATGTGTTTCACTTTATATATATATATTTTTTTTTTAGTTTACTGTTTGTCTGTATACTAAAAACAGACTAACGGTAAACTCAAACCAACAGTAAACTTCTTACTAACAACCTTCACGTCATCATCTCCATGACCCTCACCAATCCCTCTGAGCGATAATCTGCTTCCCATTCCTCAGATCTGGGTGAACAGCCCCCACAGCGCCAGCGGATATTACACCATCTACGGGGAGGAGAGCCTGCAGGCCGACCACTTTAATACCCGTCTGAGCTTCGGTGACCCTCAGACGCTGTGGGCGCGGACGGGCTACCTGGGCTTTGTCAAGCGGACGGAGTTGCTGGATGCCAGCGGAGGTCAGCGCACTGATGGGTTTCTGTTCCCGAGTTACTCCAGCCGGAATGGAGAGCGGGGGGGAAAAGGGGACTGGGAAGAGACAGAAGAGGGGAGACGCTCCTCTGCCGCTTGTATGGGAGTGTGTCCGTTCTGTCTCTGTGTCGTGTGTAACTGTATCTCCTCTTTCTCTCACCGCCCAGACCGCCATGATGCGCTTTTTGTGGTGGGCTCTCTGGACGAGACTCTGGAGTTGAGGGGGCTTCGCTATCACCCAATCGACATCGAGACCTCGGTCTCACGTGCCCACCGCAGCATCGCTGAGAGGTGACTTCTGGAAGCACCCGTTTTGTGTGTCTGTGTGAGCCCAGTTGCTTTTTGGAAGGAGGAGGTGGGGTCTTATGACTCATTGGTGCACCCCTGTTACAATACCTTCCCATTGTGTCGCAGGTGTGTCAGTTTGCAAGGTGTTTGTGTCTACATTGTTATTTCCGTCACTGTTTGATGTGTCAGCTGTAATGGGGCACCCGTCTGGTCTCCTCCTCGCTCGCGTCTGTGTTACACCAAGCCTGACCGGTCCCCCTGCCCCTGTTCCAGTGCCGTCTTCACATGGACCAACCTCCTGGTGGTGGTGTCAGAGCTGTGCGGGTCCGAACAGGACGCCCTGGACCTGGTTCCTCTGGTCACCAACGTGGTCCTGGAGGAACATCACTTGGTGGTGGGGGTGGTGGTCATCGTGGATCCGGGGGTCATTCCCATTAACTCCCGGGGAGAGAAGCAGCGCATGCACCTCAGAGATTCCTTCCTGGCGGACCAGCTGGATCCCATTTATGTGGCCTACAACATGTGAAGACCGTCCTGGGACAAGAGTCTGACTGTGGATCATGAGGCACAAGCATTGTAGTAGAGACGGGTGGTCTCTCGCCATTACATCTCCAGTGCAGGTTTTCAGTTGACAAGCCTGAAATCTGCATCTGTCGTTGTGTCTTAAGTTCCTCTCCTCATGCCCTAAAGGTTTCAAACCAGATCCCTCACAACTGCTTCGTTGCCTGGAGGAGTGTAATGTAAGGGCAAGTCATTGAGCTATTTGGACCTTGAACCGGTTTTTATCTCCCCCACCCCCCGTCACGTGCCGTGCAGACTACCAAAATGCTAATACAATGAGGCATTGAGAGTCGGTGAGGGTGCTAGCCCACGCTTTTGTAAGCTACTGTCTGTCAGGGCTACTGTGGTCCCTCTATGCTTGACCTTTGGGAAAACGGGTAAGTAAGAAGTGGGGGTTTTTAGGCATCTTTTATTTCGGGCACCATTGTCTATAAGGATACTCGTGGTAGTTCAGATATCAAATATATTCTCATCCCTGTCTCTTCCACCCGACTGCACTTCTGACTCGTAGTTGATTTCCCTCTGTGTGGCAATGTCTAGACAAAAATGTGTTCCCTCCATGCATTCCCCCAGCCCTATATTGTGTCCAACTTTTAGGGTTACTTCAGGTCATTCGCTTAAAGGGGATAGACTTGAAGCGTGCTTGAGCTTCAACAGTAAGTTACCTGTTAATGCTTGTGTTAAGCCTTGACTCGAATTGCTTGGCTGCATTTACTTTACAAACCAGCAAAGACAATGGCATTTCAAAGGCAGACTTTCAGAACTGCTGCGATACGTTCTTTTAGCCGATGTTTAAAAAGGTGTTCAGATTGAGGAAGAGAAGGTAGAGTTATTTAAAATCGCAATTTTAGCCTGAAACTTCTGCACGGCTCTGTTGACTTTTAAATACACACAGACGTTAAAAGTGGTGCGACATTTCACACAACACACGCTCAGGCACTGTGTGGACTGTTTTTGTATTCGCATTTGTGTCACGACCAAATGGTGTTACCTTATCATTCCGTTTAAAGTGGACTAGTGTCTCTTCACTGTATGTGGGCCAATAAGGCAACAAACTCAAACCGAACAACCTCCAGATCTTTTTGAGATGCGAAAAGCTCCTTGCCTTACCAAACGTGTCAGTTGTTTTTCTTTTTGTTTTTCATTCATATTTTGTTTTGTTTGTTTCCCCAGGACATTAATGTGCTGCTGTTTATTTAAATCCTGGCTGATGAGGGGAAGGGAGAGTGATTTGTTTTTGGAGGGAGTTAAGACACAGGGTAGTTTCAGTGGGGTTGGTCTGGAGAGGACAGATCCTGCTTTCATTTTAGGTTACTGTGTTTCAAAGTTGTACATGATGGATTGATTGTGTTGTTTAAAAAAAATAATAATACTTGACTGATAGCATACTTGACCGCTCTTCATTAGATTACTGAACTAATAGTAACAGATTACACGAAGGAAGCGTGCTGGAAGACACCTGAAAGCTCTGTATCTGGGTATAAGAGCCAGCTGGCACCTGTTGAAAAGAAAGTCAGATTTGCTATACTTACTGGTGTTTTATGATCCATTTATGCACTTTATTCACACCTAGGAGCAAAATTGTTTTGATGTCTTTGCTCTAGTAGGAGAGTGCTGGAACCATATATTTCTTTTGTTATACTCAACATATACCTAACTTCTGGGGTAAGGGAATGGAAGAAGTGAATTCTAAAAAATATTTTACACAATAAGCAAAATGTTAGCACTGGCAAACCTCTTTTTTTGGTTTAAATACAAATAGATTAGCCAGGCCTTTACATTAGTAATTAACTCTTACTCAACACAAATGCCTCAAATTGTTTTAATGAACAGCTGCAATATATTTTATAGAGATTTCTGCCCTTTTAACTATCAGTGTAAGGTTCCTCTTAATAGAAATAACATAATTATTAAGATTTGTAATAAAACCTTAAAAATAAATGTTTATTCTGCGAATTTGATCAAAAAACAAGATTCATTTCTGAGGAAATATTTAGTTGGAAGCCACCTCAAATCCCATGCCATTTTACTGGAAAATTTAATAATTTACTGTCCCAAAAGTGATGCTGTTTTTTTTTAAGCCCATTACAGTGTGTGCATGCATAAATTAAACAAATGCATTTCCTATCTATTCAGTATTACAAATTTGTTTAAAATGTTTCCCGATTAAATGTTGTTGTTTTTTCCAAATTCACAGAACAGAAATGAAATGAAAGTTTGTCTGCACAGAGTTCATTTTAAGAAAAACAGTCTGCACTAAATGTGTATGACATACATTTTCCTTTCAACGGTTTATATGAATGTTACATTTATATAATGATTTTGAGAAGGATTTTTATCAAGAGAAAATGTAAAGCAGGTTAAAGCATGAACGGATGTCAAAATGTACCAGTTTTGAACGATGGTGGGGGGGGCACAGATTATCTTGTGATTTTGCAGAATAATCATGGAAAAACTGACAAATACACACTAGCCGAAAGTGTCGTCCAGATGTGGTGCAGATAATTATACAAAAGAAACACATTAATGAAACATTATCAACTCCAATAGACCGGATTAGAGAGCCACACTGGTGCAAAATGGCGGCTGCCAATGACTTAAAGTGTAAATAAGGCTCAATAGCTATTGTATACAATAGGTAACTGCACAAACAACTGGTTCAGTTTACACATTTTATCTTCTCCTATCACTGGAATCTTTTTGTATCCCTGTCATTTATAGCACCATAACTGAGCTTATCTGGCACAATTAGGTATATAAGGAGTAAACCCCCTCTCAAAATACAGCAGTGTCAGCAGTGTCTTCATGTGTGTACGAAGAGATAATGAATGGGAAGAAACTGTCTTTAAGTTATTGGTGATGGAGGAAATCTAAAACTAAAAAGGTATTGGGTTTATTGTTTATCTCTGGCACTTCCCAATGCAAACAACTGCGTAGGGTTGAAAAGGAGTGAGTCTTGGTTTTGTGATGTCAAAAGTGTCAAAAGTGATCTGCTTCGACTTTGCTGCTGTGAGCAAATTGAGTCCATTAACCCTGTATTCATCCTAGAATCTGGAAGCCTTTGGCATCTCTGTTATTTAAAGACCACCTTGCGCAGTGAAGTTTAAAGAGAGAAAACCAACTCTTAAAAAAATCATCAGCTATGAGCCCATTTCTTCTGGGCTCTAACGTTTTTCCACTAACGGCATTACCGACAACCAGAGGAAGCGGAACTAGTTTATGTGGTTGGACTGGCAAGTAAGTAATAATGGTCTTACACAAAAAGGGAAAGGGTGCAGAGTTCTTCGATAACAGATCTGAAAACATGTAAATCTGTTGTTGTTTTTTTAACTCCCCTTGGCTTGAGAAAAGATAATTGGACGGAATTCAAACCCGAGGATAAGAAGCCCTTGTTTTCCCATTACAAATGCCAGCCTGATACTTAACAGTTGGGGAAACCGTTAAGTATCATGGAGAATTAGGAGAACTGAGTTGCGTTTTTTAAATTATTTTTCGAATAACTGAGTTAGAGTATCGATGTGGTTTGTGTGTACTGTAGTAACTCCACGGCATACTGAAACCCCTCTGTAAAACCTCTATGATCAACAATTGTAGACATGTACAATATGTAGGTGTTTGTTTTTGTTTTGTTTTTTTTATTTTAATTTTTTATTGTATGTGTATGCATTTGTCTTGTAAAATAGTCTAAATTGTATAATTAAGAATAGGTAGAGGGATTATGTTGAAGAATGGGGGATTTCTTTATTTAACATTTAGCTATTTTTAAAATTGATGTAACAACCTTGAGTTCTGAGTCCAGTTTGGAGCTTTTTTTGTTGATATGTTAAAATGCTTAACAAACACTGTGTACTGGATGCACAATCCCTGCTTTGTGAGTCTTTGTTGACCTGTCATTCTGCTTTAGACTGGACTCTCCTGATTTTCTGTCCTTCATCAGCTATTCAGTCTTTCAGCAATGTGATTAACTAACAGAAAAAAACTACTCGTGCTCTGAGTTGCAGGGTTTTCAAACAGCGGTCTGGAAAGTACTACACTTTTAATCGGTCTAATTGATTTCACTGCACATGGTTAAATTGGTCAGAATTGCTCTTAAGGTACGAAACGGCATTGTGCGCTCAAATTACCGGAGGTGTTTGAGAGAAGTGACATTCCAAGTGTTCTGTATAATGGATGTCTGTGTATCACCAAGACCAAGCACAAGACTGACTGAATCCAAGCACAACTGAGTGAGCTGAAGACAAGATTTGTCGAGGATAGCATGGGACTGGATGATTCTCTGATCACAGGGGATTTGGATGAATCTGTAAATGGGTGTATCTGCAATGTCAAAAAGTGACCTCTCTGTGAATCGACATACAAAAGCCCTGTAAATCCCTATAAACAAGGGTTAGTACTGCAGTCTGTATAAACTACTGAAGGAAGCCTGCGGTTTCTTTTTCTCAATGCAATTTTTACACTATGCAACCAATTATTGCAGTCCATCCTAGAACTCTTACACTGGTGGGTGAATTCATGTAGCTTAAACCTTTCTGAAACCAACTGACAATGTGTAATGTTTGACCAGAAGTAGGGTGTTATACAATGCAAGCCACATGTAAACGTAAAGCACACGTCTTTAACATAAATTAATAAGATTACGCATTTTTCCTATGGTGTGAATATATACTTTGGTGAATAGTTCTTAGTTAAAATACTGATTGAGAGGATGATGATTATTATGATGGTGAAGAAGGTAATCATTTTAAGAACAATGCAGAGATGGGACTTGATGTACACTTAATTATGCGCTGGCATAATTTTAGCTCTTGCTGAAAATTAAGAAATAATTTAACTTTTTCTTCCTCCCTGATCATTTCACTTTTTCATTTTGTACATTGGTGATAATTTTTATATTTAAATTGCAAAATAAATAAATGGCTTTTATTTTGCTGCAGTGTTTTTATTGACATAACGATATAAGATTATATTCATTCGGTAGTGAAGACTAATAAGAACTTATCACTTTGACCAACTTCCGTCCTTAAAAAAACACCAACAAAAACACGCTTTGTGGACTAGTCCCTTAAATTACTCCGTAGCACGCACGTCGATGCCAACACGTTTGTGTAAAAGGAAAATTACAAAACCACAGCAGAGCTTATTACATTCTAAGCTTCTTAAACATCTAAAAGGCAGATGCGAGTCCATACAGTAAGCATAATCAAGAAACGTCTAGTAATACACCACCCTTAACGTATTAGCTTGCCAAGATTTTTTTTTTTTACATCAATTGATAATTTTACGTTTTCTCCTAATTGTATCTTTAATATGGACTTTTTACAATGAAACCCGAAATCCAAAAGAAAGTCATTTTTCAGAGTACATGTTATACAAATGAAACGCCGCCATGCTTCTTTATATGCCCCCTCAACCAATCAGAGAGCGTAGAGCGACAAAAACGTCACGTCTTTACGGGGGCGGTGCGCGGACAGCTTCTTTCCCTTTGAAAAAAAAAAAAACGTTTTTATTTTTTTAATGGTAGCTTGTTAGATTAATTTAAACAAAATAAATATCTCTTTCGCATTGCAAACAGTGCTTTTGGATTAATATTCATCATCGCCCTACAAAGTTTGCTTTTAGGAACTGTTTGGTCGGAGTATAAGGTAATCTTTCTTTTAATTAAATTGTGTGTCCTCCTCGCTTTCACTCTGCTTTATAGTAGCGTGATCCATAATGGCGGCTCCCTCGCCGACTCTCGGTCGCTTTCGAAGGGGAAGGTGTATTAATGGCTCCCCGTATCGCTGACGTCTGTTGACGCGGGTACTTGCGTGCCAGTGACTTGGTTTTGCGCTGCACAGAAATTCACACATCGAGACAAAACACAAAAGCTAGCTACCTCGAAGAAAGAACATCGAAAATATGTAGTTACCGATGTTGACTATATTTTAGATTCCTAGATTCCCAGATCAGATGTAATAACGTTAATTTGCTTCCTTCAAATATTGATTGTCTATAGCGCATATCGGCACAAGAACAACATTGGTTTGAAACCTGCGGAATATTGTTAGTGATAAAATTTAAAGTTAGCTAAATAGCCAAACGTGATTGTTTTCATGATTGATGTCCCGCTAACGTTACCTGCATAGAAATACTTCTATGGTTGATCTGTTTTAGTCATGCACGCATCTTAGTAAACAATTCTCTTATGAATCGAACTTTTAAAATTAAATAAATATATATATAATTTTGAAAATCAAGTGAATGATGATAATAATCAAGTTTGTATTCTAAGGTATATTTGTTATATGCTAGCTAAGTGCTGTTCATGACAAATTCATATTTTCCTATAACGCCTAACGCTTCGTTGTTAATCGAGGTACTGAAACGAATTATTTTGCCCAAGGCTATACGCATAATATTAAATTATTTTTTGGGCATAATTCGAAGATGCTGTTCTTAATATCAGAAATTCAGAAAAACTCTTCTCAAAATTCTTGGTGTTTCCAAGACCAGAATCTTGTCTTAGAGTTTAAACGACTCGGTCGAAAAGTGTGTTTATTTAGCATGTTTGTAAGAAAGAAAGTACAGTTTATGCTTATTCTAAATTAAAATATGCTGATATAATTATTACATTTTGCTGACAAGTCCGGTCCTGCCAAAATAAAGAGAACATTATTTGCTGCTAAACATTAGTTCACCCTGCTCGTAATATAACGTTATCTATCTTTGCGTTCTCCTGCAAAGCCTTATACTCCCTAGGTAGTCGGTTCATAAATGTATATTATATTCATTTAATTGGGATTCAGTCTCTCAAATAGGTGGGTTAAATAATATATTTTCGGATGATTCTCGTTTTAAACCAAGAAATCATAATCTGAAATTTCAAGGAGAATCTAAAGGGCTATAACACATAAAAATGTCATAATAAGAGCACTAAACACTTGCAGTAATAAAGTGTCCTGGACATCCATTTAAAAAAGAAAAGAAAATTAAGAAATGCTAAGAAAAGGGAACAGGTTTTTCTGATGCTCCAAAAACACTAGTTAGTTAGTGTTTGTGTTGTCAGTGTTTCAGAATGTGAACTTCAATAGTACTGCTCCTCACATATGCCATTATTTGGGTCATAGCCTTTTGTAAAATGGCAGCCTACTCGTCCTGCTGAGCTACTCTTGACTTTTCTCCTGATTCTGGGGGATGGTCATTTCTTTGGATAAGAGATAAGTTGGGTGAGAATGGGACTTACGGTCACTTGTTAATAGTGATGAGAACTTTGTAAACCGTATTGCTTTGTGAGTTGCTTTTAAACCATGGTGCAGTTGGCTTTTGCTGGTTAAGGAATACTAAGATTTATAGTTTTTAAGGTTGGATTCTAAATAACCTGTGCCAGAACACAAAAAAATAAAATAAAGCCCATTCAAAAAATGTTCAGATTGAGAAAAGTTTTATATTATGTTATGTTATATTATATTATATTATACTATCAAAGTTTTGATATTATATCAACTTTGGGGGCAATTGCTGTGGCTGAGACTGCTTATCATTTTATGTTGTGTTATCGTCTGGTATTGCTGATAAACCTGTCATTGAAACTCATTAGGACATGGATGACGCGTTGTTAATATGAAAACTGTAAAAACGTAATGATCCCATTCTAAATATAGTATCTTTTCCATAAATTTATTCTTTAGATAGTTCTAGATCCAAATACATGGATCCCTCAAATTTGGCCCTCAAAGAAAAACGGTGACAAGGATATGCATTGAAGGCAGTATTTTTACATTTAAAAAATTTACTTTTAACCTAACATAAATTATCATTTAAATAATGAACACATTTTTAAAAAATCAAAGAATAAGATAGTTTTGGCCTAACCTATATTAGCATTTTACACACGTCACAGGTTCTCCTGAGGTTCACAAGTCATAAATATTCCCCACAGTACTTAAAACCTTGCTAAAGTAGAAGCAGCCCCTTAAAGCGGCGATAATAATATTTGCTTTGCTTATGACCATGCTGAGTTTGCCTGATAAGTTTATTGATTGATATTTTTGACAAGATGAATTGAAGAAAGGAGAAATTAACTGACTGTACTGTGTTGGTGTCCAGATGAGCAAAACCGAATGGAAAGGTTTATCATCTGCCATTGAAGTTGATATTAGTTTCACCATTTCTGTGTTAGTGCAAAGTAGGCAAAGTGTGGGAAAATGAACAAGTTGCACATTCTTCTATATCTGACTTTAGGAGATTTCACTTGATTCCAAAATTATTACATCGGGATTCAGTCAGAATATTATGGTTCTGTTAGAATACAGGTTTTTTGGGGGAAAATTAACGTGATATCTTCTTAAAAAAATTGGAGACATTAGATATATTTAAAAGACAATGAGCTGTGATTAGTAATCACGTATAAAGAAATTGCACTTTTTTTCTTCCTAACACATACCTGCCTAACTATGCAAACTAGATCCCCGAACCTCATAAAAATTAAATGGGGCGCACAAAACTAGCATCAAGCTACATTTAAGTATGAGTTTGAATTGATCATAACATTAAATACAATACACGATGTCAGTAATTCCTCCTGTCGTAATACGCAAATCAAATATTACTGAGCAATTTCGAAATTACATTTGTTGGAAAGCTTTATTCAGTAATTGTTTGATCACCATTGCTAACAATCAGCGGGTAACTGCTTCCGTTACACTGTACTAACAATGATGGCTTTGAGTTGGACTAGTGCCTTGCATCAATTTACGTGGGGTAAAAAAGGATGCACTCCAGAGATAAATATGTTGAGAGCAAACTGCTGAGAAAGATATTCCTTATTGACAAACTTTCAAAATAAGTGCCAGCGCTTATGCCTGCGTTATTATTATGTTTTGTCAGTTTTATTGGAGGAATGTGTGCCGTCCTATAAAAGGCCAACGTCGCCCAATATATCGGCGATGTTATTATTTATCAGTGTTATATTTTAAAGTTGTTGGTTATCAGTTTATTTTTCAGTTAAGATGCTGTCACATCCATACCATCTCAAGTTGTGTTTTTCAGTGATCCGAAGTCAGACCTGCGACATCCAGATCATAGGTTTCAGTCTGCACTCAGATTAGCTCCTTAACTGATTGAGTCACTGGGGAGGCCAATCTACATCAATTAAAATGGAATTTCCCCCTGTGGGATTTTTTTGATCATGTCTGAGGGATTTCTAGGTTAGTTAGATTTGTTTCACGTTTAATTGGATACACAGAGAGAGTGGAGTGCAGGTTTTGTGTGCCCAATGACACCCTATGTCACCCTAAGAGGGTGGAGATGGAGGCATTGGATCTATGTTTAGATCAGTGGAATCATTGCTAAATGTAAGAGGTGAAGCATATTTTCCAGTCTCTGAAAGACTTCAACCTCCATCCCTCCCCCAAGGTAGGCTTTTTTGAAAGGGAGGACTAAACACCAAATCCTCTGAGCAAAACTGAAAGTTGTCTGCTAAAGTGACATGTCTTGATGCGATTCCTGTCATCAAGACTGTTTTATGACAATGAATTCTAACTTCTCTTACGTGGTGAAGTTGAACCATGTATGTTTGAACCAGAATATAGCAAAGAGTATTTGAGAGAGAGGGAATTCTGCTGCCTAGGCGAAACAAACAATAACCGCCCTCCTCTTATATCACCAGAGAACTAGAATAGTCTACAATGCTGGCATGCAATGCAATTTCATCAATATCCATCCATAAGGTTGCAGACCGTTTTTAAAACATGCAGTTGCTTTCGCTTTATTAGTCTAGAGTCCTGAGGAAGGCTAAGGACAAATAATTGAAAGATATAAATATCAGCCAAGTTTATCTGTCAGGAATTATCTTCGGCCTTTTTGCAATGAAAATCAATGCTTACACAGCAGGAGATGCTGAAGAATTTTATTAGCCCATGTTTGCAATCAGATCATCAGAAATTTACCAACTTAATCTCTGATAGGAAAACGGTGAAAGATGACTCTTCCTTTTTGCAATTGTTAGTAATTCGCACAGCTAGGCGCACACAACACCACACGAGCAAAATGACAAACATGAATGGGGGAGAAAAAAAAACGTTTTCACAAAGAAAAGTACTGGATCTTGTGGTATTCTATTGGCAGACAAATACCCAGGAAGTCGACGCATTAGGATTCTACCTGTGAAAAGTATGTTTGTTAGATACTGTGGAGAGGAGATTTTTTTAAATCTTAATGACAAAAAACTCATGATAATTATATACATGGAATGAGCTAGGGTGAAACATTTTAAAATTAGTAAAAAAATGAAAAGGTCATTTAATGCTGACGGAGGCCCAATAATAATCCGTATATTATTAGTGGAAGTAATGTTAAGTAAAACCAATGAGAACAATTGGAAATATTAAATCCTTATTAGTCCTTTTGCATTCAAGACTGTTTGGCAACTATTGAAACAATTGTCTATGACCATTTTAGACGGGCCCATGCTCTGGTAATGAGCAGTATAGGCCGAGGACTGTAATTCTTAGGGTCCAGAATACTGGCATACCAAACATAAGGTGTATAACAATCTGAGTTTGGGGGGAAATCATGCCAGGACTTGGGGTCTAGGTCCCCTCTATTCTCCTACGGCTCCTACTTTATTGCAGCAGTTTTTCTTTAGACTGGGAACAGAATGGAAATGGGTGATTGGGGTTCCTGTTGAGACCTCAGTAAGAGGAATGAAAAATCAATGAGTCACGTCGACTGAATGGTTCTGTACGCAAGCCTCTATTGATGGCATTTTCATAGCAACCACCTTGACAACTGTCACAAGGCAGTGTGGGGGGGCATCTCATTCACATTCTCTTTCCTTGAATTTGATTAATAACATGAATCTGTGTGAGGTTTGCCTGAAAATGTCTTTGGTTCAGGATTGTTGTTGAGCACATCCTTATTTTCGGCGGTTACCAGTTTGTCTGTGTCTTCCCGTACCGATGTCCCGCAGTGATGATGGAGGAGGTGCAGCAGAGTAGCAGCAATGGCACAGAAACGCAGACCATCACCATCCCAACCACCATCAGCGCCTCCCAGATCTCCCAGATAGCCCAGCAGGTAAAGGAAGAGTGGGGCTGATTATTTATCCCTCTGTAAATGGACTATTCATTTGTTTGGTTTTAGCATGTCAATTCACATTTAAATTCCACCTCTGCAATCTAATGCAGGTGAGTCAGGAAATTAAGACTTTGAATCTGCAGTGTCCATATTTATTCACCACCACTAACAATAGAGGTAGTTTAATACTTTGCTTTGCTAATGTGTTTCTTATCTGGAGCACTTGGTTAGACTTCAGGGTGAGAGCTGGTTGGCTTTAGTCTGTAATCTCTGACATAGAATCAATATAAGTGGTAAGAGGCCTCCTCCTTAACTGATTTATACCGTTATATAATATGGGGAAATTCAGGTTGCATTACATTAAATTCATGTTACACGTGGTCTTCCAGGAATGCAGCTTGCATAATTTATGATTTACCTGTGTTACAATGATGCATGTCATATCTATGTAGGAAAATAAATGTGTGAAATTCTAGTTTACATTACGTTAAATTTGTGTTACTCGTGCTCTTCTAGGAATGAAACCTGCATAATTTATGATTTACCTGTGTTCCAATGATACATGTTATATCAATTTATGGTTCATTGGTTGGGAAATTCCTCACATGGCTTCTGTTGTGCATACATATAACTAATGGAGTTGCATAGTACATTTTTGCCATCCTGTACTTGAAAATGGATGACTATGGATTTGTCTACAGATGTCACTTGGCGGCTCTCCAGTGACTGTGGTACAACTTCCAGGGGGACAGTTCCAGGTGCAAGGTGTTATCCAGTCAGCTCAGTCGTCTGTCATCCAGTCTCCACAGGTACAGACCGTGCAGGTAAGGCACACTGCTGACTGGTAGTTGGACCCCCCCCCTCCCCCCCTCCGATTCTCTGTGATCTCAGTGAAGCTCTTCACGCAGGGTCAGTCAGACAGTGATGACTCTCAGGAATCCTCAGATAGTGCTGCCTCATCCCGGGACATCTTAGCCAGACGGCCCTCCTACAGGTACTGTGTTCTGTTACTCGCCAGCAAACTTCATACAAAAATGCAGATAGGTCCAAATAAATAGCAGAAAATGTAAAAAAAAATTAATAAAATAAAATAGGCTTTTCCATTGAAAAAGAGAAAATGATGACCTTGTAGGCTGAATTCACTTACTATAACTGTTGTTTAAGAGGGCTTCCATACTGTTTCTCTGTTAGACGGTCTTAGCAATCATGCATCCATATAATATTTGAAGACTGAGAAGCCCTTGGTGTGGAAGGGAGGCTTGTATTCACACTTTCTTGCCTTTTCCTCTGTAGAAAGATTTTGAATGACCTGTCTGCAGAGGAGGTGGCCTCTCGAAATGAGGGAGAGGAAGAGAACACCACATCTTCGACCATGACTACCGTGACTGTCCCCACGCCCATCTACCAGACCAGTGCTGGGCAGTACAGTAAGAGAGATCTCCCAAAGCTTTACCAAAGACTTTCTTCTGTAACATTTTCTCCAATCCTGTGGTTATGTCCAGTACTTTCTGTTTGTCATCATTCCACATTTAAAAATATTAGACATTTTGTGGCAATGTTAGCACTGCAGGTATAACGTTACCAATTCTCTTTGAGTATTTGAAATATTAGGGGTGACAACATGTATTTTGGGCCAGTTTCATCTAGCTTTGGCTGTCTAGTAATCGTTCACTTTTCCAGAAGATATTCCCTTGCTTTATAAAACTTAACATAAACAGAGATATACAAGAAACCTTCTGTCAGCCTTGATTATCATTTGATGGCTAAAGCCCCAATAATTTGAATTAATTTAGGTTATATATGAATAATAATGCATAGTTAGTGTTTTTTATTTGGCATTTTTAACAAGCTAGATAGCTAATGTTTGCCAACTTCTTTTTAAAGAATATTCAATCTTGTTTTTCCTTATGCGCCCGTTTCCCATTTTGACTCCTTGGTTGGTAGAGAAACATTGTGTTTGCCTTGAGCATACTGAGCCAGCCATGAAATTGTATTTATTTGCAGCTGAATGTTGGGTGTTACTAGGCTTGTGTGCTTGTTTCACCATTGTCATGTTGGAATAGTAGATTTTAAATATCTTGCGTTTAACTGATAGAGATGATGACGGTCATTAATGGGTTTTAGGTTCGTAATTACCATGGGAAATTCTAACAGAAAAAGCCACTTCTTAGTTCAGTTTAACGTTTCTCAGTTCATGCTGGACAAAAGAGAAAAGGTTATTAGGGTGTGATGTGTAAATTTCTTTCCCCTCCTTTCCTTTATTCTCGTGAGTACTTTAAAACGCTTTGGGCATACTTTGAATCTGGTTCCGATTTTGTGTCACAGAACTGCAGCGGTCCCTAAAATAAATGAAAACTAAAATGGCCTGGTTACAGTACAAGTCATTTTATTTGCAGTTAAGCACAGATCGATACCTACCATTACTATCTGAGGTGATTTTTGGTTTATCACTAGTCATGTTACAGGTGCATAGAAGTGTTGTTTTGGGAAACCGCTCGTGAATCTCGCGACACCTGTATATGGTTGGGCAAACCCAAGAAGGAGAGCTAGGGAGTTTTTTTTTTTTTTTTGAAGATGCTAACATTTAAACTCTTTTGAAGCAGCTTGTACACAAACTTACCATAGGATGCGGAAACAACAAGCAATCTGTATTTTAAGGTATGTGACTGAATATTGCCAGTAGAGGTTTAAACAGACTTTCAAGCTCCTTCATATGGATAGCTAAATTTGAGACTGCCTACAGCAAATGCAGAATGGATGCAGTGTGGCCAAACGCACTCTGTGAAAACATGTGAGAACATATTGTAATATAACCCATATGTTTTTTGTTTTTTTCTTAGTTGCAATTGCACCTAATGGCACCATCCAGCTGGCCAGCCCGGGTGCAGAGGGCATCCAAGGTCTGCAGACCTTGACCATGACCAACTCGGGTTCCACGCAGCAGGGTACCACTATTCTGCAGTATGCACAGACACCCGACGGGCAGCAGATCCTGGTACCCAGCAACCAGGTGGTGGTGCAGAGTGAGTCCAATTTCAACCAACTGTCAACAAAAGGCTGTCGCAGATAATCAGAGGAAAATATGATTAGCTATATTTAACAGCTATGGTGACTATGAGCTGACTGGAAAATTCTATCAGGCTTATCAAAAATCAGATTGTACTCTAAAGTAAACTCCATTGTTCCTCTTAAACAAATAACTCTTAACTGTCAGTGATCAGCAGGTGTCTAGTCTAATCATCCTGGTAAAGTTGACTTGGGGTATTTCCAAAAAACTTTGAAAAAAGCAATACCTTAAAAGATGTTTATTATAGTTTATCTAGTCGCATTTCAATTTTGTTTTACAACACTCTGTACTAATCATAATTTATTTCTCCAATTGATTATTTAGCCTGCGTTGGTTAGCATTGCTTGCTAGCCTTTTGTTATTTAAAATTAGTTTAAATTTTCCATAGATGTTTTTACTTTTTGATGTTTTAAATGGAATTTTTAGTTTTATGGCTAATGATGATAACCTTGGGTTGACCTTCCAAAAATACTAGCTACCAAGTGAGTTGAAGTGGGGACTATGAAAATGAGATGACTTAGGGAAAATCCTTTGTTCAGTTCTAGGCTCAGCTTGCATGTCTGCTCTGTCTATGAATAAACCCTCCTCAGTCCCGTTGAGCTTGTCAAGTGACCAAATGGTTATCTGTACATGCATGAAAGTGAGTGAAGAAGGAGGACAACCAAGTTAATAAGATTCTTAGAGGCCTGTTGATGAGAAGAGCTACACATTAATGGTGAGATCATCTGTACTCAGCCATGTGACTGCATCCCTCAGATGCAGGGGGAGAGATGCAGACCTACCAAATCCGTGCCACACCCACTGCCAGCACTCTTCCACAAACGGTGGTCATGACCTCGCCTGTCAGTATATCCTCCCAGAGCACCAAGACCGGTGACCCCCAGATGAAGAGAGAGATTCGCCTGGCCAAAAACAGGTGTGTGTGGTTGTCCTTAGTCCTAAAAGAATTTGCTCTGTGGACACTTCTACAAAATGAGAATTTATGAGTAGCAATTCATTTAATGATAACTGGCTGTTTCACTAGCTCATAGCAGATTGATCAGAACTAAATGAAAGCATAATAATGCAACCGGTTTGCTAATTGCCAACGAGTATTCGGTGTTACCAAGAACTAAGCGGTATGAAAGTCATAGTGAAGTCTTACATTTTAAAGACAATTTTGCACAAAGTTAAAGAATTGGAATTTATTTAGAAAATGTTCTGTTTTCCCAAAATCAGTTTAAGGCTCAATGACTTGCATGTGTAAAATAGACGTTACCAGAATCCTTCAATAATTTGTGCACTAGTTTGTTCAGTAGTTTGTTTTACAAATCTAGACTTTGGAAGAGAGTTTACAATCCTAAAACTTTACAAGTAGAGGCACTTGTATTATGAATTCTTAAAACAAATTTGTTTTTAAATGGCATTATCAGAAGAAATAACTATAATGTCAGCAAGTTGAAATGACAGTTTATTCTTAATAATTGATAAAAAGAGATTGTATACATGGGAAATGGAGTAACCAGCAAATGAAGGGCTACGTTTATGAATGAAAATGTATATTTACGTTCGTTTTCTTCTTTCCCCATGAAGAGAGGCAGCGCGCGAGTGTCGCCGAAAGAAGAAGGAGTATGTGAAATGTTTGGAGAATCGCGTGGCTGTGCTGGAGAACCAGAACAAGACACTGATTGAGGAGTTAAAGACGTTAAAGGACCTTTACTGCGTTAAAACAGGGTAACAAATTGGGCCTCGTGCCGGGTCGCCACATGGACAACTTGGGACAGGGAACACCCTCCATTTCATACCTTATTTGTTTGGGTTTGTGTTTTATTCTTTGCTTTAAAAAATGGCTATGAACAGCAGGAAAAAAAAGAGAATGAAGATTCTTCTGAAAAATGTGTTTTTATCGAGGAATAACGGAGTAATTCACCAAACCATTGTTATTTTTTCTTTCTTTTTTTACGCAAAAGTTGATGTTCTAATGTGATGTTTCATTTCCAGTTTAAATCTTTTTTTTTTTTTTTTTACATTTATATTAGCAATTTTAGACATCTGCTGTTTTAATATCTGTAAGTGCAGCAGTATTGTGAGTGTATTATAACTATGACTTTATGATTCATGTTTATCTTTATGTAAATCAATGCTTTTTCCCATTTCATTGTGGAAATGTTACAGATTCCCCATTCCAAACCCTGATTTCCTGAGAAATGTAAAGGGTTGATAAGTTGAGGTAAGTACAACAGGTTACTGGGACAATCTTTTAGGAAAGTACCGCTTCATGTTTGGGTGATATTTATTTGGTCAAAATCAAATCAAAACAAAAGGAGAGTCACTCATTTGGAAGATAAATATTTTTCCAGCCGTTAATTTGTTGTAATATTTCAAAACTTCAGAAATGTGTGGGGATTAGGAAGGAATAGGAAAAAGGCCTTAAAATATTTTTTCAAGAGCTGTCTATTTTCCAATAAATAATGTCTTTCAGGAGCTGGAATGTCTTCTAAATGTGCAAATGAAAGCTGCAACTGAAAGGTAGCATGTAGATAAAATTATTATATGATATATTTTATTTGGTTTCAGGAAGAATAATCAATTGTACTTACAGCTGTTTAATTCTATCTATCCTGAATGGGAAGTTTTTGCTGACAGATCAGAATTAGATTAAATGTTTGGATAGGTTTGGTGTGATGCACTATTCCTAACTAACACTGCAAATAATTTGAGTGTATGTTTAACGTGATCTTGTCTACCATTCCTAGTACAAAAGGGAAATGCCATTTGCCTAGGTAATAAGACAGATCAGTCATGCTATCCCTGATACAACTTCAAAATACTGAATTATCACATGGTATCTTGATTTAAATCATGTATTTTGTTTAGATTTTGACATGCGTTTTTGCCCAGAATTTGTATGAAGTCAAGTGAAATTAAACTTATTATTGAGGTATTTTGTAGTACTAACCCGAAGTACCTAGTTTCATCAACTGCACTGAGGTGGCATGTTCAACTACATCTTCTCTAAAAACTTTTTGTACTCAGTAACATGTTTGTTCAGCCGATTTAATTGTCTTGTCTATTATAAGAATAGGAAAACAAACATGGGCTTACACCCCCCCTTAAGTCTGTGATGCAGTACTCCCCTTTCTATGCAAATGAGATGTGAAAATCTTTATTTGAACAGTTCATACAAGAATGGCTTTTCAGCCAGATTAAACCTTTCAGATAAAGATTCATTTAAAATATTGCTGGTTTAGTTTTCGTTTTAAATCTGATATTCCCAAATATTTTATTTAATTACATATTAAGTGCAGTACTTCGTTAAAAATATTTTGAGCAGGAACATACTGTTACAAGTTACAAGTCCTCATAAACAATTAATAATATTGGGAAATGTCTGTCGTCAATACATGTATTTCAGAGATATTTGATATTAACAGTTTAGAAGATTAAACATGTACCAGATACAGTCTTGGGGAAGATGCATTGAAACTGTGGTTTGAGAATGAATTCTAGAAGGTACTTCCCATAAATGAGCTAAACTATGATTACTAAACTATGAGCTACCATGACGTAAATGTAGCAGGCAAGGGTATCACCTTTTCTTCTCCATGTTCAATTAACAAATGCAGTCTCATTTCAATGACCTCAATGCAGCTTTGAAGATCAGGTACCACTTTACCCATTCACGTCTCGTTAACAGGGAATTGTGTTGAATGAAGGCTGATTTGTTTCATGTATTGAATGTTAACCTTATTATTCAATTTTACCATTTTGAAATAAAAATAGTTATAAATACCAAAATTGGATTGTGTTTTTCATTTAAAAAAGGGTTTAAAAAGTTTTTTTTAAAACTTCATTTTCCATTTTAGACGGTTTGTCAACAACCTGCACTTTAATATTAGTTTAATCAACAAAATAAATATTTGGCTAAAATGAGCTATGTATGCGTTTGTATGAGGTAACTGTTGAGCACTTCGGAAGTGAGGGAGGTCTGGGAAGGAACATTTTTATGGAAGCGTGGGAAAGGTCTTCCAGGTCTGAAATGTACGTTACTCGGCTTTCTTCCACTAGAGGTCAGGCAAACGCTTTCCATCTGCTAGTTTCTCCAATTCTTTTTCCATCATCTTGAAATACATCTAGTATCTATGCCACCATACAAATCAAGATGCTTACAGCTATAACCAGTATATACAACAAGTATACAAAAATGCCACTGCATATGAGTGACTGCAGGGATAGTCTTAGCAACGTAATGGATTTGTATGTATTTTGCCGTGGTGTCAACAGCTATGGCAGAAAGAAGCTGTCCTGAAGGTGATGCTAGCCTGACAAAAAGAGGGAAAATGGAAGCTCTGAAAGGGGGATTCATTAGTGCTGATTTTGAGATGGATGGTTAAACACTGGTCTTGAGCATCCTGCATCATCAAAGTATTGCAGGGAAAGTTAACGTAGGCAAGCTGCTATGTAAAACCACTTTACACCTGGCTTGGTCCATTATACACCTTGCAGGTCAACTGTTACAAGGACCATGGATAATGGACAATTACAATAATGAAACTGTCTGGTTGAATTTCTACTGGGCCAAGCACTAACCTGAGGTTTGCGGGTGACTGCTGTGGAAATGCTGGAATTTTTAATTAAACAAAATGGAGGAAACCCATGTTGAGCCCAGATTACTCAGGCTCTGCTTCATCCCTTCTCTCATTGTCTAACCACAAGACTACCACCAACTGCTATCTGGAACCAGGATGAAGTTAAAGCTTCCTAAAAAGTAACATAACCATGCTCCAACACTGTATTTAATAGTAGTAACCGACTCTTAACTTTTTTCCCCCTGAAGGAAACTCATTAAACTGAATAAGCTTATTTTGGTTTAGTTACTTCCCTCCACAGCTGTAACCTGCTCAAGCTACACTCTGCCCCATTCGACAACAACCTCAGAAATGTTTTGATTAGTGTTCACCCTTACAATGGATTTTGCATTCCCCCTGTGTGTAGGTAGTTATTGACATGGAATGGTGGCCACGGGCTTCTGCAGCAGTGGCTGCATGCAACAGAGGGTTCACAACGCATACTCTCCGGGAAAGGAGAACATGGTGACTGGCTGAAGCTCAAATGAGATGGATATGTGGGATCTGGTGAGCCTCCATCACTTTCATTATTTAAACTCCTGAAAAGGAGCCCTTCAACCCTGCAGGCTGGGTGGGGGTGACAGGAAACCCAGAAGGGGACCAAGCAGTCAGGTCTCAGCAGAACCATGCGTTGATAATTACATTTCCTATGACATGATTAACCCATTAATACACTTGAATACGTATTGGAGGTTTGGTACCTTTCTCAAGGGCACAGGAATACGACTCTCCATGGATCAGAACTGCAGCTCTATTGGTTACAGTTCCTATACTTTAACCACAAAGCCACCTGTATCTCATAGGTCTGCAGTGCTGTTAGGGTACGTTGGCCCCACGATGTAGATTTCCAAGGAGGAAAAATCACTTTGTATCTACTTGGAAAATAAATTAGGTGGGTGCAACGTTAGTAAAGATTCAGGAGCTACATAAGGAAAAATACTTGAAAAATATTTTATTTTAAGCATTGGGATACACTTCCAATACAATATAGACCTGTTCACTGTACTAATCTGCCTGTGTGTATTTGTGCGGTTTTGCTGGGAATATGGTAAATACCTATTTGGAAGGTGTGACCAGTCTGGTTTTGGGCCATGTATTTTCTATACATAAAATCAAATGTAACTCAAAAATTGTGAAAGATTTTAAAGTTTGTATATGTAATTGTGCTGTTAAATTTCAGCAATTTTAAAACAAAAAACACTGCTTTTAAAAAGCAACATTTAAAGTTGTTTTTTATTGAAAATCATTTACATTTAATCAGCCATGAACAGCAAAATCAAAACATGATATAAATGCAGTGATTTCCTATCAAAAGAGAATTTTCACTTGTAAATCTATCAAACAAATTCAAACTCCTCTATTAAGGCCACAAGCAAGTCTCCAAGTCCCTGTTCCGGACGACTCACCTGATGACTTTGGCAACAGCTTGTGGCAAAGGTTTGTACTGAAGTTTGTATATGCTTCTCTGCAGATGAATTTTCCCATGGTCAAGCTGTAGCTTCTACCTACAGAAGTACATCTACCACCTAGTTTATTTAAAAGGCTGTGATCATCTGCACCCTATACGTGATAACAGGGTTGGTTTGTTACAGATGGCAGCAATAATCATGCTCTTGGGTCCCATAGAGGCTGATCATAGTACAATTAAATATGATATTTGATTTTCAAGCAAGATATACAGTGTTAGCTGATCTACTGGCCAGCGCATCTCTCAGTACCATGTGAGAAATACATCTGGTCTTAAAAAATATTAAATCAAAATTTACCAGTTCTGTAATTTTAGTTTTAATTTAGTGTGAAATTTGTACCTCAGCAGAAGAGTTTATCTAAGCCTCTCATTTGACAGCATAGCCCACAATGTGTGGTTTGATAACGGATAACAGGGGTGCTTCAATATGCCTCAGTTTGAGCTCTGAAAAGTTTGCAGCTTCCAAATCTTTCCACGTGGCTCTTGTAAGCTCACAGCCATCCCCAAAGTAATACCACAAGGGCTGAAGAACATGCTGGAAGAAGTATGTCCAGGAGGATGGATCCGACACCACATGTTCCATAAAATACAAAGCACCACCCTAGTCACACAAAAAGGCAAAACAAACAGATTTTAGCATGCTGTTTTCAATCAAAAATATTACTATTTAAGGGGTGAAATATAAAGCGGAAGACTGGAATTTGACCAGTAACGTTAGTGTTCTGTCGATTTGTCCTACCGTGTCAGATTTTCCTACCGTGGAGCAAAATTATAGCTAAATCTATCGTTCCATATACCACATGGATAAATCCTACCGCGGGTTTCTGCTTCGCGTCTTTGACTACGTAAAACAATCCAGTGTAATTTTGCCGAAGATTCTTATTAGGCAATGGTAGCATGATTTGAAAGTGCAAAATACCCTATCAGATTCGCCTACCAGCCTAAAATAAACGTAGGACAATCTGATGATGTATTTCGCACTGTAAAATCATCCTACTCGTTTATTCAACGTGTTCAACGTGACAAATGTGACAAAAATGACGCAATATCCTGGTAGGACAATCTGACGGGTAGGATGAAATGTCAGGACACCTGGACCAAAAAAACAAAAACAAAAAACAAATTCATGTTTAAATCCGTGTAAACGGACGATAGACCAAGTAATCTACACATTCCAAAAAAGAAAGGGGAAACAGACTGGGTATTTAGACAATACATTTAGCAATATGTATTATTGGGCAACTGACACAAATGTTATTTGTAACAACGTAGTTCACTTACTGGCCTCAATATGCGGTGCACCTCTAGCAACACTCGCGGTGTACTTTGTACTGAGCACAGCACCAACGTACACACCACCACATCCACTGAGTTGTCTTCCACTGCAATCAAATCCTCTCCCGAGGCTACCACGAATTTCTCGAATTTAAGATGATCGTTGATTGCGAGGCTCTCCTGTAAATACTGCTCAAAATTGCGATTTGGGTCTGTGCATATAACCTTGCAGCCGGAGGGGTAATACTGAAAGTTAGTCCCGGTTCCACAGCCTATTTCTAGCAGCCGCAGGGTCTTGTCGGCCTCTGCAAACTCAGCCAAGTTGCTAAAAAGTTCCTTCTTCTTGTCGTGCATTTTCTTTTTGTAACCGGCGGACATTTTAAACATCACGAAGGGAAATATATGCTTGTATAAACGGTATATCCCCAAAAACTCGAATAGCTGAAGAGGTAAAGTCAAAATTTTAAAGAACACCGTAAATATATTCATTAAAATGTCCATTGTCGCGCTCGATTTGTGTTGGCGACCTGCAGTCAGTGACAGTGCAATCTGGGTATAGGGGCGTAGCCAACCCTATTGCACGAACCAATCATCCAATGGGGCGTTTACTAAATTTTTTTATTTTAATTTTATTTTTTAAAGTTATTTTAAAACTCTGTGTTTGTAGAAATTGTTCGTGTCGCTCTTACAATTGTACAAAAAATAGTTTAAGTGAGTTACTCTGTCCTCGGTTCGGCTTTCCATGGACACACGCTTTGAAATATTAGGTAGAAGCAGGGGTCGGTATCCTATCCGTTGGGGGAAAAAATCGCCTATCTTAAAAACACTTAGGCCTAATAACTATATTAATAATGGGCACGTTTGCTCGCTCCTTCTCGGTACTTAAATTTGAGAAGTGGGACAGGTCTGTATATAATACAGTGGTCTGTATTATTGTGACATGTATGCATGTTGCCTTAATGTACGGCTGTCATAAAATTATATTATTAGTTTTTCATTACAATTTAATGTAATGTTGTTTTGTAGATTAAATCCTAAATAATCATTTTAGAGCTATAATATTCCAGTGTTGCTTTTATCCTTGGTTTCCCTTATGGCTAAGGGATAACTGACACCATTAAGCTTCATATTTCATATTTTCGAGCAGTTCAGGTTAAATTCAGGATTTGTTAGGGATACAATGACGGACCTTCACTTGAGGTTAGGACCTGCTGCTTTTCAGTCACAAATCTAGCTGGTTATTCAGTGTTCCAAACATACTTAAATGAGAATCAAGATGAATGGTTCATCACAATGGGAATGAACTAAATCACAATAGGCTCAATGCCAACCACAGACAAGAAAGAAAAAAACGTTCACTGCTATGGAAATGGTCCTTTTCCTAGATTGCATTTTTAGGAACACACCTTATTTGTACCGACCTAAAAAGTGCAAAAGTCTTACACCAACAACTTTAATGTTGTTTCACAGCATTGTCTATATTGCATAATTTTACGTGGATTAATTTAAGATTATCGAAGAACTGTTTCCTTTGATGTATATATGTAACATGGCCCTGAATGACACTCTCCTTTGAAAACCCTTTCTTTGGATGTAAGTTTTCACCTTTCACCTGTAAACATATTAGTACCAGATACATGGTCACCTTCCAAAATATAAAGGTAGTTATTCTATGATGCAATTCATTTATTGCGATTCTTTTTATTACAGCCATTTGTTCCCATGGTTCAGTTATCAAGTTGGTTGATCACAATCCATTACTAAGCCTGTAAACTTTGACCCATCTTCTGATGACATATGTTTAACTCATACATCAGTGGGTCTGTGATTTAGATCTACCAAGCAGGCCAAAATCTTTATTTAATCTGCAGTAGTAGTGGTAGATTGGCAGTATTCAACAATAGATCAATCTTTGAGTGATTATGCAGTTTTACTAAGTCATACATATTAGCGAAGAAATTTCTAAGCAATTAAGTGGAAACTGATATTTTTAAAGATAATGGTTTGATAACATTTACAGCTGAAAGATTGTGTTTTCCAAAATGTTATGAAAGGAGAAAAGTGCCAAATATATGGCACCAAAATAATTTACAGGTTATTTTCCAAGTTCCTGGGTACTAAGACTAAGTTATCTACCTCTGCAACAGAGTCCGACTTATTTTATAAATCATAAACGTATAGTCGAACGTCTAACAAAAGCATTACTGAACGGTCATTTCAATTAATTCATAACACAAAAAATTCGAATGTTTTAAAAGCAGGGGAGGTTGCCAAGCATCCAGCCTAAATTAAGCCCTGATCTGGAAAACTAGGAAAAAAAACAAATACTATTTGATTTAAGGCGATGCCTAG
Source organism: Hiodon tergisus (assembly GCA_025775045.1). NCBI lineage: Eukaryota > Metazoa > Chordata > Actinopteri > Hiodontiformes > Hiodontidae > Hiodon > Hiodon tergisus. The sequence continues at coordinate 95,040 of JAOVYW010000070.1, read as the reverse complement.
TACAAAATAGCTTTGTATTAGTAAACCGGACAAAGGCTAATTATGCAAGTCGTAATCCATGATTTGCGATTATGGGAAGAAGAAAAAAAGGCCGTGATGTGGTAAAGACCATAACTCGGAGTTGATTATTACGTTTATAGAAATATACAAAAAACAATAAATCTATTCGTTAAAAAATATTTCCTAAACATCGGTGGAATAATGTAGTTCCTCGTTTTTCTGACTAATCAGTATGCTCAGTAATTAACGACTGAAATTTTACGTCAGCAGTTAATTCTAAATATTTTTTATAGATTAAACGCCACCATTCTGTTTAATAAAAATCTTGCCTTAGATATTGTGCGTGGATTTTTGTGCACAAGAAAAACGTTTGCTGCTAGAGGCTTTTGCACAAGACAGAGACTTCCATGAATGGTCATTTGTCGACAACAACCAGCTCAAAAAAGTATTTTGGTCCCCCTGCCCAGTACCTTCTTAGATTTATTTTACATGCATGTGCGTCGATTGACTAGAGAGTCATCATCTGCCTTGAATATAATTAAATTATTCGAGTTAATTTATTTTCAGAATTCAAACAGTCTTTATTAATATGACATGACTTATACAGTTTTGCCAACGCATTACATCTGCTGAATAAATTGAAGATCTGAATATGTGCGAATTGATTAAGAACTGTGAGAGGGAATTTTTTTTACTGAAACTATGTCACAGCCAGGCGTTTATACGATTTAAATTAATGTACCCAAGTCAACAAATCAGAAATCGCAATTTATGCGAGCCGTTGTCTAAGTTATCATTCATTAGCGAGATATTAGATTACTTGTTAAGTGGACAGGCTGTATGTGTAACGTTTATGGAACGACTGTGAAACATGTCATACCTTGAAGTGTAAAAAAAAACTACTTCTCAACTGGGCAAACTTCATCTGTCAGCTGTTAACTGATAATTTTTCTTAAAGATGCTTTGTTGATAGACTAATAGTGGAATAAACAACTTATTTGATGGATATAAGTTTTCTGCATAGACTGTGTACTAACTTTCCATAGTAGTTTCTTAAGGCTTTACTGTAGAGCTATATACTGTAAGATCAAGGAAAAGGTGTCCTATTAGCAGCCATGAATGATTGACAATAACTTATTTCTTGAATTAAACTCAAACTAATCAATGACTTCAAAGATCACTGGATACCTTTTCTTGTAATTTTCAAAAATACACATTTCCATTTTTACCTGCTTATTACCTCCAATTCTCTTAACATAAAAAAGGGGCTAAAGATGCTACTATGAGCCCAATGGCAACTTTCAGACCTCAACTGCTGGGATAGGAGGAAATTTCCATGAGTCAGCAATATCCTGGACACTCCACAACTCTGGCCTTCATGATTAGCTAAAGAGAAGCCATTTCCGACATTCTCATCTCAAATGCCCTATCACGTCTGTAACAAAGTGTATAAGTGATGCTTGAACCAGGTGTCAGAAGGTTTTGTAATCGTCCTTTGACTGAGTGGCTCAGTCAAAAAGATGCTTGCCCAAGCACAGACTAAGTACTGGTTTGGTGTTGCCTGGGCTGGGCGAGTTAATCAGCAGTTTTTCTCAAGTTATCGCTAATGGTTATCTCCTGTAGGCTTTCCAGGTACCTGTGGGCCATCAGGAGGGATATGCCTCTACTCCAATCGGTGTTGAACTTCTCATACGGCCGGCTGGCATGTAAACGAGATGGGTGGCTCAGGGCTAGGATTGGAGGAGACTACTCATACTTATTCACTATACCCATGTCTGGTGGCAGGAGTTGTGGCCATGATGGATTAGAATAATTGGGTAGAGAAATTTAAGACAATGGGTTTGTGGCCAAATTACATAAAAAAAAAAAAACCTTAACGGAAAGCACTATGTTGGCTCCAACACAACATGGCATAACCTAATGAACACCATCCCTACATTCAAGCCTAGTGGTGGCAGCATAATGTTATGTGTTTTCTTCTTATCCGAAATGGCTGGGAAGCCTGTTAGCAAGTGGACAATGAAATTCAACTACAACAAACCATAAAGTGCTTTGATACTGTTAACACAAAAACTGCAGAGTAGCAGGTTGGCCTAAAACAATTGAGCTTTGCTCCTGAAGTTTACCAAACATCCAGGGCAACCAAGAGTTATGGCTTTTGCCAGGCACCCGAATCCCCCCCTCCGACAAACAAACAAACAAACAAATTAAACAACTATATTTATTTTGCGCCAAGGTATTTGGATATTTCAATCAAATCGTTACTAAAAAAATGTTGTAAAAATGTCTGTTCCTTAGTTGTATAAAGAGTATATGCTCCTTTGGTATAAATGTCCAGGTTTTCTTCGGAACTACGTTGACAATGTTATTCCAATGTTATTGTCACTGTTCCAATGTTATTGACTGTCCGAACCACAAACACGTTTGGAATACGAACAAGCGATTTATTTCTGTTGGTTCAAAATGATCTCCTTAAATCAAGAGTTCAGTTTCCTGGCGGGAACGTACCTGTGTTATATGTGGACTACTCTAAAAATACAAGTTGCAAGACAAAAACTCATACAACTAGCTTTGAAATTTTTTGATGTTTTTATTATATTTTGATAATAAACAAGTTTTTTTAAATATACAAATTCAAATAATATGTTGCGTTGTCGCTTAGCCAAATTTTAGACCGTCTTACCGACGACCCAACAGCCCCTTACTGATTTTAAGGAGTGTATTTGACGATACCCCCTAACATTTTGCTGAGAGTCATCAATTATGCAGGGTAACCGCTCTCACTGGGAAGGAAGATAGCAGCAACAATATGGCGACAACCGCAGTTTCTCCTGAATCTTTTCGACATCTGCAATTCAGCGACGCCTTTCTGGAATTTTGTTAACGCTGAAAAAGTAAGTCTATATTTTATTTTATCATCCGGCTAAAGATATTTACAGAATAGATCAAATTTAACTGCTGTCTAAAACACATTCTCTAATGCCGCAGAGCAGTTTCTGTATAGCATCTTTTTAACCTGCATTTGGAGTAGGCTGATTGCCAGTGCTTAAACAGAGATGCATTTCACATTTCACATAGCAAAATAACTCAACTGGCGTTTTGTCCTTGAGGCCCAGACGGAGAATGGACATTGGACGTTGATGAAAAATCTAAAAATTGTTTAAATTTGGGTGTTGGCCTTACGCGGCACTGTATGACATTTCGATGTGTTGAAATGTGTAATTTACGCATACCTTGAGATAGGGAGTTATCATCATGTCAAACTTTTGTCTATTTAGAAATAGACATAAACAACTATCAGGCTACTGATAAGGGCATCTGAGTTCTTGAAATAATTACCTGTTTGATGATTGACGACATAATGCAATGTAGCATCATAAAACCTATAACGTGGTCATTCTCTTTCCCTGTGT
>JAOVYW010000070.1:76497-87753 GCA_025775045.1 Hiodon tergisus | reverse complement strand
TGAAGTGGCACACTGGCTTTCTTGTATTGCTGTTGGCGGTAGTGGTGGTCCCAGCAATGTTAGAAATAATTTTGGGGTCTGAAAGTTTGGAAATACATTGAAATGCTACAGAACTGGAAGTAGGATATCAGTAGGGAAATGTTTTTTACCATTTTTTGTCTTATGGTCTTTACCTGATTGTTTTGTTTGGTTTTCAGCCAATTTCTACTTTATACCTGGCCAACTGGATGCACTTTTATGTGGAAACAGTTCGGATTCTGGGTGAGTGATGGACAGATGCCTATTGAAGGAAATTTGTTAAGCAAAATGATTGCATTCGCCGAACAGGTTGGGTGTATGTGATATATCATTAAACCTGGTTTTCCAATTTCAGGCTAATGGACTACTATTAGTATGCTGTGCAGTCACACCAGGGATGTCTTTTGCTAGATTTTAAAAGAATAAAAAGAGACTGATAATCCACATACAGTATTGCTCATAGCCAACTATACTGACACAGAATAAGGTCGAAAAGCATGTTTCACTTCCTTCCAGACGCTGCCCAGAGGGATACACATGTATGAAGGCGGGGAGGAACCCAAACTACGGCTACACCAGCTTTGACAGCTTCGGTTGGGCCTTCCTGGCTCTCTTCCGCCTCATGACACAGGACTTCTGGGAGAACCTGTACCAGCTGGTAAAGGATCACTTTTTGTTACTCTCTCCCCCTATTGAACCCATGTGTTTCATAATAAAGTTCATCTACATATGTGTTAAGATGAATACAAATTGTTGTAATTTCCTGTACTTATTAGCTTTTTGCTGTTAGGGACACATTTTGCGTAACACGCTAGTGAAAATGCATTCTTTTCAATTTAGTTTGCAATATAGTGTTTAATGAAAAAGTGTTCCTTATGGCTTGCTGCTCCTCCCTAGTTGAGCCCTGGACTTTCGCCTCCTGGAGTGTCCTGTTGTACAATTTAAAGAAGTCTTATCTCTCTCACGTCACATCACACTTGATTGTACACAACAGAAAAACCTCCCTTACTTCTTGGAAGGCTCTGTTTAAAGCAACCAAGAAAATGATAGGTAAAAAAAGACGACTTCCAGCAGCCTCTGCAGAGTTGGGTTTGTGACACCTTGCAGAGTTAAGGTCTAAGCTTTAATGTAATTGAGGAGGGAATTACACATCTTAATGGGTGGATATTAATTAAATAACTCAGGTTACAGGGGGCAATTGGGGAGCTTACTACCCAAAACCCTCTTTTTTGTGATGTCTTATAATCTTAGACCCTAGCAGCTTATCGCCTTCCGAGCAGCTTTATTCTTGGTATATTGTCATACAAGTTTTAAAGTATTTCTAATGAGATATTGGACCATTCCTCACCATGTTTAGATCTGGTCGTGGTTTTTGATACATTAAATAATTTTTTCTGTGGCTGGCCCACCTGCAATTCAGGTACCAGCTTTCAAAAATGTTCTGTTCAATCTCTTACGTTGCTTCAGAATCTCAAATATCAATGTGTTTACTTTAAGATTTTATTGAGTCTTTTATTGCAGAAACGTGTTGGTAATTAGTATTGACACTTGTGGAATTACATTTGTTGCAAATATTTTGTCCACTCCCTGTATATATAGGGGAAAAGGGGGCAATAGATACACAAAAAAGGACAAAAATATAAAAATCCTTCAAAAATCACGAAGTAGAGCTTTTCTTCAGATTTAGTGCTGTAAGCTGGTTGTTGTTCAGGCTGCCCTACTGGGCTTTTATCACACACGACAGTGTTGCTGAGGATACTGCGACACACACAAAACATCCAGGGAGAGGTGTCCAGTGGGCTAAAAGAGCTTGATGATGAGAGAGGTCAAAGGAGAATGGCAAGAAATGTACAAGTTAACAGGTGGGCCACAAAGGGCACAGTACGATAGTGGTGTGCGGAACGGCATCTCGGAATGCACTTGACCGTCCTTGTCACGCATGGGCTATTGCAGGAGAGGATCCCACTAGGTTCCCCTCCTATTAGATACAAAAACAATAACAAGCAGTTCCAGTTTTTTTTTGTTTTTTTTGATGAGATAGAATCGGCTTTTCGAAACATGAATGTATCAACGTCCAATCAGCTGCAACTGTGTGATGTCATCTTATCAACATAGACCAAATTCCATAGTTTAAGATAGTTTAAGGTACCTTGTTGAATCTATGCCTCGTAGGATTCAGACAAATAAGGAGATATTGGCTTGAGTAGGTCTATTTGGTTGGACTATTTCTTCATACAGTAGGAAGAAAAGCAGACCATACTGATCAGTGTCTTAGTAGGGATCCAGTGTTTGTGTCTGTGCATAACATCGCTTGTTAGTGCAAGATACAGAAAAAGGGGGGAAAATACTGGTATGATCTTGTTTCCATAGTTACCCTTTCCCTTGTTTTCACCACTGTATGTCGCAATGTAGTGAATTCAGAATTTAGAATTCATACCGCCCGTTAGCCACATTCATCAATAATAAATGCATGTGTCAAAGCAATTAGTCTTCAGTCCCTGCCTACGCTGCTCACAATCGTCCCACCATTTCAGAGGGTACTTCCACCACGACTGAGACAGCCTATGGAATTCCTCGGAATGAACATTCTTATTCTGACCAATTGGATTTAATTCCTATTCCATTGATTGGAGCATACTGTAAATCACCCTATTGATCTTTGTTGACCGTGGTGGAAGTTTTTCTCTGCCCTGTTTAATCATTGTTAACTCTGAAGTGACAGGATTGTGCTCCAGGTTTCTGAATTTTCTGTTGCGTCCCTGAATTTTACTTAGTGTTTTTGCCTGAGAGTGAGCTTGTTAAATGTTGCCATTGATGTATTCATAAGTATCTGTCCATTTGTATATCATTACAATGCATTCTGTCTATATCATCATCTATATCTGCTGATCAAAAGCACAGGGACAAAAGCATTCCTATACTGAGCCCATTTAATTATCCTTCTAATACAAATCAAATAATCTTTTTTGGAAGAATTATATATATATTTTAAATTATAGTGGCTAGTCAACATGTCAGTAATGCAGTGATCCACTGGACAAGATTGTGACCAGACAGTGACTGTACCATGGCATACATTGTCAGTCCCCAACGTTAATCTGATTGCAGGCAGCAACTCTGCAAAATAATGACTATGAGTCAACTGTGTTAAACAGTTAAATTGTCATAGTACAAGTAGTTTAAATTATTTAGGCTTGCAGTTTAATATTATGTTCGCTGTGGTTTAATTAAGATTTTATTTACATTTTTAATTTGGTTTGTGACCTTAGGTAGGTACCGTACTACTTTGTTATGTGACGTAATTTTTATTATGCTTTGCCGCATTGGTAAATAAAAGCACCAGATAAAGAAAACATTTTGGTAAGATCTTGTTCTAAACCTTCTTTAAGTCAGAAATATTTAGTTACAGTAAATAACTATTCTCATTAGTAAAAGACATAATTTAATGTAAGTCTGCTTATTGTCTAGCAGGAGAGACAGACTACAGTGTATTATTATAATTATTATTATAATGTTAATTAAGTTGCTTAACAGACATTTAAATTAACTGACATTGTTTAGAGCTTTACACGCTTTACCCATTCATATGGAGCGTTTAAATTGTCCGAATTTAATTAATTATAAATTAATGTCCCAATTCATAAATACATTTTTCAATAAATGAACTGATCAAATTTGGCAAATGACCTTTTAATTTCATTAGACAAACAAATTATTTTTAAAGGTTGTCATTCATCTGAGTGGCGTTATAGTGGACAATATGTATATCATGACGCAAATCCCAACCCCGAAATATGTAGTAAATATATAGCACCTCCGCCGAAACAAATCCTCGATATCTTTTCCACGGTGGGAACCTGCTCGCTACAGTTAGCTATAGCTGGCTAGCTTTCAATATCCTAGCCGAATTGCGCAGGCAGTCAGTTATTTATCAAAGTCGTTTAGCATCTAAAATAGTGAATTTAATTTGTCCAGGACGATGGTGAACTGAATCTAGGTAGCCTATTGGAGAAGACTAAAGTAGATTTTCTTCCTGTGTTCAATTATAAACGGGGGTATATTCAAATTTATGAAGGAGCTTTATGGAAAATCTGACAGATTAATACTGGGTTGATGTGTTAGCCTATTTTGTATCTACCCAGTGTAATACTACAGTTGACTTCGACGACTGGTCATGGGGTGGTACTACACTGTGATATAACCACCCGATAAATAACATTTGAAGCAAAACATTAGAAAAGTAAATTCAAGAAAACTGAAATGGGTTCTAGTTTCCGTGTCTATTTGTTTTAGCTAGCTAGGCAGCAGCTCATTACACGTATTCGCAGTTGAACGGAGTGTAATTCTTTGGCAGTCAACTCCGCACATGTTTGTGTAACCAGATGTTTTTTTCACGGAACCCATAGATTCCGCAAACCACATTGAGATTATGGTCAGCTTTTTAGAGGCTAAATGAAGGCAAGATGATTTGGTCAATGAAATTGAAAGATAAATTGGAAAAAAAATCTGGAAGATCATTTGGCAAACAGCTAAACAAATTAATGAATTGACAATTCATTTATGAATTGGGGAAATTCATTTATTAATGAGAGATTAAATATGTATTACATAACACTCAATTTATGTAGCTAGATATCTGTCTAAAAAGAAGCTAATCTGCTTGTATTAAAACCTGCTTAAGGGCTGAAGTGTCTCAGCAGTTTATCAAACTCATTATCTGTTTTCTGCTTTAAGTTTCTTATCTAGAACTGGAACCAATAACTGTCTTGCTCACTCTGCTACCTAAGTGAGGAATAATTTTCCAGTCTGGCTTTTAGATTTTGGTTTTTATTATTTTATTTTCTCACTGGAAGAAGAAAATTCTTCAGTGCCTTCTGACAATTCAGCTGACAAAACGTGCAAAAAGTGACTTTTGATACATTAATTCGGTTTAATTCATTTCACGAGTGTAACGTTTCATATCTCTGGCTCATTTCTATTTTGAGATCATTTTCAGTGAATCATTATTTTTGGTGATCATTTTAATTATGGGCATCACTTGGTCATACTGGGGGAAAGGTATCATCTACTATTAGTGCAGTTTTCCTTTTTCCCCCTCTTTTTCCCCTGCAGACACTGAGGGCGGCAGGGAAGACCTACATTTTCTTCTTTATACTTGTGATCTTCGTGGGCTCCTTCTACCTGGTGAACCTGATCCTGGCTGTGGTGGCCATGGCCTACGAGGAGCAGAACCAGGCCACCATGGAGGAGGCTGAGCAGAAAGAGGCGGAGTTTAAGGCCATGCTGGAGCAGCTGAAGAAACAGCAGGAGGATGCCCAGGCAAGTTCCTACACCCTCATTTTGTGGCCGACCTTGATGTGACTCCCACAGTCTGCCTTTCTTACGTTTCTGCCTGCATTTAGGTCGAAATTCCAGCACAAATGTGCCTTTTCTCTATTTGTCTGGGTTTTGTTTCCCAGCTCGCAGTGAGCACATGCATGTTATACCATGAGTTTTTTTTTGTCTTCTCTCGTCTCCAGGCTGCGGCCATGGCGACCTCGGCAGGCACAGTGTCTGAGGACGCGGTGGAGGATGACGGCGGGGGCCACCTGTCCTGCAGCTCCTCCGAGATGTCCAAGCTGAGCTCTAAGAGCGCCAAGGAGCGGCGGAACCGCAAGAAAAAATGGCGGCAGAAGGAGCAGTCGCGGGGTGAGGAGAAGGGCGACAGCGAGAAGTTTGTCAAGTCGGAGTCTGATGACGGCAGCAGGAGGAGCAGGTTCCGCTTCCCCGACAACCGTCTGGGCAGGAGGACCTCCATCATGAACCAGGTGAGGGAACCTGGTATTTCAACGTTTTGGTGGAACTTGGAGTCAGGAAACTCTAGGCGCTGACATCTGGCTTGTTCTCCAGTCTCTCCTCAGCATCCCGGGGTCACCCTTCCTGTCGCGGCACAACAGCAAGAGCAGCATCTTCAGCTTCAAGGGCCGCTCCAAGGACGTGGGCTCGGAGAACGAGTTTGCCGACGACGAGCACAGCACGGTGGAGGAGAGCGAGGAGCGCAGGGGCTCCCTCTTCATCCCTTACCACCGCGGTAGCTACAGTGGCAACCACGACAAGAGGAACAGCGCGGTGGACTGCAACGGCGTGGTGTCGCTCATTGGCCCCGGACGCCTACTGCCTGAGGTGAAAATAGATAAGGCAGCTTCTGACAGCAGTGTAAGGAAGTCAATGATCAGTCTAGGCATGGCTATCTTCTTCTTCCTTATTATCCCCTCCTCTTCCTCCTTTCTTTATTCTTTCAGGTCTTATACAAGATTTGCAGTTTCATTTGCTTTCTGATTCTTCTCTCTTCTCCCTTCCTGTCATTCTGTTATGCTGCCAACAACCCCCCCCCCCCCCCCCATTTATTTGCATTTATTTATGAAGTAAATGCATATTATACGTATACAACAAACAGACATCATTGACTTCTGAAATATTTTGTCGGGACCTAAAGTTTCAAGTTTACCCATACATTTTTGGTCTCACTTTTAGTTTTTGTTTGTTTCATTTAGACCGTATGAGTGTTTTACAAGCTCGTTTGAAAATAATACTGTGCTATTTCAGCTTGTTTACCATAGAACAGTGTCACGCGATAGACCGTGGCCGGTACAACCTTACAAACAGCTTCTTGCTGTACTCAGCCATTGTAGAGTTTCATTGCATAGTTGCATTGCAGATCCTTTTACCCCAAAGCAACATTTACAGATAGATAATCAACTAATGTGGTTACAAAACTTAGGGATAACAGCAGCAGTGCTCGTCCTCAGGTTGTCGCTTGCAACCAGCTAGATACAAGGGGTCTGCCTTAACTTCAACCCCGTATGCTGCCCATACAATATTCGACTACTATGTACTCATCTATAAAGATATATTTGCATCTTTAGAGTTTTGCACCTCCCTGTATATCCAGCGGTTGTCTGCTGCTTGGCCCATGCGGGCCGTAAATGAGTGAGGGAAAGAGCATCAGTCTCTCACAATGATGCATCCCCAACTTTCTGCAGTGTCCGCAGAACATTTATTATTTGTTTATTTCTGCAAATTCCAAAGCGTTCTGTTTTTGGATTGAGTCCATTTCCTCTCTTTGCAAAGACTTGTCACAAGAAAACCACACACCCGCTCACATCTCACGTTCACTCACATTTTTCTTTCTGGAAAAAGATTAACCTTCCCACTTACTCTTTCTTCATTCTAGTTAGCATGGTACTTTGACATCCTTATCCTTATGTCGGCCTGGGTTTCTGTATTTTATTGGGGCAGCATGATTTGTAATCAATGGGCTTTCGTTTGTTTGAACTTCCCTCTTCCTTACCTAATCTGAGCATGTTAAGAATTAAGAATGCATGCAGAATTAAGTGTCCCCATCCCACCTTCCCAACGTACGATCAGTTGGGTTTTGTGGGAATAGGGCTATTTGGGTCAGGCTCACGGATAGAGGAGTTCACACTTGCTGTGGATTAAGTGATAAGCTTTGTAACAACATGGAAAAAACTAAAACCTTAATGATAAAACTAAAGTTAAAGTGACAGCAATAGATATGCTCGCTTGGTGCAAGTGCCTTTATTCTGCCATTTAAATCAGTGAAGTAAAATTCATTTAGTCCTACTATCACCTGTTTAAAATGTGTGACAAAAACACCTCTAATCAAACCTGACCAGGTCTCATGAAAAATACTTTCATTGCACCATGTTCCTCATGAAACTGCTCAATGTTTAGTGAATTCTGAATTCCACTGGACAATGTTCTCAATTATCAGAAAAGAACAGCAAAGAGTTTGAATTGGCTGATGATATTTATTTCCATGTTGTCTATCTGGAAGCATATCTTTCTACCTCCCTGTATCAATGCTCCTCCTGTACCTTAACTGCATGTAAATAGTTTTAGGTACACTTCCTTATTATAGTCATGAACCCTGAACAAAATTTCTATAAAATAGGCCTCCTCCCCATCTGTCTGTTGTACCTCCCCTCCAGATGGCCTTCTTCTCTGTGTGTAACCCAAACCTGTGATGCGTTCATCACTGTAGACGGCGAACAAACAAACACACAGGGACGTATAATCCTCCTCTTCCAGTGAATTATGGAAAAAGGCATCCCAAGCCCTCCCAGGATGAGAGTCATGACCCCAGAGCTGTTGACTCACTGTGGTGATTCTCCTTTCCCTGCCTGCAGCCCACCACCGAGGTGGAAGTGAAGAAGAAGCTTTCGGGTTCCCTAATGGTCTCGGTGGACCAGCTCAACACTTCCTTTGGGCGCAAAGACCGGGCCAACAGCGTCATGAGCGTCATCACCAACACTCTGGTGGAGGGTACAGGCTTCTTTCCTTTGGAAATTTCCCCCTCTGGCCATCTTTTACTTGGCTGTTTCCCCTGATTCTGTTTGTGATATCTTGTGCATCGTTTGAGTGATAGCAAAGCAGATGTGCTTTCCAACACATGGTTCTTTTTGTTTCATTTAAAGTGTATCCATGCTGAATAGTTGAACGTATGTGGCTGGACCTCATTGCTGGACCTTTGTGACACATGTGTCTCTTTTTCTCCCTCTAGAGCTAGAAGAGTCTCAGCGCAGTTGCCCGCCATGCTGGTACAAGTTCGCCAACACCTTCCTGATCTGGGAGTGCTGCCCCCTGTGGATCAAAATCAAGGAGATTGTCAACCTGATTGTGATGGACCCCTTTGTGGACCTGGCCATCACCATCTGCATCGTCCTCAACACCCTCTTCATGGCCATGGAGCACTACCCCATGACACCCCACTTCGAGGAAGTGCTGTCTGTGGGCAACCTGGTGAGTGTCTTGTCGCCATTTTCTCTTTCTACTGAATGATGTGGAAGTTTCTCTTTTTATGTTTTGAAGCTGGCATTTGAATCTGAGGTGCCTTTGAATATGGTTTCTAGTTCGACAGCAAGGTTGTCATTGAGGAAATACTGTGTCATGAATATACAATTCATATGATTTTGAAGTGATCTTAAATCTTTTAGGGCACCTTGTTTGAATAAAGCCTTTGGCTGGCACATGCATGTGCCTGATTATCGACGGTACGTAAAGGATGAGCCAAAGCCATGTCTTTGCTCCCAGGCACACATCTACATCGTCGTAAAATCACAGTTCCCTGTGATTGGCACAGACATTGTCAACTGTGATGTATGATGAATTATTGAGAATTGCACTTTAGTGAGGAAGAGAGAATGCGATAAGAAGACAGAGGGGAAGAGATACTGTTCGAGGTCTTCTTAGCCTTCTGGCTCCAGAGCAGCTACTGTGATGTACCTCCAGAAAGGAGGAACCGGTTTCCCCCAGTGGGAATAAGATAAAACAAATGCTAGAAAATCCTTGTTCCTACAGGGGCCACTGTGCTTTCAGTTGAAATGGATAAAAATGGTTGAACTGGCTCATATAAGGCCAAGACATTTTAGACATGGTAGATATACTTTTTAAAAATTTGATTGAATTTTTCTCGATTGGTAGAAGGCTGTGGGACAGATCCCATGTATTAAGAGGGAGATTTGTGTTGTACCATTATTGTGGGTGCGATAGATTTCCTAAATTACTTTTTTATATATAGACTTTTTATTTAATGTGTTTTAATGATTTCACACTATTTAGAGGAACATGGAAACAGGACTAGAAAGAAGATGGAATAGGTTGTTCCATGGTATTAGGTGAGGTAGAATTCTATCTTAGGATAGAAAAAAACTATTGATCTGAAACAAGTTGAAGCTTCAACATATATTTAGGTTGAGTAAAGTTGACCATGTTTTTCTTCTGTCTGTCCTTTTAAATTAGCCACTTTAAATCTTCTTTGTTTGTCCCTGGCAGGTGTTCACTGGGATCTTCACAGCTGAGATGTTTGCGAAGCTTGTTGCCATGGACCCCTACTACTACTTCCAGGAGGGCTGGAACATCTTTGACGGCTTCATTGTTAGCCTGAGTTTGATGGAGCTGGGCCTGGCCGACGTGGAGGGCCTATCCGTGCTAAGATCATTCAGATTGGTAAAAACACAAACTCCCTCGCCTTACTAAAACTCACATTGTTGTAGAAGAGCATGCTTCAGGAGCAGATTATGTGGGTTTGTTGGATTCGTTTGATTTTGAGTTACTAACCTGTGTTTCTCACTCTTTACCTGCCAATGCTGACTCTGCCACACCCCAACCCCGGGGCCACCCATCCTCGGCCTGTGCGCAAACCAATGCCCTCAGCTGAGGGTGTTCAAGCTAGCCAAGTCTTGGCCGACCCTCAACATGCTCATCAAGATCATCGGAAACTCTGTGGGTGCCCTTGGAAATCTGACCCTGGTGCTGGCCATCATCGTCTTCATCTTCGCCGTTGTGGGCATGCAGCTCTTCGGCAAGAACTACAAGGACTGCGTGTGCAAGATCGCCCTGGACTGCGAGCTTCCCCGCTGGCACATGAACGACTTCTTCCACTCCTTCCTCATCGTGTTCCGGGTCCTGTGCGGCGAGTGGATCGAGACCATGTGGGACTGCATGGAGGTGGCCGGTCAAACCATGTGCCTCATCGTTTTCATGATGGTCATGGTCATTGGAAACCTGGTGGTGAGAAAAAAACAAAAAACCTTCTGTGGATTTATGAAACCTGTAGTGAATGCTTGCCACGCGTTAGGCATGATCTGCTGCTATGAATGCAATGTTGAAATGAGCAGCATGTAGCTGACTTAGATAGGGACTTACTTAACTTTCAGTGAAAACATTTTGAGTTCGATTTTTCTTAAAGGCAGCTTCTTTTGATATGATCATTATGTATTATCTGAGGGTATTATAGAAAACTAGCACAAAGGGGTAGCATCAAATGTTAAAGCTAATCTTTGTGGATCCTTCCCAGGTCCTGAATCTGTTCCTGGCTTTGCTGCTGAGCTCCTTCAGCGCGGACAACCTGGCGGCCACAGACGACGACGGTGAGATGAACAACCTGCAGATCTCTGTCATTCGCATCAAGAAGGGCATCGCTTGGGTGAAGGCCCAGGTGCGCCTGCTGGCTGCTCACATCCTGAAGAAGAAGGGGACGGACGAGGCGAAGCCGCCGGACGACATGTACGACAAGAAGCTGATCTGCATCGGCAACCACACAGACATCAACCGCGAGCTGGACTACCAGAAAAATGGGAACGGCACGACCAGCGGCATTGGCAGCAGCGTGGGCAAGTACATGATCGACGAGGACCGCATGTCCTTCATCCACAACCCCAACCTCACCGTGCGGGT
>JAOVYW010000070.1:54610-70793 GCA_025775045.1 Hiodon tergisus | reverse complement strand
TACATCCATAACTGGTGTGTGTTTCCAATGGAGCCTACATCCGTAACTGGCGTGTGTGTCCAATGGAGCCTACATCCGTAACTGGTGCACCAATTGCGTTGCTCTGATGTCCACCCCGTGGTTTTTAGTGGGTCTCGCAGGACAACCTTCACTCTTATGGCAGATCTACACAGCGTAGAGATGTGCGCAGTCCCCTCCCGGGGCAAAGTGGCCCAGAGGGATTCCTGGGGAAACCCTCTCTAGTACACTTAAAAGCGCTGGTTCTGCCAGGATTACTTGTGCAGGCCTGCTCTGACAGCAGCCTAGCTTTCACTGTAAGTCTAACCGATTAGGATGGGTGAGCAGACTGGTGTTGTTTGAATTGGAAGGGGAGCTTCTGTTAACAACGGACTTCATCTATCTGTAGCATCTATTACTCCTGGAAGGAGAACCTTGAAACATTTTTCCTGTTTGTCTTAAAAAGGTGTCAGATGTTTCTGGCAAATATAGACCCATAGTAGGATGTGAATTCCTAACCTTCATTAAAGGACCAGTATATATGATAGTACAGATTATATTTAAGATGCACTGAAAACATGTATTTCCTGGAAGCTGAACCTACACTGAATGCTCTGAAATGATATTCACTTTAAAACACTTCAGAAATGGCCGTTGTGTACGATGGAAATAAAAAGTATTAACGAGATTGTACACTTTACTCCAATTGCTTAAAGTTTGTATTGATAATAACCATGCCTTATCCACAACTCTCACTCCAGTGAGTTAATTAGACAATAAGATCACATTATGTTGGCGGGCACCTTATGAGTGCATTCTTCTGTTAATTTAGTTTATAAAGAAAGATTAAATTCACAAATGAGGAAGACTCATAGTCTTCATAGTAAATTTCTGGAATCTCATAGTACCATGAAGACTGTGCAATGCACAATATAATGCATGTACATATGTATGTGTATAATACAAGTCGGTCGTAAAGTAAATGTGTAATTTTACACTTTTATGTGCTTAACGTGATATCATAACAAAAGTAAATATGAATAAATCATGTGTTATTGCTAGTGGTTCACCCGGCCAAGCGAACATGTTACCCTTGAGAGCGGAGTATAGAGTGGATAAAAATCAAAGACATGAGTTTCTTCCTTGAGTTTTTTTTTGGGGGCAGCTAAAAACGATAAACCTTGGAGAAAGTGGTGAGTTTGGTCCTTGAGTGTTGGCCTTCTGCTGCCCGGTGCAGACGCTGAGAGCCGCCGGCAAGACCTACATGATCTTCTTTGTGCTGGTGATCTTCGTGGGCTCCTTCTACCTGGTGAACCTGATCCTGGCTGTGGTAGCCATGGCCTACGAGGAGCAGAACCAGGCCACCATGGAGGAGGCAGAGCAGAAAGAGGCGGAGTTCAAGGCCATGCTGGAGCAGCTGAAGAAACAGCAGGAGGAAGCCCAGGTCAGCTTGTGTTTGTGGGTTTCCATCTGTCTGTCTATTTCTGTGTATCTTTATATAACTCCATTATGATCTGTCTGCTTGGGTGTGACTGGATTTCTGGCTCTTTTACTCCATATGTCTTTTTTTATCTTGGTTTGGAATCAGACTATTTTAAAAAAATCATTTCTAGACGTTTTCACCCTCTTGCCTCTCTCTCTCTCCTCTCTCTCTCTCTCTCTCTCTCTCTCTCTCTTAAACCTAGGCTGCCTCAATGGCGACCCCCGCGGGGACCGTATCAGAGGACGCCCTGGAGGATGATGGCGGGGGCCATTTGTCACGGAGCTCGTCGGAGATCTCCAAACTTAGCTCCAAGAGTGCCAAAGAACGGCGAAACCGCAAGAAGAAGTGGCGGCAGAAGGAGCAGTCACGTGGGGAGGAGAAGGGCGACAGCGAGAAGTTTGTCAAGTCGGAGTCTGATGATGGCAGCAAGAGGAGCCGATTCCGTTTCCCAGACAACCGATTGGGCCGGAAGACATCCATTATGAATCAGGTAGCACACCTAGACTACAGTATAGAGATATTTGGATGAATTAGCGGCAGATTTGGAAAATGATGGCCACCTCTAATTTAAAGAAGGCAAGATATGGCTCTGAGAGAGATAAAATCTTCTTTTTGAATGGAGATAATAAGGGCTGTGGCATATTAAGGTGAATGTGGGCCACAGGTGACAGAACTTATAGGTTGTTTCCTGTCCATGCGTAATTGTTTATCATGGTATGGTGACCTTTGTGCCATGAAAACACAGTATTATCTCATTGATTGTTTATCAATAAACAAAACTTGGCATTTATGCTGTATCTAGTTATGACATTCGGTGGTTTACATTCACTTCCTTCCTTTTAGCCTTACATAAGTCAAATTAAGCCGGATTGCTACAGATAGTGACCATGTTAAGTGTTAACATTGATTAGCGGAAGGGAAACCATGGCTGAGTAGCTCAGCCATGTCAAAAGGTCCCTGCTTTTTAAGGAAACACTTTGAGCACAGTCTGCAGTTTGAAATTGCTGAAACCAGCTCTCACTTAAAATCATATCAATGTCCCCACTGCTCTCCAAATCTATAGACTCATCTCTTTGATCGCTTTGAGAACGGCCTGATGAATAAACCACTCTCTTTATCCTTATACCTGCAGACATACTAATCTTCCTGACATTCCCGCTTGAGCCAAAATAATGCTTTTTAGGCTTTTTATTTCAACTGGTTGTGCTGTGAAACACACCTGAGGTCCAGCTGTAAATCATAGTGTCAGCGTTCAGCATTGCAGTGTAAAGTTGCGGAGAACATGAAAAAAGGTGTTTTTTTGGTCTCACAGAGCATGGTTTTTAATTCCACGTCCTAATATTCAGTTTATTATGTGCCCCTCTTTGTCTTCTTTCCTCACTCCTTCTATTCCCAACTTTTTCCCCTTAATCTCACCCTTTATTCTCACTGGTCCATGTTTTTATCCCTCCTCCCTTTTCCTCTGTCCTGTCCTCTCGCTCGCGCCTCCCCCCCTCTTCCTGTCTCTAGTCTCTCCTCAGCATCCCGGGATCTCCCTTCATGTCGCGGCACAACAGCAAGAGCAGCATCTTCAGCTTCAAGGGGCGCTCCAAGGACGTGGGCTCGGAGAACGAGTTTGCAGACGACGAGCACAGCACGGTGGAGGAAAGCGAGGAACGCAGGGGCTCCCTCTTCATCCCCTACCGCCGGAACAGCTACAGCGGTTACAGCCAGGGCTCCTCGCGCATCAACCCCCTGCTGCCGCACGGCAAGAGGAACAGCACGGTGGACTGCAACGGCGTGGTGTCGCTCAGCGGGCCCGGGCCTGGCGGACGCCTTCTGCCTGAGGTGATAATAGATAAGGCAGCTACCGACGACAGTGTAAGGAAGTCAATGAGTAGATCAGTCTAGGCATGGAGCTCTTCTTCTGATCCCTATCTTTATCTTTTCTTTCTGGTCCTAGTTTGTTTTCTGCTCCGTCCTGATCCTGTCCTGATCAAACTTCAAAACCCCTCCCCTCCCCTCCCCGAAACCCCTGGCTGCTCTGTATGCTGCCTCCTAGCACCATACAAAAAAGAGAAAGAAAAACACATTCTTGAAAAACATATATATGGAGAGAAATTGGACTTCTTCAGTCTGAGTGTCTCCAATCTTCAGTGACTTTATTTCTTTTTATTTGTCAATTACATAATATCAGGAGTGTAACTCGATTAACATGAAAGCTTTAGAGAATCCCCCACCCACCCCTCCCCGTTTTGCCACATTAGCATTAGCTCACGTTGTTTTTTCTGGATTCCATAAAATGCTCACTCTCTGACAGCTTGCTTGAAAAGACGCACCATGCCAAATAAAAGGGATAAATGGATAATAGAATTCCCTCCAGGAAACGAGAGCTAGTCGCGGTGTCCAAAACTGGAGTGTTGAGAATATAGAACACTTGGCGCTGTTGTGTGTGAAACCGAAGGCACCAGTCTCTTCAGTTGCATGAGTGGCACTGCTGGGGCATCATTAATGTTGTTTCTGCTGGCCTACAAAAATAAAAATAAACAATAAAAGTGTACATTATCTAGAAGTAAAATCCTGTTATGTATCTGAAGCTTTTAAAATCCTTTTCTGAGGTTTAGTAACTTTTAAGAGGGGTGCATGATGGTTGCTCCTGGCAGAATTCCGTCTGCTGTTTGGTTCTCTCCTGTGAACTACTTTCTTAAGGTCAAACCACAAATGTTCTGTCGGAGTTCTGAAGATTTTTTATGGCTAGTCTGGAACATTGATTATGTGCTCACTTAACCACTACTTTTTTAAGAAGGCCATGGTTGGTTTGGAAGTCATTCCAGCAAAATAACAATGGTTCAAAGCATACATCCAGTTACACAGAGATAAACACATTTTTAGCTGAGATATATTCTAGCTCGGACCAATCTTTACCTCTGTACCTCTTTACCTCCAATCTTTACCTCAAAATGGAAGTCATTGTAAGGTGTTAGTCATCAAACAAAACCAAAATCAATTGGTCGTAAGCCACTAAGAGAACTGTATTTTTAAGTCTTTCACTTTTTAGATGCCTGACAAATAACCATATCTTTATTTAATTTGACTCATTGTCATTTGTGAACAGTAGTATTTAGTTTCTTAGTATGTACATCTTCTGACACAGATGAAATTTGGAAGCTTGTATAAAGTTCCAGATCTTTCTGTTAACTTAAAAAAAATTGATAAAGGATCACATTTGCAGGACTAAAAAAATGTAATCTTTAAATTGCCAATACTTTTAAATTAATACTTAATTTTATTTCTGTATTTCGTCAGTCAGATTATGCTTATATTGAACCACCATAATTTGGTTTTTGTGTCCATACAGATTTTTACATCTGCTCGATCCAGGTCTTTCCAACCTTTAACCAATATGATTCCACCATTTTACCTCTCGGTGGAACAGAGTCACCTAATATTAGTCTGATCCTTCAGTCCCCAATTGCAGTGCATTTATCAGTTTTTTACGTTGTCCTCCTTTAAAACTTTACTGTCTAGTTATTTATATTTCTATGTTTGAAATCAGACAGTTGGCAGTTGGACAATAAGTCATGGACTATATCTCCCTGTACCGTGGGAAATATTTCCAACCATTTTCTGTTCTTGAGTTTTATAAGGCAAAGGAGTAAAATGCACCTTTAGCTTTCGAGTGATTACATTTTCAGCAGCGAGGCTTGGTCTGTGTAGTGGCATGTGGGAGGAGGCGATAGGACGAAAAAGGATGGAACTGTAGCGAAATCCCATCGCAACGCAATGCCATAATTTCCCTTCCAAATGCTCAGCACTGTCCCACTTACCAGTGACTCATTTACTCATTTTTTTTCAGTTCTTCTATTTGTTCTTTCCAAAAGAATATTACTCTGAGGTCCCAGTAGGATTTTTCTAGATTACCCCCTCCACCAATTCCAGGTCATTGTTTCAGTCTTATTTATTTATTTTATATGTTTAAAGTTTTCCCCTCTAAGCCCTTGCAAGTACAGGACCAGATATTCTTCCGTTTCTCCTTTCACCAAACCCGCACCCCCCCCCCCATTCTCTTTTCCAAGCAACCTGTGATAGAGACATAACTAATCTTTTCCAGTAAAGCATTCTTCATCCTAGCTAGCATGGTAGTTTGACATCCTTATACTTCTCTATACCCAAGCTCCTTTGTCTTTTCCAGCTCAGCACGGTTGACGTTTGTGTGCCGTCTTTTATGCAACCTCTTACTTTTTCGATGAATGCACGGTCACGCATGAAGATCCCAGTAACCCCCTTCCCCAGGCCTTCACACTGGACCCACATGTAATGCACACAGTTGGGTGTTTCCCCCACGCAACGTATGGTTGGGCATTTTAAGAGGCTGAGTGCATATCTGCTGCTGGTGGCATGCTTAGTTTTGATGAGCCGGCTAGCTGCTCATGGGAAAGGATGGAGTTGAGGCAGACCTCTGCGAGTGCAGCAGGAAACAGATCTCAGCCACCCGATACGATCGGCGTATTAAAAAAGAGCAGGTCCAACTGCTGTTGGGTGTTTCTGGGCATCCTCTACAGATAATGATGGAACAAGAAAGCGATTTAGCTAATTTGCTAACTTTTTGCAGTTTTTTTTTTTTTTTGCAGATTTGTTGAATTTAATCTGTAAACATAAATACTGTATTTGTAATAGAATTTGTGGGTTTTAAATGTGAACTGAAACATCGTGGACCACTGTTTCGTCTAAATGTTCCCTTCTGCATCCGCTCCAGTTGGCTTTTTTTATGTGTGAGTCAGCAGCAAGGCACTAGTGGTGGGTGGAGGCCAGTTTTTCAGGTTTGCGTGGACTGCAGTAAGCATGCAGTACCAAGTGTCAGACAAACACCAAGAGTCAGGTCACCTCCTGCAAGCTGCCCCCAGGGCTGGTGTTGTTGCCCCTGTCTGCATCGTGCTGGGAACTGCGTGAGGTTCTGCGGAGCGGCCGAATGGGGCGGCGATTCTGACTCTCCTGGGTTTCCTCCCAACAGCAAACCACAGATGTGGAGGTAAAGAAAAAACATTCGGGTTCCCTGATGGTGTCTGTGGACCAGCTGAACACCTCCTTTGGGCGCAAAGACCGGGCCAACAGTGTCATGAGCGTTATCACCAATACTTTGGTGGAGGGTAAAAAGCTTCCTTTTTACATTAAATATATGCCTTTTGTTAAATTACACCATGAGCAAACTAGTTAATTGCGTTAATTACTTTTAAGCGCAAAAATGAATAGAAACTGTCGGCGGACCCTGGGCTGACAGGATGGGAGAATGTTCGCCAGCACATCTTTCTGACGTGCGCTTCTCTCTCTTTCACTTGTCCTCTGACTTGCAGAACTGGAGGAGTCTCAGCGTAGTTGCCCGCCCTGCTGGTACAAGTTTGCCAACACCTTCCTGATATGGGGGTGCTGCCCCCTCTGGCTCAAAATCAAGGAGATTGTCAACCTGATTGTGATGGACCCCTTTGTGGACCTGGCCATCACCATCTGCATCGTCCTCAACACCCTCTTCATGGCCATGGAGCACTACCCCATGACACCCCACTTCGAAGAAGTGCTGTCTGTGGGCAACCTGGTGAGGTCCCCATTATTCTCTCCCCAATCTGATGTTGTTGGGTGGTTTTGTGTATATCTTTTTGAATGGTCCTTTAGTTGCTGGCTTTTGTTCTTTTAATTAGTCTTTCAGTGATGATTCACAGCACCGAAGCTCGTATTAAATGTATTTGGGAGTCTACTTCCAAATGTGGTGTGCTGGACTGTTAATAACCCCAAACAATTATATACTGAAGACAACTACTCAGCTGCCAGAACACACTGGCTTTGCGTGCACACACACTTTTCTGCGTTATCCATTATCCGGCTGGACCATGGCATAGATCCCATAAAGCACTTCTTTGCTAGGTTTCCAGGCCCCAGCTATGGAGGTGTTTTTTATGGGAAGATCATTAAATATGAAGTCTTTTTAATTGCTCTTCCGCTTTCTCATATCCTGATTCAGCAGTCTTGCTTTTGCGCAGGTCTATACGTTTTTGTTGCACGTGCGACTGAAATATAATCTGTGAGACCTAAAATTTGGAATTGATATATACTGTGCTTAATTGTACTAAATGCTAAATTACGTGAGTTTATTGGCTCTGTTCAGTTCTTGACGCACGAATGTTGCTACTTGATGAATGGATATTGGGAATGCACACTGGGCAGTCCTATAACTGATAACAATACCTGTTTGTTTTACTGATGTATCTAACGGAATGTCCCTGGACACTTGGATTGGTTAATCGTCAGATGGACAGTTCTGCAGCCCAACATACTAGGATTTAGTCCTTGTCCACAACTGCTAAGTTATTAGAGCTCTTAGCATTTTTTCGCGAACTTGGTTGCAAATTGCATGAAAACAAAGAGATGAAGCACATAGTTGCAACGGACTAGCTTTTGAAAGGTTCTATGACCTGTACCATGTGGTTTATTTAATCCTTTTCAGTGAGGGTTGTTTTTAAATTTACCGAATACTGCAATTATCAGAGTTATTTACTAAAAAGTTCAGTTGGCAGTGTCGTTAGTATTCATGCATTTAGCTGACTCCTTCACTTTTTTGAATAGAATCGTGTTTGCTGGTTTGCAGCTCATTGCAAATAATTGCTGCGCTCTGTTCTTAGAAGTAACCTATTAAAATCCGATGCTATGTAGGCCACAAGCTGTTAAACGTGGGTGGCCCTGGACATTGATATTGTATGTAAATTCAACCAGTTTTAAAATTAGTGACAAGGGGACAAAATATGTTGTGTTTTATAACCACTTGCGAGCATTACTTACCCAAGGATGTTTTGGCTTTGAATGTTGCGCTGGTCTGGTAATTAAAAACTCATGGAACAACGCTGTCTACAATCGCACCCTTCTCAGATGCTGTTAAAGTTAGGATATTAACCATTTTAACTGGACACTGTTCGTTTGATTCATCGCTGATTCAGTCCTTGTTGTTAAACAGTTCGGCGCCTATGGGTGCTTGTTATTTATTTGCTGGTGCAAATTGAAAATATGACCACTAGTGCTACCAAGTGAAAAAGTACATTTTGAGGCTTGCTACGTGTTGTGGAGTGACCGATTCCCAACTGGGGAGGAAAGGAGGACATTCACTGTCATTTAAGGTGAACGGGTCGCCAGGTTTGTCATCGTGACTAATCCTAGCTATCACTGTGGAATTGTACCTGACATCAGCAAGGCGTTTGGCTGCATGGTTCAGTTTATAGCATTCAGTCTGCTTGTATGCATGTGTACATATGTACATACATGCATGTGGCAGATGGTGCAGTGCTAACGGAGAGCAGTAAAGTTGTACCAGGCAGTGAACTTGAGCTGCTCTAAGAACAATCCAACTGTACTTATTGACGCAGTATAACATTGTGATCCCCGTACACAATTCCATATAACAATAATCATATATAATGGTATTGTATTTTTTATTGAATAAACCTTCTTCTCTGCAAGTATGGGAGGACTGATGGGGGAAAATACATCTTCTAGCATAACATAGAGTAGTAGTGTAGTGTAGGTTGTGTCTGAGAGCAAAAATAGGTTGCTTAGTGGCTCAATTGGTAAAAAACGCTCACCCAAGCACAGACGCATAGCTATAGGCTACAAGCCCGTTTGCACAATTGGCAGAACACAGTCCTGGTTAGGGTGGGTAAATCGGCAGGGCTTCTCTTGGCTTGTTGCCAATGAGCGTCTCCTACCGGCTTCTTGTGTAGCCTTGCCGTACCGTCAAGAGGGACGTGCCTCTCCTTGGCACTGAACCTCTAGCGCCGGCTGTGTAGACTGCAGAGTGGAAATCAGACGGATGGCTCGAAGGCAAGTAGGACTGGAGGAGACTAGTCATCCTTTCTCACCCTCCCTGTGTGTGGCGGTACGATTTATGGCGACGAGTTGAGATGCATTAGCAAAATTGGCAATTCCAAACTGAGGTGAAAAATATTTGCCAAGTTAATAATATAGTTAATAAGTTAATAATTCAAATTTTTACAAATTGCTTGTATAAACTTGGTTTTGAAAGCTTGTTTCTTTGCATGATAGGTGTTCACTGGGATCTTCACAGCGGAGATGTTTGCTAAACTTGTTGCCATGGACCCCTACTACTACTTCCAGGAGGGCTGGAACATATTTGATGGGTTCATTGTGAGCCTGAGTTTAATGGAATTGGGCCTTTCCGACGTGGAGGGATTGTCCGTGCTGAGATCATTCCGATTGGTAATGTCAATAACACCATTAACGTTGTAATTTGTTGAATTTTATTAACGTTTTTTACTTAGTGGGACATAGTGCTGAGATCAACTAATGATTTGCCTTATTTCTCCCATCCAATTTTTTTGTACTCTCGCTCCTTACCCATGGGACTTAAGCTGAGAGTTTTCAAGCTGGCCAAGTCCTGGCCTACCCTCAACATGCTCATCAAGATCATCGGAAACTCTGTAGGTGCCCTGGGGAACTTGACCCTGGTGCTGGCCATCATCGTCTTCATCTTCGCCGTTGTTGGCATGCAGCTGTTTGGCAAGAGCTACAAAGACTGCGTCTGCAAGATCGCCCTGGACTGCGAGCTTCCCCGCTGGCACATGAACGACTTCTTCCACTCCTTCCTCATCGTGTTCCGGGTGCTTTGTGGGGAGTGGATCGAGACCATGTGGGACTGCATGGAGGTGGCGGGACAAAGCATGTGTCTCATTGTCTTCATGATGGTCATGGTCATCGGCAACTTGGTGGTGAGGAAAAGCCCTTCCTGGTCATCTAGTAAAAAAACATTGCTACACATTGAGAGAATTATATATGCTAACATATGTGCATACTGCATAAGGTTTTTTCTTCTTCTAATGGTGTGGGTTTTATAGGGCTGAGGGAATAAGAGAAATATCTGATCTGCAAAAAGGACCATCTAGAACTTTTAACAGATAAAATAATACACAGACAATAAGATCTGTTCCCTGATTGTTATTACGATGACTGAATTTATTTCGGTATGAATGTGTTGCGTTGTAAAAGCTGGGAGGAGTCAGAGTGCAGGATCTGGAGGTAGAAATCTAGAATAGAGTAAATATAAGTGGTGTGTTACTATAGCAGTCGGGCTATTTATAATATATCATTTGTCCTGGACAAGGACATCTGCTAAGACAGCTATTCAATTAATTGCTGGCCACTGGCAAATCGGAGGAGGAGACATTATTATTATTATTATTATGTTGGGAAAATATTAATTCTGTAGGTTCTAGCTGAGAATTATTTGATTGCAGTGCCTTGGCATAATAGAAGCTGAATTTTACATTGTTTATTCTTTTTTTTTCAGCCATGTTTATTCAGCTATCTGTTTCAAATCGCTTGCGAGTTTTGAATGTTTTATAAGACAAGGTATCTATTAACAGACAGGTTTGGGTTGCGCTGTACATATCGCCATTCTTACCTGCACCTGCCATGGACAATAAAACACCAGCACTCTACTCATTCGTTTGGGTTGTTTTTGGGCACCGCTGGTACAATATTGGTCAGAGGTATAGAGGAACAATGTCCTAGGATTGGAAGTCATTTCCTTTTGTCACGCCTTCTGAGCTTAAACAATGTGTAACAAAATAACAAAAAATGAATGTAAAAATAAAGACCTTTTGAACATATAGTGCTTCCTCCACAGGTGCTGAATCTGTTCCTTGCCTTGCTGCTGAGCTCCTTCAGTGCGGACAACCTGGCGGCCACAGACGACGACGGGGAGATGAACAACCTGCAGATCTCCGTCATCCGCATCAAGAAAGGCATCGCCTGGTTTAAGATCAAGGTCCGCCTGCTGGTGGCCCACGTCCTGAAGAAGAAGGCGACGGACGAGGTGAAGCCGCTGGACGACATGTACGACAAGAAGCTGATCTGCATCGCCAACCACACAGGCGTGGACATCAACCGCGAGCAGGACTACCAGAAGAACGGGAACGGCACCACCAGCGGCATCGGCAGCAGCGTGGGCAAGTACATGATCGACGAGGACCGCATGTCCTTCATCCACAACCCCAACCTCACCGTGCGGGTACCCATCGCCGTGGGAGAGTCCGACTTCGAGAACCTCAACACCGAGGACTTCAGCAGCGAGTCGGACGTCGAGAACAGCAAAGATGTGAGTAGTGGAGAGGTCAGGGGCGCGGGTATGGAGACAGTTTTGGGAGATATTTGTCGAGATTGGTAGCCTTAGAGAAAATCGACGACTTATGATGTATGATCTTGAGAATTAGAGGTCAGGTTGGCATTGAGAGCTGCAGGGCTGTGTGTGAGAAGGAAAACTGCAATCCCATCTCTGGACAATCTCAAGCACCCTTACCTCCGTGTTCTGTATAGTAGTCTCAGTGCTAATCTGAATCTTCTGTCATGAATTTTTATGCATGACGTTCATTATATGTAATTACTTTTGGTTGACAAATAAAATATACACTAGAGCTTATTACAATTACTAGAGGTTGGCCAATGGCATTGATTGACATGGGAGATGATGGAGAAGTTATATCTTCACTTGGATGTGGACGTGAAGTGCAAGAGGGAGAAGGTACAATTTTTTTACACGCCTCTTGGAGCTGACAGCAAAATCACCAATTTGGAAAGGATAGAAAACGTTTGCCATACCGTCTTGTTCAGTGTTGGCCAGTATCAATATCTCCTGCTGTTTATACTGTAAAACGGTATGATCCGGCTTTATAAATTAGTAAATGGTAACATTGTAAGCTATATAATTTATCCTGGACAAGGGCATCTGCTAAGTCAGCAAATAAATAAATAAATAGGTGACAGACAGGATAGAGCCAGTGCCTTCTCAGCCAATCTGGATGCCAGTGACCCAGGCTGCATGAAGATGATGTCAATGTGCTGTCACCATCCGTCAGACAGCGGAAGGGTGCTGACGACTGTGGATTAAAGTGCCTCGTCACAGCTGACAGCATGAGCCTGGCTGACAGCGCGTATTGGATGGCATGAGTTTGATTGTTTAATTGTCCAATGTCTCCGTGCTTTTGTACAGAGGTCTCCAATTTTGGGTGCCACAGTACGTGTGGGTTTCCGCTGTTTTCCAATAAATAACCTCAGCTGCGTTTCTCCTGCCGTCAGGCCTGAAAATAGTTGTGAAAATATTCATGGAAACTGGTGTTTCCGCTTTTGTGTGCATTTTCATTCTAAACCTTAGTGTATGCAAACACCACAGATGCCGTATGAGGAAGACAGAACAGTTGCTAACAGTGGTCTTTACAAAATGGTCATGATGGAAAGAAATGTTCTGAATCGAAACGGAGACATTAAATGAAACAAGAAAGCAAAGTAGTTCCTTGCGGCATGTAAAATTATAAATGGCAAGAGAATACCCCTTCAGTTATGTCTTTTGGAAAATAGCTATGTGAGAAATGTGAGAGAATTGGTATTACTCTTCAGCGATTAAAAAAATATTTTCCAAAAGCAACAGCATTGGCTAGTCAGCCATTTACAAGTAGTGTTACCTTAAACAACGGTGCCACACAGCAATGCTATGTAAAATGAACGAGCCGTTAGCCCCTTAACGTAGGCTACATGAAATACCTTCACATTAATCTATTAGCAGTACTACGGGTAAGCTGTGATGTAGTTGTATGTAGTTTGTAGTTCTTAGAACAGTCATAATGCTGAGAACGGTTTTGGTCATAACATTTGAAATAGAAACATTATACCTAAAACCTACTTTAACTGTCCTTTCCTGAGAAATACATATACATATAAACTATTCTTATATCCCTGTTAAAAAGTAATGCTATTGTTCCCAAGGTGCTACTTCGAGTGCACAGTGAGCTCTATGAGACAGACAGAGTCGAATCGATCAAATCACCCCTGTGAAATGGTTCGTTTGTTTGACTGAATCCCTAGTCCCTATTAGACTGCTTACTACTGCAGCAGTTTACCCCGCCCGCTCCCCCTTCTCCCGTGTACCAAATTTGAGCGATGTGTGTCAGCCAAAACGGTTCCATTCTGCAACTGGAATTGCAGTAGCACTTGAGTAGTGCTGAACCAGTGAACGTGTACACCTTAAGTGAGTGATTCACTGAAGGAGATTTATAGATTCAGAAGACTCGGTAGAGTCAATCCAAAATACTCTTTCAGTCTTTAGTTCAGCGACTTCTGAATCTCTAGCTGTGTGCATACAGAAAATATATGCATATAATTATGTTCTTAAAAATGGATTGGATCTGTTTAAATAGGGTTGGCAATTAATATTGTGTCATTTTACTCGTTGAATAAATACAATTTCTATTTTATTTTTAATATTTGATAGCCATCACACTGTAAGGCTGGACAGTCACTGAGTAAGTGTTAGTTTTAGTACATGCTCTATAATCCACGACAGTGTGGCTTTGTAAGTGTTAGTGAAGTGTAGCTGAATGTTTGGTGTTCTTTCGAATAAGTTCAAATTGTGTCATTGTCAATACTTTTGTAAGATAAATAATGCAAAGGATATATTGTGTTTTTTCACCCAGTAGAAACAGGCAATGTAAACATCCCGTTGTCCAACCTAGTTAAACAGAGAGGAAGGTGCCTTTTTCCAATCGCCACTCAACTTCTTTTGAGCGTTTTCCCTCATCTTCCCTGCTTTTGATGGTGTGATCCCACCCTAACTCCCTGCCCCTTCCGCTTCGGGCCAAGGCACTCACAAGGCTGTGATTTTTTTCTCTATAGAAAAGGCTAAATTTGGCTAATTGAGTATTCACTTCAGGTGGAGCAAAATTCTGTGCATCCTTCGTGTATGGTTTATCATTGCTCTGTGTTAAAAACATTCCTTTTGGGCACCCGTATTTATTAGCATGTATTAGCCACTCTTAGATATGACATGCATTGCTTTTTTGTCCATTTCCAGGACGCTGAGTGACAGTATAATAACAACAAGAGTTTCTCTGGGATTTCTATATGATCCATTGGTTGGATTCTAAGCAATAATGCGGTAATTTTAATTTATGCAGTCATCCTTTGCCCTAGTTGCTAAGTCTGTAGAATGGTGGGGGAAACCAGGACAGAAACCTGCCAGGTTGCTGCAGTAATGTGTGACTGCAGCAGTAATGTGTAACAGTAATCTGTTCTCTCAGATTCTGGTTTTATTTTATACATTTGGAATTGGCAATGGTGCAAACTTCCCATCCAATCCCCTTTGTTGGCACCGGTCTCTTTTACACAATGCAGGCTACACAGCCTGTGCCAGAGGTTCAGCATTGATTGGAGGCAAGATACGTCTGACACGTCCCTCACGACGGCTATGCCAGTCAACAGATGCAAGGGCATCCAGTAGGAGTCACTCGTTAGTGATGAGCCAAGAGAATCCCTGTTGATTTTAATCACTTCAGCTCGTGCAACGTTCTACCAATTATGAGCTGCCGCTCTGCTCTCCCGGTCACAATCGGCGAATGACATGATCTGAATTCGAACATGCCAAGTCCACATCATAGGGCCCAGTCCACACTCGGATGACTCATTCACACAGCAGGCAAATTTTTCAGCCCTTTTTCCTCTCTGACAAGGAGAACACCGGTGCAAGGTCTCTGCTCTGTGTCTAAGGGTGTTTGTGTGTCTGTTTCAATGGAAAATCTGGACTGACTTATTTTAATAGCTCTTGTTGTAGAAAGATAACCAGTCATTTTCTTCCTTTGTTTATCTTGGTCAGGTCCTTCTTATCAGTTCTATGTACTATTTAAGGGTTTAAAAGGCATCGGTTCAAAACAATCAAGTAGTTTGTCCATGTGCATTATATATGACCAGTCTACATTCTGTAATCAATCACCAGGCAAAGTTAATTACTACTAGATTAATGATATGCTATTAATAATAGCCCAGGTATTCCCAAATGTGATTTACACAAGCATGACCTGAAGGGTAGTTACTGTAAAGCTGCCAAGGGTGCTAGAGTCTGCATGTCTTCACAGTCAGTGAAAAGTACATTTGGGACTGCTGGTGTGCATTGTCTGTTTTGTTCTACCCCAGATGCCAAACTTCCAGCCTGGTGACATGTTTGTTTATGCCTCCTTAAGGCTGTAATCATCCTTCTGTTTTGTTGACATCATCCATAACAGCCGTGCGCTTATTTATCTTCTCCTCTTCTGTGCAGTTGGATGACACCAGTTCCTCAGAAGGTAGCACCATTGACATCAAGCCAGACGTGGAGGACGTGGTGGTGGTGGAGGCGGTGGAGGAATACTTGGACCCAGAGGCCTGCTGGACAGAGGGTAAAATTGCTCCCAGTCCCCCCCCCATTAGGCTACTGAATAGATATATTTTCATATATAATGCATCGCCAGTAGTAGTAAGCAGTGGTCATGCATGTACATTCATCATATTAATAAGGGGAAGTTATTTTTTTGCGGAGAAATTGACCAGATGGCTCTCATTTTCTACAGCCTGTATCGCACGCTACAAGTGCTGCGACGTGCCCATCACAGAAGGCTGGGGGAAGTACTGGTGGTATCTGAGGAAGACCTGCTACCTGATCGTGGAACACAACTGGTTTGAGACTCTCATCATCTTCATGATCCTGCTCAGCAGTGGGGCACTGGTGAGGCCATTTACATGAACACAAAAGCAAACATGAACACACGCACGCGCACACACGCAGATACACACACAAGCAAACATAAATACACACACAGATACATACACAAGCAAACATAGATACACACACTTGCACATACACACACA
>JAOVYW010000070.1:15795-44971 GCA_025775045.1 Hiodon tergisus | reverse complement strand
ATTGCCTGTCTCTCTTCCTCTCTCTTATTGCCTGTCTCTCTTCCTCTCTCTTATTGCCTGTCTCTCTTCCTCTCTCTTATTGCCTGTCTCTCTTCCTCTCTCTCTCAACCACAAGTCTCTCAACAGGAACTCCTTCAGGCTTATTCTCCGGGCTCATCACCTGCCAAAAACTAAATAAATAAAGTTGGGGCTGATTACTTGTAAAATACTGCACAACGTCACTTTGTCTATGTATATACATATATATAAAAAATCTTATATATGTATGTATACCCGTATGTGCGACTAACCTTCCAAAAATGTTAGGGCCTTCTCTTTACCTCTTATTTTTCCTCTAACAGTTTGGAACCTCTCTTGCTTCTCTGTTTCTGTGTAGGTGTCTATAGTCAGCCTTATAGCTAATGCCCTGGGCTACTCCGATCTAGGCCCAATTAAATCTCTCAGGACGCTAAGGGCCTTGAGACCCCTCAGGGCCTTGTCACGTTTTGAAGGGATGAGGGTAAGAGCCAAAGCTAAGCAGCTGATCCTTCTGCATGCCGATTGAACAGTTTAAGCATGCTAGAATTGATCAAAACAAAAGAAACAAAACCAACTGGGGGATTTAAAACAAAACAAAAAGAAGTGAATCCATCCTTCCATGCACATGCGTACCATTCATAGTAAAGAACAAAAAGTCATGATGCAGCTGGGAAAATGGTCAAAACAAGGTAGCAGCAAAAATTATTTTAAAAATCCCTCTCCTTAATTTTACTTGAATTGCCTTGTATCGATCCAATAATAGTTATAATAGTAATGATAGTTGTATCCAGACAATTAATAGTCTGTAGTTGTTTTAAAACCAATTGATTTTAAGCAATAGTGAAAGAGAAAATATTTAGGTAATAATGGGGGATATGTTGTAAAGCTGCCTCATCACAATGTAAAAGTATATCGGTGACTAATTATCAGAATTAAATTGGCCCCAGAAAGTGAACAATAGAAAAAACTGATTCAATTCTATTTTTTAGAGTCTCTGATCTATCTAATTGGCTTTTTATCTGGCCTTACGTTTTAAGCTCAAAGCTTTTTCTGAGAGCTTTTAATCAAGTACTCCCCCTGTCGCCTGCTCCTCTATCCTCCAGCCACTCCACATCATAGCCCTTATGTATCTAGTACTGAGAACCACCAGCAGCAAAGGTGCACCATCACTGAAAAAGAAGTATGTGAAAGAGTGAACTAATGCAATAATCTATCCTGTCCTCTGAGAGAATGCCAGACAGTGACAAAAAGCTAACATGCATTGTTGGCATTTGGCTGTATTTGTAATCAAATTAAGACTAAGCCTAAATGTGTTTTTTTTCTCTCCTTATTTCTGCTGTTAAGTTCCCTTAATGACAAGTTAGCTGCATTACTGGTACAGAGTGTCTATTTCGGTTTTCTCTGATGGTTTGACCTATTGCACCTGGTTGTTATCCCTCGATTTTCTTAAAATCTGGGGATTGGTGGCCTTGTCTTATTGTGTGGGCTTCTCTTCTCCATCCCCAATCCCTATAAGATCCCCCACCCTACACTTTCAGCACAGTGTGGCCCAGTACCCCCTTTTCCATCCTGTCCCCATGCTACCTCCTACAGCGCTGGGGGGGCCAACTTGCTGGGGCCTTTTGCCTCGCTCTCTCTCGCTTGTCTAGGAGCAGGATGTGGGCTTGGGAAAACACACAGACAAACGCATTCACATTTAGGTGTGGATGTGGGAGGGAAAGATTTGCTAAGCTTCTGTCTGCATCTTTGTTATATGTCTTATCCTGCCTCAAGCTACCTGATCAGTGGCGGATTGTAGACGCCTTTTAGATATTTGATCTCCAGGAAAACTATATGGCAAACATTGTGCACGTTTGTTCATTCCCTGTATACAGCGGAAGCTTAGGAAATGTACGAGGCTGCTTCCTCACTAAAGGCATTGTTGTTTTCTCCACCGATAGGTGGGAGCGTGATGGTAGGAGGCAAAATCATGCACACCTGAGCTCAGAGACAAAGGGGGACTGACCTTAAACCATACCTGCACTCTGAGGATATTGTAATCATGTGGGATATGCACTGGCCCTAGCAGGGGGTTTAGCTCCCCTTTTAAAACAGTGGTGGAAATCAAGTTGACAAACAATTGATTGTCTGACAAGTTTCACTGACAGCAAGCAAAGGCTGTTGGTATCTCTGTAGAAGTAAGTGATCTTCAGTGGCGCACCACAGATCCTAGAAGCTGAACTGTGGTAGAACTGTGCACATTAGCAAAACTTACTGTTACACCTGGCAGAAAAAAGTAGTCAGAAATGTCAGACATGTCAAATGGTTCCTGAAGTTTATCTAGAAACTATTCCAACAGAATACATTTAGTAAATGATATAAACAATTTACATTTAGTAAATTTAATATTGAGATTATATCTGTTATTATTGATTTAATGTTCTTGGTAGGTTAAGTATGATTTTTGGGTTTTTTTCAAAATGTATTGAATTTTTAAAAGTTATTCTATAGCAATACCCAGAATACAGACTGATTCAGAGGGTTCTCGGAGGATGAGGTGAAATTTGACCTGCAAATTCTCTATGAAAAGATTTAGAGGGATTTGGATTTCAAATTCTGAACCCACCTCACCCCAGTTGATCCCCTCAGACTAGGTGTGCTGTTTATAGGGCAGGAGAGGCCGGTCAGGTGACCCACGGCACGAGCATAATATAGTGTTGAATCTGTTTAATGGAGGGTATTAGCCCATAACATAAATGGGCTGTGAGTTTTCTATGAAGATCGTAATTTGATTAAACCAGAGCTACTTGGATTGATTTTTTAATAAAAATCTATTTAAACCAAACAAAGACATTTTCCCCAAATTGTTTTAGCATTACTTATTACTGTTTACTTATTAAGTCGTTAAAATTGCTTATAACAGTTGTATTTAATATTCATGAATGTTTTCCATTTATGGATAAATTTAGCCCCTATGCATTTTGTAGTCTTTCCATGGTGGTCTGAGGGTCACCCAGGATCCTCAGACCATTGTTGCTGGATACTAGTGTCTGATATTGCCTTTTTTAAACTTATTGAGTATTCATGTGTTTTGTTTTTGCATGTAATTTTCAAATTGCGAATGTTTTTTTAAAAGCCATGTTCCCACTTCTACATATTTTATGTATTATGAAATATATAATACATATTTGGTTTTATTTTCCATCCATCATGGTCAGATCAACTGAAACCCTCCAGTCAAAGCAAACTGTTAATCTCTTGGTAATAGCCTAACCACAATATTTTATAATAGCAATTTTGAGAAACAAATTTGGCTTTATTTGTCTGTTCTACTAAACAGCAATACAATAAAACATCAATAAAATCCAACAGTGTATTCTCTATGTTGCAATTCCAGTTTTTCCTAATGTTGTAGATTATACTGTTGGATTGGTCATTGAGTATTCTAGCTGCAGGCTGTAGGGACACAACATCAGCCTCAGAAAGCACAAGTTCCAGAAACACTTACAGCCAAATTCCATTGTTCACCTTCTCTCAAGTAGTTATTTACATTGGGAAAATGGAGACCTTTTATGGCTGTAAATCTGTTTGCATTGGTTGGAGGCATACCTGCCGGAGAGCTTGCTCCAGTTTGCTTCTTGCCTGTCAGAGAGGGAGATATGGCTGAAGAAATGATCCTGCTAGCCTCCCGAGTTGTTTAGTCTGTAAAAGTGCTCACCCGAGTGCAGACTGAGCCCTATGAGCTGGAGCTCACCCGAGTGCAGACTGAGGCCTATGAGCTGGAGCTCACCCGAGTGCAGACTGAGGCCTATGAGCTGGAGCTCACCCGAGTGCAGACTGAGCCCTATGAGCTGGAGCTCACCCGAGTGCAGACTGAGCCCTATGAGCTGGAGCTCGCCCGAGTGCAGACTGGGCCCTATGAGCTGGAGCTCGCCCGAGTGCAGACTGAGGCCTATGAGCTGGAGCTCACCCGAGTGCAGACTGAGCCCTATGAGCTGGAGTTCAAGAGTTGAATCCAGATCATGTAATTGACTGGGACAGCACAGTAGCAGCACTCAGTTGGCGTAGTGACAGCTGGGCTCGGGTGGCCACAGGGGCTTTTCTTGGCTCCTCGGGTGTCTGCAGGCTGGCTGTGGCGTAGAGAGAAATGTGCCTCTTCTCCAATTGGCGCTGAACCTCTCGTGCGAGCTGTGCAGCCTGCAGAGTGTAAGAGATGGGTGGCTTGAAAAAACGGCTAGGACTGGATAAGGCTAATTGTACTTCCACACCCTCCCCGTGTGTGGTGACAGGATTCTCATCAACAAGCCGAGATGCATTAGCGCAATTGGCGATTCCAAACAGTGGAGAAACGAAAACAATATTGGCGTTTCCAAAACAAATGGCATGCATGCTCATCTGTTCGGCTGAGAATCACCAGCCTTTAACCAGTACGATACAGTCTGCTGTGTTGAAATTGGTAATTGTGTAAGGGTGGCAATGTGAGAGAATGCCAGGAGGGGCCAGGGGCTGGGAGGGATTGCAGGATGGGATAGAAATTCCACAATCAGTTATTCATTGCAGAGCTGATCTTGTTTTTGCTGCTTTTGGGTGGGGAGGATGCTATTAGTATTGTATGTTTAATGTGGATGGGGTGTGTTCGGATTGTAAGCTGCATTCTCGTATTGCCAGTACAAAAGTGCACGTGTCCAGTTTGGCCCCTGAGTTCTTGTAAATGCTTTAAATTTGAACCATCAAAAAGCAAACCTGATGTTGTACGAAGTGAGAGTGTCATCCATGCATCCAGGCCCTAGATGGACTGGAGAATGTTCCACTTGGAATGTGGCAGGGGTGGGTCTTGAGAGAAGTTGCAGTGCTCTCTACAATAGGATTAGAAATGCTCTGTGGAGACCCTTCTCCTGCAATGGTGTCTTTTTTTCTCTCTAAATTATGTAATCCATTGTTGAACATTGCAATTTAGTTGCTTAGCTGACACTCTTTATCCTAAGCGGCGTACACTCTAATTATACAGCTGGATATTTACTGAAGCAATTCAGGTTAAGTATCTTGCTCACGGAAGGGATGGGACTTGAACCAGCAATTGTAGATATGACAATAATATTGAAATCATTTTAAGTAACTATTGACCTACAGAAGACTTAACCTTAAATATCAAAACCCATATTCTGCACAAGAACCAGACATGAATATAATCTTGATTTTCCATAACAGCTCCCACTCTTAAACTAAGGGAAGAGACTTTACTGAGTATGGTTTTTTTGTTTTTTTGTTTTTTTTTACATAATCAGGTTAAACGAGCTGTAACCATGCAATAAACAGAAGTGCTATACTAGCATGCAGCTGCTCCGCCAATGGATGCATGTTGGGTGTGTTTGTATATGTGTGTGTGTGTGTGTTGTGTGTGGGTGTGTGTGTGTGCGGTTCTGACTTTACGGTGCCCTGTCTTTCCCGGTCTGGTCTAGGTGGTTGTCAACGCCTTGGTGGGTGCCATCCCTTCCATTATGAATGTGTTGCTGGTTTGCCTCATCTTTTGGCTGATTTTCAGTATAATGGGGGTCAACATGTTTGCGGGCAAGTATTACTACTGCTTTAACGAGACTGCAGAGGAACGCTTCCTACCAGATGACGTCAACAATAAGACACAGTGCTTTCAGTTAATTGAAGCCAACCACAGTGAGGTTCGGTGGAAGAATGTCAAAATCAACTTTGACAACGTAGGCGCCGGTTACCTGGCACTGTTGCAAGTGGTGAGCATGGTTCTCCTTTACCCCTAATATACTCCTCTCACACCTCCCTCTTCCTGTTCTTCTGCTCATCAGCTACCCTCTTATTTCTATCAGTCTGTCTCTCCCTGTTTTCCTCACTCTTTCATATGACCTTCCAGGAACTCTGCTGTGTTTGCATGATAAGCACTGTTATATTTCCATACAAATTCTTAGTCTAGTTAATTTCATTATCAGATTCAGTGGCAGATAGTAGATATAGGCTGGACTGCACTTACTCTCTGGGCTTTTGCTCTGCTGCAGATTACTCTAGTATGATTGTTTCATCACCCTGATCATGAGTCTTTTTCCAACAGGCCACATTTAAAGGATGGATGGATATTATGTATGCAGCAGTGGACTCCAGAAAGGTGAAACTTTCCTTGTGTTGTATGTTTGCAATGAGTCTGCTAGTGGGATAAATCCACATGGCCGTTTTTCGGTTTGTCTGATACAATGGCTTTATCTTTGTCTCCCATATTTTGTCTCCAGGTTGAGGACCAGCCAATCTATGAGGACAACATCTATATGTACATCTACTTCGTCATCTTCATCATTTTTGGTTCTTTCTTCACTCTCAATCTCTTCATTGGTGTCATCATTGACAACTTCAATCAGCAGAAGAAAAAGATAAGACTGTCTTTTATCTTTTTTCTTATTATAAAAATCAATAACACTGACTGTAAGAGATGATCATGGGTTTAGCTGTCAGAAGTTGTGTTTCTCCTTCACAGCATTATTATCTGTTCATTTTCTCTTAAAATAAATACTATCTTGACTTCTATGCTTAAGATATAGATTTTTAAGAGGAGTTTCATTGGACTGTATTCTGAAGTATATTTATTTCCAGGTTATAACCAATTTTTTTTTTCCCCTATACTTTGGTGGTCAGGATATATTCATGACAGAAGAGCAGAAAAAATACTACAACGCTATGAAGAAACTGGGTTCCAAGAAACCACAGAAGCCCATACCTAGACCACTGGTATGCTCCCCCTTTCTTTATACTCGAGTTTGACCAATTAATAAGAAAAATGTATGGGGAAACCCCCATGGATAGATCCCAAAAGAAACCTGTCCTCTGTTCCAAATGACAAAATACTATAAGAACTTGCTTATTCCTTTTACAATCACTGTCTTTATAGATGTTTCATAGGCACTTTCAGGACAATGTTATTCCAATGCGTTTTTTCCTTATCTCCCTGCAGAACCAGATTCAGGGGATGGTGTTTGACTTTGTGACGCAGCAGGTCTTTGACATCTCTATCATGATCCTGATCTGCCTCAACATGGTCACCATGATGGTGGAGACAGACGATCAGACGAAAGAGATGGAGGACATTCTGTACTGGGTCAACTTCATCTTTATTGTGGCCTTCACCACTGAGTTTGTGCTCAAGCTCTTCGCCTTGCGTCATTACTACTTCACCATCGGCTGGAACATTTTCGACGTGGTCGTGGTCATTCTTTCAGTTGTGGGTGAGTGGCGGGGCAGGTTCCTGCCAGGAGAGCTAGTGTGAGGGGGAAAAGGAGTTTTGTTTGGAGATGTTCTCAACCTGCCTGAACACAGTGTACAAAATATGGTTGGAAAAACAGTGTCAAAGTATATTTGCTTTAAATATTGCTTTGAAAAAACATTAAAATAACACTACTCAAAGAGATAAATAGCTCTGTAAGCAGTTTACATTTCTTGTGGTAATAATATTTTAATCTGTGTTTATTCTCCTCCAAATTATAGGTATGTTCCTGGCAGACATCATTGAGAAATACTTTGTGTCACCAACTCTCTTCAGGGTTATCCGTCTGGCCCGAATTGGACGCATCCTTCGTCTGATTAAAGGAGCCAAGGGTATCCGGACTTTACTGTTTGCACTGATGATGTCACTTCCAGCCCTGTTCAACATTGGTCTACTGCTTTTCCTTGTCATGTTCATCTTCTCTATATTCGGCATGTCTAACTTTGCCTACGTCAAGAGGGAGGCAGGGATCGACGACTTGTACAACTTTGAGACGTTCGGCAACAGCATGATCTGCCTGTTCATGATTACGACCTCTGCTGGCTGGGATGGCCTGCTGCTGCCCATCCTCAACTACCCACCTGACTGCAGCCTAGATAAGGAGAACCCGGGAACCTCGGTGAAGGGGGACTGTGGAAACCCTTCCGTTGGCATCTTTTTTTTCGTCATGTACATCATCATCTCCTTCCTCATCGTGGTCAACATGTACATCGCCATCATCCTGGAGAACTTCAGCGTGGCCACGGAGGAGAGCGCCGACCCGCTGAGCGAAGACGACTTCGAGACCTTCTACGAGATCTGGGAGAAGTTCGACCCGGACGCCTCGCAGTTCATCGCTTACGCCAAGCTGTCGGACTTTGCGGACACCCTGGAGCACCCGCTGCGGGTGCCCAAGCCCAACACCATCGAGCTGATCGCCATGGACATGCCCATGGTGAGCGGGGACCGCATTCACTGCCTGGACATCCTGTTTGCCTTCACCAAACGCGTGCTGGGCGACAGCGGGGAGCTGGACATGTTGCGGCAGCAGATGGAGGAGCGCTTTGTGGCGGCCAACCCCTCCAAGGTGTCGTATGAGCCGATCACCACCACGCTACGGCGCAAACAAGAAGAGGTGTCTGCACTCATCATCCAACGGTCTTACCGCCGCTACCTGGCCAGACGGGGTTTCATTTGTAAGCGTAGGCCGGGTACTAACAACTTAGAAAATGGGGGGACGAATCAGGAGAAAATAGAGGGCACGCCCTCCACCGCCTCACTCCCCTCCTATGACAGTGTAACAAAACCTGACAAAGAGAAACAGGAGGAGAATGAGGGGAGGGGCCGAAAAGAAAAGGGCAGAAACCAAAAAGATGTCAGGGAATCTAAGTGTTAAAATATGAAAACAATAAAAGTGATAGTAAATTAAAGCAAAACGAGATGAAACCTTGAATCTAACTAAACAAATGTACAGATTATTTCATTTGCAAGTAAAAAAGCGAAAAATACAAAAAAGAATTGTTTACAGACTTCACAAAAGTATCAATGCAGAAGAAGCAGCTTGGTTTCTTACAGCTTTGATGACACTTAAACCAAACATAATCAGCTTACTGCGTGACGTTGTTGCATCAAGATTTGAAGAAATCGAATTGAAATTAACAAAAAAAAAGGATGAAAATTCTGCACCGCTAAACGGCGGACCACATTTGCTGGGGGACTGTCTATGACAAGACAGAGGTCTGTGTGGAATGGATAGCAGTAGAAACGTGCAAGACGGTATCTCCAGGATATCTGCAAAAGCGCTTCTATAGTTTCCCTAAATGAAACAGCTCTGCTGGACCCTCATGTGACTTTCTTAAGCAGTTTGAAGGGTTCTGTGTATCATTTTCTTTAGAAATCACGGGAAAACTAAACGAGAAAAACAAGACTTAACAAAAGCTAACTTAAATAAGGAAAATTAAAGGAAGAAAAAAAAAAACCCAGAACAATATAAGGGTTTTTTTTTTTGTTTGTTTGTTCATGCTGAATATACTTGCATCTTAACATTATTTGAGCAGCATAATCAGGAAAAAGAAAAAAAAAAACATCTAACATTTAGCCCATGTCACTGAAGTCTTCTCATCCTACCTTTGTTATACCTGCATAATAAATAAATTTTCTACATGGGCTTTCACACCGATTGGGAAGGGGGAATTAATCAGGGTTTTGACTTGGGCTGAAAGGGACTTGCTCAGACAGATTTCCAAATAAATAATTGTGCTCGTTCAATGCATAGAAATGACTTGCATGATGGCATGTTTTGATCAGGAATCTTGCATGAATAATCATAGTCCACAAGACACTAATAATCAGACCACATCTGTGGCTTGACCATAAGTTTGAGGCTGTCCACTGGAAAAAAACTAAAATGACAAAATTTTCTAATTTTTAAAAATACACTATATTGGGTAAAGAAACTAAAATCAGTCCTGTCATAGCTGATGTTCTAATAATAGGAAATGTTGTGGTCACAAAAAAGAGACAGTGGCAACAACAAAAAACCAAAATGCTGCTCTGGATCTTGTGAATAGAGGAGAGGCGGAGATAAGAATTGTATGTATAGAACATGGGCAGGGAATATGCCAATGGAAAGTCCCTGTGAGCTAAATCTTGGGCTTACAGACTCTTGTTCCTTTATATAAAGCAATATTATTTTCCTGACCTCTTTGTTGAATTCAGAGATAGATTTGGGAGTTTCAGGATAGAGACTGGGGGTGGGGTAGTGGGTTTTAGGAGTGTAGCCAGCTGGTTTATATATTTTTTAATCACTGTATATTTGCTGTGAGGATTTGTCAAGGTGAGGTGACAACCATGCAATGTGTATGCTTTTAAAATAATTAGAGCTGATAATTGTTTATTTAATTATATGATTGCTTTTCCTTATTTTTTTAAATATAATTTTTGTTTATTTTCCTCTGTTTTGTGTGTGTCACTTGGTGGTTTTAAAAGCATTATTTTCAATCACCACCCCATCTTTATAAGCATAGAAAATTAATATCAGCTAGATACAAACAATTTATAAGATTTAATGCTTAGGTTAGAAACGGAGAGAGTATGGGGTTTACGTTGTTGCTGATGAAGGAGCAGAAAAATATGCCTGCCTTATTGTAATGTCAGTGGGGATCTAGTGTGAAAAATGGGGCAGGGAGCTGTTTTCACTGTCAAATGGCGAAACAAAAATGCAATATGTGTAAAGTTCACCCC
Source organism: Hiodon tergisus (assembly GCA_025775045.1). Taxonomy (NCBI): domain Eukaryota; kingdom Metazoa; phylum Chordata; class Actinopteri; order Hiodontiformes; family Hiodontidae; genus Hiodon; species Hiodon tergisus. The sequence continues at coordinate 34,476 of JAOVYW010000070.1, read as the reverse complement.
CTTTTCTCAGGATACACTGTAGAAATATTGTTATGAACTATGAGCAAAGTGAATGTGACTTTTTAACATCGGTTTCCATGATTTTATGTAATGTTAGGTTAAACAGATTGGTCATGAAACTGGTCATGGCCAAACCCCTCGCATGGGGAACTGGAGCGGAACAATCTGTTTGGAGCTTCTGTCAGTCAGTGATTTTAATCATAGGGCTAAATACATCTCAGTGAAATGCCAACATTCTGGCTGCATATCAAAGCAGCATATATCCATAGAGGCGCAATGCGATAGCAGGTTTTCCCCCCTAGAATGAGAGAATTGGTCTAAAATAAGAACCCCCTATTCAATTGCCAATATTTAGTCCCTCCTTTTGGAGTTTGGAGGGAACACTGTGAAGAGATGTTTCAGGAGATCTGGCCTGATCAGGTTGTATGAACAGCACACAATATTCATGTTAGGCAGGTATGATCGGGTTGTATGAACAGCACACAATATTCATGTTAGGCAGGTATGATCGGGTTGATGCCGTTTTGGAGGAAAGCCCTTGGGTTTGACAGCTCAAAAAAAAAGTGCTGTTAACCCCCCGGTCAGCCATATTTCTTAACATAGGAGCAACGCCAAACAAATGCCAAATAGTAAACAGAGCACTGGACACATCTTACTGTGAGCTGAGACACACCACACCAGAGCTTTTGCACTTCCTGTTGTGCAGTGATGTCACTTCCTGTCTATGAATCCCCCTCCCCGTTCGAGTTCTTTGGTCCAGTTGCTGCATGAAGTCTCCAAATCAGTGTGGGTGTCGACTTGAACCAAATAAACTCTGAATGAAAATCATAAAAGCAAATAATGCCATCATTTTTTCCTGTGCCCATCTAGGATATAATGTATAAACAAAATAACATACAATAATATAAAAAAATATATGTACAGTACAGGCTATGTTGTAAACGGCACAAATGCTGAAAAGTTAAGGATGAACTTTTTAAGAGACTATAAATAATGTAATATATTATTTTATTTTATCAGCGGCATGCATAGTTTTTTGTAAATACAGAAATAAATTTTAAAAATACTACTAGTACTATTAATCTAATAATAAATAATAATTATAACTATAGAATGGCTTCCAGCTGATGCCCTTTGTCACATTTGTAAGATCGTGACACATTTGTTAGAGTAGATTTTTTGAGACACTTTTCACATTATAGAAGGGAAAAAGTATTAAAAAGCAAAAAAGTATATATAAAAATATACATGAACACACACTATACTGTGTGTGTATATATATATGTATATATACGTATACACACACAAACATACACACACACATACACGCATATACATATATCTACTCTAACAAATATATAAGAGTGTGCGTGTGTGTGTGTGTGTGTGCGTGTGCGTGTGTGTGTGCGTGTGTGTGTGAACTGTCCATCATTCTATCCCCCCCTCCTAAATGTTTTACAGAGGAAATAGTACCACCAACAGTAATAGCTCACATCTGTTCAGTGAATGATCAAAACTCTGGATTGCCCAGGACCTCTTTGTATCACTAACAGCTACTGCACAATACCCTGTATTGTGCAAGCTGCTTAGTAAGGACTGTGTAGCCTGTGTTGTGAGAGGATTGCGCTACCAGCACACCTTTTGTACATTTGTGAATCTTGCCGACCAACCCCTCACTCAAGCACACACACAGACAGACACACACTCTCTTTATGAATCAAAAATCTACCATCACCCGTCAACAGAACGCCAGACTGTCCCCAGCTTTCAGTCCCACAGCATGGCTGGTTTCTGCTCTGACTTTCTTGATTCCAAGGTCTCCCCAAAGCACACTCGTGCCATTGGATTGTGACATTTATTTATCTTAATATTCGCATTTATTCATTTACATTTATAGTCTTCGTTTGATGGTTTGTTCATGGTGCAATTTCTCTTAACGGAACGTGCCTTTTTCTCTGCCTTTTTTTGTTGAACATTCACAATATAATGTTGCACCAAAATGTGGGAGCTCGTCGAAGCGGAGCACAAAGTCAAACACAGATCCCAACTTATTTGAAGTGTGAAAAGCTGCCTTAAAATGGCAAAATTAAATACAAAATAAAACGAACAAAAATATCATTGCGCATAATACTTAAAAAACGAAAAACGGGAAATTGAAGTGTTCTGTTCTTGCACTCTGTTTCCCAGCCACTTGGCTAGTGAAAAATCAGCTTGCCTTTCAAGCCCTCTGTTTTAAGCTACTGTTTATTTTCTAACATCTGTTTTTTATTTTTGTATCAACGTTTGTTTCTGTGATTATTTTATTTTTGTAGCACGATCAAGATGCTATTTCATTTTTTGCAAAAAAAATTATTAAAAGTGCTTTTTTATTGTCGTTATCATTTGGCACTATAATGAAGTAGGAGAGAAGACGGTGTGTTGCACAACCACTTGGACTCTAAGTAAGAATTTATGAAAGATTGTCTTCATTTGAGCACGAAACTTTTTCTTAACAATAAAAGCAGCCTTCCAGATATGCACTGTGTTATTGTTTTTATTTGAGGTTCGAGGATTCATTACTATCTGGGACTCTGGGATATCTTTCCCATAGCCACGGCTGATCTTCTAAGAAACAATTGCTACCACTTTAAACCTCTATCACAAACTACCAAGGTTTGGACTGTTTTATATTAAGTGCTTTGTGACTTTGTAACAGAACACACAACTAAAATTGTATATTATAAATATTTAGGGTTGTGTTTTATTACCAGTGGAACTCAGTGTACTAACACAACTGGGATATAATAGGGAGTTATTTGCTTTAATTGGGTGTTTCGAGATGGCAACAAATGATATACATCAGCTTATGGATGGAATAGTTCACTCATGGTGAATTATACAATATAATGTTTTTTTTTAAAGATATCACTGCGTTGTAGTATTGGCATATAGAAAGTACTGGAAGCAGGTTGCTAAAAGCACTGAATGTAGTGGACCTCATCTTTTCTAAATGTAACTATTAGGTACTGGCTTGAACTGGTCTTGTGTCAGTTTAATCAGAAAAGCAAGGCAAGACTGGCAAAACAAGAGTCCGCTTCCCTTCTGACCTCTTTACTTCACCTGGACTCAAATATTTGTTATCATTTTACCGCCGGTTCCTGTATGCACTTTTCATGGTTAATGTATTCATTATCTTATTCACTTAGAAACGTGAGGGTCAATTACTCTCAATCTGGCTGTAGAGAGGATGACCTCTGCATTCAGAAAATTAAGGCAAATATGTAACCATCTAAAATAATTACTTCAAACCCCCCCCCCCCCCCCCATTATTACTGTTATTGCAAGCTATAATTACATGATATTTTTAAAAACTGAAAGCAGCGTTTGGAATTTATGGGTCTGTATACTGTCCACGCACAGTAAAAGAGGGATTTTTAAAGAAACTAAATAGGATGTTGTCATCCCCTTTCCCCCCAGAAATACAGCTGCCAAACAACTTTAAAAACCTCCCATTTACATGTGCATTGTTTTCCTCTTCCTTGTTTTCTCCTCTAAACTGCACATGCTTTTCGTGTCAGGCTCTCTCTCCATACCTTCCCCTGGCTCTTCTCCTATGGGTGGAAAAGCAGTGCGGGGGGGCACTGCAGCTGCTGAATGAATGCAGCAGCAGCAGCAGCAGCAACAGAGGCTGAATCAGCAGTTCCCTCCCAGCTGGGCCTGTTGCCTGCATCACAAGCTGGGAAGAGGATTTAGAAAAGGTGTGGCTTAAAAAAGAAATATACCTGCCTTCTCCTTCCTTCTCTTGATACTGGAGGACAATTTAAATACTTCTGAGAAATTGTGTAGGTGGCATCTAGGAGGCTTCTGCTTGGTGTGTGGATATCTGTCTGTATATATAGACATATGTTCCCATCAGTCCATGTGGGGGCTGAGTCTAGGGCAGTCATAGGACTTAACTGAAGGGGAGTGGGGCATGCTGGGCTGAACTGTGAGCTGTGATCATTTAGCTGAGGAAAGACACTTACACTTTTTCACTGCCTGTCCAACCCATGTTCTCAAACTACACCAGTAATTATTTTGATGTGCAAGATTAAAATAAAATAGCTTTTTGTATATTTGTTACATGAGGATTTCTTAGTGAACAATTGTTTCTGCTATTGTAAAACCTGAAACCCAAATCAGATCTGAATGTTTTTGGTCAATACCTTAAACTGCCTGACTAAATTTTGAGAACACTGATGGAAAGAAAAAAAACCCGTCGCAGAACTCCATCCTGGCGACTTTTTGATTATGTCACCGATGCTGAAGAGCAGGGTCCCAATGGACTGCTGACAAGGCTGCCTCTTGGAAAAAATGAAAACGGCGTCCAGCGGGTGGGAGGAGTGACGTATTTTCCACGAAGCTGGAAAGCAAGAATCTGCAGTCGTCTGAGTCTCGTCTCAGTCTATGCAACCTCTAAGTGGTAATATGAATCAAATAATCAAATAACGTAACAATCTTATTGTCATCTGTAAATTTTAAAAACGTGTTTTGTCTTCTTCCTCTGGGATATCAGGATATATCTGCTGGCCGAGACAATGCTGTGTTAAATTTTGAAATTGAATACAGCAAACATGAGAATTCTAGTTTATTGAAAGGTTATCCGATTATTTTTATTTTTTTCTTTAATCTGTTGTGTAGCAGACACTAGCAGTTAGGAAGCAGAATTTATGACCAACAGGCTCAAGGTTGTAACCTTGAACAAGCTTACTTAACCTGAATTGCTTCAGCTAATATCCAGCATTCTAGACAAATCAGGATAGTTTGTCAGTGGAACGGATTTTAATAACACTGGTTTGTGTTAGACAAAAAAAAAACAAAAAAAACTAAATAAAAACTAAAAACAATGACCCTTGCAAATTAGTTCTGAATGAGATTCAACATTGTTTTGGCCTCCATACCAAAAAACTTGTTCTGACAATATTTCTCAATAATGTTGTGTGGTCCAGGAAAATAAAATCTGAAAATATTCATATATATTATATTTTATATATTTATAAAGATGTATAATTATTTTATAATCATTTTAATTGTCATTGTAATGTAGTTTCACTTTATATTTTTAAGGTATTGTCGACCTCTAGTGTTCATGTGCATAAACAACACTACTATTCGCTGTCCTTCCATGAAACTCAGGACTGACAGCACGGCAATAATTCAATAGACAACACACACAACATAAATAACGACGGGGGAAATAAATGGTACGTTATGGAGTTTAGTTTTTTCAGGCAGCCCTCGTCCATAAATACGGAACTCTTGCCAAGCCGTCGAAGTTTACATTCTCCGTCTTCGCCACTTTTCGTTCCCAAAATGGTAGAAGTGACTGGATTGGAATGGTTTGACCTGGCGACTTCAGTTAGTAAGTATTTATAAAAAAAGACGGTGACGAGTAACTTATGTTGTACAATACAATATATTTATACTTTAGCTGATAACCTGACGATTTAAAAGAGAAAAAAACTGTTTTTTTTTTAGTACGTGCGGTATTACTAGTAGAAACAATTCACATTCTATAGATAATCACTGGTTTTAACAGCAATTTTAGATATGCCTATCTTCACATTACGTTTGAATAGTCGCAGTTGTAATTGTATATGTCTATAACTCGTCACAATTCCCATTTCTGATATCAATAATTCAATTTATTCTTTTTTCGAAATCTGGATTTCACTTGGGCCTACAACCAGTTTGAACTCCAATGTATAATTTAAAACTAGTCGTAAATCCAACTTGATAGCAATAATTCTGATGTCATTTCTTAAATTTAATACAGATTACAATTACTGATATCATAAATGCTATTTTAACTAGTCAAAATAATTTAGATGATATCATGTAAAGTAATTATAACTGGTCAGGATTTATTTATTGATATCGATGTAGAATTTTAACATATCCATATTTTACAGATTATTTCACAGACCAAAGCGTGCCACTCTCCCCTAAAGCAGGGTCAAAGATCACTCTGACATCACCAAGGTCAAGTAAGTGAAGTAGCATTTGGCAAACAAATGCTTTAAACATCGACCATTTTTGTATGACTTTTAGGGAGTTCTCCAGAAATAGATGTGTGTGCTGGCTAGAATATTAGATATTTATTGTTGCGGTAAAATTACAAAATAAATGAATAGGCAAAGTTTTCAGTAACAAATGTTCTGTCAAAGTTGTGAAAAGGTATACAGTAAAATTTACATTAAAATTAATGTAATGTGTACCAGAAATGTAATGTTCATGGGGTGAATTGCAACCATTAACCCACCATTAACACGCTTGTGGGTTTCATATCCAAAGGTTTCTCTGTGCCGTCCACCCCAGTGCAGTTTACGGTGAGAAGCCTGCTGATAGTAGAAGAGAGGTCTCCTCAAGGTGAGCAGTAATTTCCTTTCCATATACGCATCTTCACTTGTAATGAATACAGATCTTTGCCACATAAAATGTGTGGAGCAACAAAGGTGCAAATTAAATTGGCAAAGAAAAATGTATTTTAAAGATGTTTTGTTCTCTGGTGGAGGAAATGGTAGAATCTTCTTTAACAATGGGCTTAACAAATAGACTTAAACTGTAATATCTATTTGTGAGCGTGTACAAATGATGATATTTTAGCTGAAGACATTTTCTGTATAATTTGAATTATGCTTAGAAAGTAAACTGACATTCTGTTTATATTTATTTGAATAATTCAGTATTTACTCTCAAACATGTTGAAACATAGAATGCTCAGTGTTTTTCTTCATACGTGTACAAGCCCAAACTGTGCCCATATCGATGGAGAGGACATTTGAGGAACAAATGAAAAAGTCAAAGAAACATGACACAGATAAGCCAAAGAGGAAGAGAAGGGGCTCCTCTAAAAATGAACAGGAACTCTGAGAGATCTTCAAGCAGTTTACAGGAAAACGGGGTGTTGTATTTCAAGTTTGAAGCCTCGCTAGATTTCCAAGATTTTTTGAATCTATCTAAATTTGCACTTGGCTCTTCGAAATTTAATCTAATGACTTGGTTTCAGTTTTTTGTAGTTGTTTTGTTTCCTTATTCACACTTGGTAAATCCACTGCCTGAACATGTGTAAACCTTATAGTGGAGATAGAAAACATTTAATTTGTTATTCTACTATTTGATTAATGTTTCTCTTTAGTGTTGAACTTCAGCGTACAGATATAGATAGAATATTTATGTAAGCTAAGCTGCTTCAGGATGGCGCTTGGTTTCATTTCCATTCATCAAGGGACTGTTGGCCATACCAAAAAATTAAATTAAAAAAATTAATAAAATAAAACTTGAATATCCCAAGCTGTGTAGTTTGTTACTATATTTAAAATTTTAGTTTAGCCTTGTGCTAAACTTCTTTCACATCTTTCACATCATTCATTTTAACCACTGGGTTCCTTGTTTTAGGTGTTCCACAACAGTGATAAGGGATTCTAACCTGAAAGCCTTTCATCTGACTTCTGGTCACTACAGCTGCCCTGTTGGTCCACCTTGTGTTTGTTTTGTATAGGGGCTAGTCAGTGTGCTAGTGTTAGAAGAGACACAGTGATTACCGTTAGCCATAGTTTAAAATTACGTGTATTAGATTGGGTAAGGGCCACTTTGGTACTTGTGACTAATTGTTTTGTGGGATAGCCGTAACCTTTGAAAGTGTCAGTGAATGAGCAGCAGATAAAGCCAAAGAGGTCATAATAATTGTTTATCCTTTGTTCTCTCTTTGCGCTAATCAGCCAATGCACAAAGTCCTTGGCCTTTATTTTGTCCAGATATTGGGTGAAGTCGCTGCTGAAAGAATGCCCTCAGAATGCCTCTTAAAGTCTGAGATGATCCGCCATTTTTGCATGTCATGTTCATGCTACCTGAAAGGACATATTATCAAAATTTTATCCAATATCCAATATCCACAACATTTTCTTTTTCTTTCTATTTGTCTTTTATTAAAATTTCCACATTGCGGATAAAAACCTGTCCGATGTCAAGGAAAATCTTGGGCAACCTGCTAGCATATTAGAAATAGGTTCTCGCAAGTCAGAGCCTGGATGATCTCAGTTTAGTACAATTGAGGTTTGTCCTGGATGACTGATCCCTTTTTGATATCTAGAGACATAACAAAGTAAATGCCTTGCCACAATCAAAAATAAAAAGTTCAGGTGCTTCTCAAATATATTATTATTTGAGTAACAGTGCCACATAAAATGCTCAATGTCCAAGGGCTCTTGGAAAAAAAAAAGTCAAAACATTATTTTAGTGTGCATCCAACTCTGATATCAATATCAGGAACATGCCATGAAAAATGTTATCATGCCATGGCTGACCTGTAGCTTGAGAGAAAAATCTGTATTTCCCAAGAAATTCTGATAAATCTTCGACAAATTCATCTTTGTCATCATCTTGACTTTCTGACAGTGTAAAATTCTCAAAATCAATTACTTTGGGGAACAAGCTTTGATCCCCAAAGTAAGTGATTTTGTCCGTAAGCGGTGAAGGCTAATGTAGCATAGCGAAGGTTAGAGTAGTTACCCGGTCTGTCTGGCTCGGCCTAGTCCACCTCCTCCGTGCTGCCAGTGCGGAGCAACAGGAGCAACACTGCTGCGAAAGGCAGAGTCCCCCACATCACTGGCTCTGATGGGAGACAGGCATGGCTGCTGAGATGGTTGATCCAAATGCATGGAAATCACCTATACCTTATTCCTAATTACGTGTTTGTTAAAAGAAAGCGTGACTGGCTTTCTGCAGAAATCACTTGTGACAAGGATGAACTGTTGGTTCTGCTGGCTGTGGGTGCCGACTAAGAAATGTATTCATTAAAAACGATGAATACAAATAAATAATACCTGGCACGTAAATTGTAATAAAACATGCATTTTAGAGGTTTCGTTCAACAATGCTTATTTTTTCGGTTTATAGAGCATTGTCATTAAATGCCTAAAGTTAAATGTTAAAATTAAAGACACTGGCTGTCACCAGATCTCTCCTCTCTGGTACGGTTCAGGTACCCTTTGGAGATTCACCCTAATTACATTTGGAAGCTACACTTTCTAGGTCGTCTCCAGTCACTTGAAACCAAGTTTAAACCGACCTATGCACTCTATACACTTTGTGTTATTTTTTTCCACTGTTATTTAGGACTGAAACTGTACTATAGGAACCTATTTATACCTGCCCGGTTTTAGAAGGCTTTCAGTCTTAAGAGTTTGGAAGTGTTCACCAAGGACCCGGCTGGAATACAGGTGTTTGTGTTTTTCAAAGCCTTTAGGAACTTAAGGAAATCTTGTCTGATGTCAGGTGTAAGCGTTTTATTTGATTATATGTGACCATTTGTGAAGTGAGTAGATTTTACATTTAAGGCAATAGCAAAATTTTACCTATGTTGGCAGTATTGTTAATGTGTATAGTTCAATGTATGTGTATTTGATCTAAAGGGATTGGAAGTTCATTGAGTATATATATATTTTTTTTTTTTCTCTGCTGCGGAACATGAGTCTACTATTGGTTGGAATTGCTCATTAAAAGCCCCACGTTAGACGTCCTTGAAGGCTCTGGTCACGACCCCTTCACTGCACGCCTCACTTCAGGGCACTCTGTACTCTTTATTATAAATTGGCCACAAAAACTATTTGAGAGGACTGGCAGCTCTGTTTCCTTCCACCCTTTGTCCCTTCAGTTGTGACAGCTCCAGCACCGGAGTCTATTTTAATAACAGCACTCATAGCAGAGCGACTAGAATCTGGAGAAAAACAAAGTTTGTTGTAAAAATGAATTTATTCAGTGCTGCACCACAATGTAAGTCTTTGTGACACATAGCCTGTACGGTCACGCCCACATGCAGGCCAGACAAGGAATCAGCCCTGGAGCCACACCCACAGACAGGCTGGGACTGACAGCCTGTGGACACGCCCACAACCATCTCAGAAGGTGGGGGAAAAGTGAGACAGCAGAGTTGAATGAGGGTTTTTTATTTTTACGAGACCGAAAAGGCTGCGTTTTGGCAGCATTTTCGAATCTGAGTAGATTATTTTTTGGTTTGTTCCCAGAGGGGTGTTGTTAAAGGTGATGGCAAATAAAAGCTGTAAACTGGCCCTGTGTCTGCCTGTGTCTGACCGCTCCTGGGCATGCCCCGCCATGCTCTGTCAGAAACATTTATTTTTTACATTTCGACAGTCACATTTACATGTAGGGACAGTATTCCTGTTATGTATCTGTGTTTGCTTGGTCGAATGGAATTCTCTTCCAGTGATGTTTTGAAACCTGAGCTATTTACAGTTTACTTTGTGTGTTGTGTGTGTAAGGACCCAACTGAAGTAGTCATGCCTGCAAATCTGCACTCACAGTTACTTCTATTTACCACCAGGTGGTACTGCAGTTCTTTTTGTGCCGGTAAACACGGGCGGCTGTAACATTAATCGTGTGGTTGTCTATATGAGACAAGCACTGCCACATGTTTTAAACATTAAGTGGAAAGTACAGGCATCCACAAGTAAACAATCTAAATACGGTGATTTGTTAAAAAAAATGTGTGTTTTCCTGCCTTGGGAAGTGTTGGTGTTCTCTTATAAAGCTACTTTTGAGAGCTGACAAAATGTATATTACATTTACATTTACATACATTTACATATAGTCTTAAATTCGACTTATTCGGTTATTTTGTGGGGTGTTTATACTGTTATAACTTTTGTTTACTGGGCATGACGGATAAAATTTCAGTGTTGTGGGTGTTTTAATTGTCATAGGAACCACAGAAGGAAGCAGAGTTAATGCATAGCATGTTAACTTTTTTGTATGTGTCTGAATGGCACATTGCAGTAGTATAATCTGACTGCTTTAATGGACTGCACTGCACATAAATACTTTGATGTACGTTCATTTTGATTTAACCCAAGTCATTACTTAATGGATGGACCTTTGGTAGCAGTTACAGCAGTTAAGTCTTTTGGAATAAGTCTCAACCAACTTTGGAACAACATTTGCCTGTTCTTGGCAGATTTCTTTTAGTATCACTCAGTCACAGCAATTTTCAAGTATTTGCATGGATTCCCAATAGTATTAAAGTCAGGACTTGGCCACTCAAGGAAATGTGTTGTTATTAGTTAAGTAACTTTTTAATAGAGGAAGTTTGCCGTTGTGCTTTGGGTCATTGTCCCGCTGAAAAGTACATTTTTGCTCTGTTTTTGGTTCTGTAGATATTTACATTTACATTTAGGCATCTAGCAGACGCTCTTATCCAGAGTGACATACAAAAGTGTGTAGTCTAGGGGTTAAAGTGCAATAAGAAACTGAGTTATCTTTCCCTAATGACAGTTACTGAGAAGCTATAGAAAGACTAATGCTGCAAAGAGATAACATAATGTCACTAAAGGTGCATAACTTACACAAAAGCATCATAGGCAACTGAAACAGGTTTTCCTGTACGATTTTTCAATTTTCGCATCAGTCCTAACATGCCTCCCACTCCCTTCTGGTAAGAAGCATTCCTATAGCATAATGCTGCCACCATTCTTATTTTTGCCTCAGCCTAGCTGAGGATTTACTTTTTCAGTAACCGCTTCCTTTTTGCCACCCTGCCATAAAGGCTTGCTTTGTATAGTGTTTGGGATTCTGTTGACCGGTGCACATTTCAGCTATTAGACTCTGAAGCTCTTTTATAGTGGTCATTGGGATCACTGTGACATCCCTTTTCTGCACCTAGGCAGTGTCAGGGTGGTACCATGCACCTTTCACCTCTTCATAGTTGAGTATGCCGTGCTCAGTGAGATATTCCGAGACACCAATCTTTTGATTTATGCTTTTCGGAAACTTTATCCCTGAGTTATTCAGTATGTTCCTTGGTCTATGTTCACTACCTGACCTAGGAACCTCTTCATTCTGGAATCATGAGAACCACTGTTGGACCCGGCTAGAGGGTATTTAACTTAACTGTGTGATTAAAAGTAATAATAATAATAATAATTTGGGTATGCTACAACATAGGGGTTGAAGTAAAACTTCTCAATTTTAGTTATTATTCATTGTTTATGTACTATTCCCCGTTGTTTTTTGCTTTAACCTTATGGAGTATTATATGTATACAAGACATATTTATCCCTCTTTAAAAGCTCATCAAGGCTGTATACAGGGCATGTGTGCGGGTTCTAGTCTCCTGTGCATACGTCCCTTACAAAAAAATATATCTGGGGAAGGAAACCATAGAAGGTCAATTGTATTTGATATTCACACTTTTCAGAGAGTAAAACAATTGTACTGTGGTCAGGGGATGGGGAAAAGGACACAGAGAAAGTGGAGTGGAGTGGAGTGGAGTGAGTGGGGTCAGATGACTGTATCAGAAACCTGGGTACACCCAGTCATGACTGCATATCTCCCGCCTGTCTGGGCTGCTGCCTGGCAAGGCGGTGGGGGGGTTTGGCTGTGCAATTTTCATTTGTTTGGTTTTGTCAGCATGGTCGCCGTCTTCTTCAGGATGAGGTCATGTCTCGCAAAACCGCCATTATAGTGCCTATTTTGCAGATATGTGAACCCTAAAGTGATTGTATATGAATTACTTTGGTCTGCTGTTATCAAATTATACGTATTAGTCTGCTAATGATATTCCCTTTACCCTGCCCTTTACTGAGAATTGCATCTCCCAAACTCATAGGAAAGAAATATAAAAAAAAATCAAAGAAGCTTTTTAATGATTAATGACAACGAAAAGAGAAAGCCTGTTTTGTTGGCTTAATTTTGGTGCTTTATGGAGTCTTTTACGCAAATCTGATTCCCACCTTCCCTCTCTGCTATCCCCCTTGAACCCCCCTCTCTCCCTCCCATTGCCTGGAGCACTGTGGCAGGCATCTGGAACAGGGCTGGTGAATGGGGCCCATTCTAGCGGCTCTGAGACAATGGAGGAGATGCAGTCATCAGCAAGGCCTCTCCAGTGAGTGCACTCTGGGAATGGTCAGTGCAATGGGAGAGACTGGGAATGTTTATGGCCAGATACAAGCCTTGTTTTCTTTTCTCCTTCACTCTGCCTCTCCTCTCACCTTTCTCCGTTTCTCCCTTCCCTTCCTTCTTGTGTGGAAACATCTGGGGGTGCTGGTGAATTGAGTGGAGATTTGAGATGGCTTTGGGGAGAGTGGGGGAGGGAGGACTGCACACCCCAAAAGGGATTTATTGACAATTGCCGAACCTTGTTGGCTCAGAGCGTGAGGAGGGGATAAATAAATAAAATAGCCTGCCTGTTTTGTTACAGATTCTCAACATTGGCCACCAAGCTACATGCTGGCAGTCATTACGTAGCTTTCACTGCGTGGGAGGTGCCACTTTTTATTGGGAGCTTCCAGTTTTGGGTTGAATAATTCATTGAAAACTAGAGTTTGAAAACTCCCATAGAATTCCATGGACTGGGAACTTGTGACTGTGGTCACCCTGCCAACAATAAATGACCCGACTTTTCTGATCTTGTGTCATATTTTAAATATGGGTTGCTTATGATCGATTTAAAAAAAGAAAGAAATTGAGGGCAACATTTCAAAATAATTCAACAAATTTAAAAAATACAAGGTTGCTTAGGGCCCTGCTTAAAATCTAAAAAGGCCTAAGTTTATTTTCCATAATCAAATTGCTATACAAAGATAAATCAACATTTTTAAAGAAGGAAAAAAAACATATAAGCTTCCCGAGTGATGGTGTGGGGACCTAATAGTTAACTAATGTATCAACACATGCTGAGAGGGAATGCCTCCATTAAATTAAATCAGTTACTTAAAAAAAAACACTGACCTTTAGGCCTGCCTCATTGATGTGGAGAATTAAGATATCCAAAATCTTGCCAGACTTATTTAGCCTGATATAGGACTATTTGTGAGGTCCATTTGTCTCGTATTTCTGAAAAGGGCAGTTTGATGTACTTGTAACAAGCCCAGTTGAAATCAGTCTCCACTGATCCACCTTACATTATGAACATTATTAACCCAATAGGATTATAGCTAACTGTAAGTAACTGTTTCTGTGTGTCCAAACTGTAAGAATAAACTGATCACACACACCCACACCTGTTCTGGACCTGCCAGTTCTTATGGAATTGAATCGGAGAAGTTTAAAGTTAAAAATAGGTGAGGTTGATCGGGGTCCTGATCGGTTTGGGTCGACCAGTAAGGACAGAGCACTGGGTGTCCTACAGAGAGGGTGATGCTGGTAACCCGTCTGTCCACACACGGCCTGCAGACGGAAGCTGAGACCGGGTTCTGGAACCCGATCATGAAAGCGGATTGGTCCCCCTCTTCCCTAACCAGAACAGAGATCATCGTCCGGATATGGCGTGTGCGAGGTGGTAGCGGTTCGGTCCGACTCCCATGGAGTCGAAACGGACCGGGTCTCGGCTTCATCACTTCCTCTCCTGATCCTCCTGCTCTCCAAACTCTTCCTGCTCCTGTAATTTGATTATGCCAGCCCCATGCTGTCACACAATTAAAGTTAATGGGATTGAAAGTGTCTGTTAAAAGTAGCAATAAAGCCGAGGATCAAGTCTGTCCAATGAGGACTGCCCAACCCTTGGGCAGGGTTTGAGCAAGCGGTGGAAACCGATGTCAGCCATTCGCTTTTGGGTATTTCCCTTCAAAAGTCCCACTTCAAACAAGCTGTGTTTCAGTGGCTTTTTATATAGCAGGGCAACAAATATAAAAGCAAATGTGTTTGGTTCTAGTTTCTTTTTAAAACTTTGTGCGTGCAGCCAGTCCTTGTGCAGTAGAAGTAACACAGTCCTACTTTATACGTATGATTTTGCATAGAGTGGCTGTTGAAAATGAAAATAATTCAGTGTCGTATGTACATAGACCCATTACACATCATTTGTTCATAACATTTAATATTTTTTTAGTCTTTACAGATATACTATATAGCAAAAATAAAACAAAATATTTTAAGGCACCAAAATTCTAAAACAAATTTTGGAATGTAGGTTTAAACTCTCACAATTTAAAGTTTAAGTATTAAATTCAGTATTACAGCATTCCTTGGGCAATGGTTCCACTCACCATGACTTCAGCTCAAACAATGGCAAACAAACCTTAGAAACAAACCCATAAAAAAGGTTTAGAACATTTTTAGTGCCGTGACTTCACACTTTGACGATTTAACCAACTTCATAGTCACATAGTGAAAACACGGGCAAAAAGTTATTTAACACCCTTGAGAGTACCAGAAAATCTGAGCTGCTGTGTAGTTATAGAGAGCAGCTGTCCTGTTATAGTGAGCTGCTGTGTGGTTATAGAGAGCTGCTGTCCTGTTATAGTGAGCTGCTGTGTGGTTATAGTGAGCTGCTGTGTGGTTATAGAGAGCTGCTGTCCTGTTATAGTGAGCTGCTGTCCTGTTATAGTGAGCTACTGTGCTGTTATAGTGAGCTGCTGTCCTGTTATAGTGAGCTGCTGTGTGGTTATAGTGAGCTGCTGTGTGGTTATAGAGAGCTGATGTGTGGTTATAGAGAGCTGCTGTCCTGTTATAGTGAGCTGCTGTGTGGTTATAGTGAGCTGCTGTGCTGTTATAGTGAGCTGCTGTGTGGTTATAGAGAGCTGCTGTGCTGTTATAGTGAGCTGCTGTGTGGTTATAGAGCTGCTGTGTGGTTATAGAGAGCTGCTGTGCTGTTATAGTGAGCTGCTATGCTGTTATAGTGAGCTGCTGTGCTGTTATAGTGAGCTGCTGTGTGGTTATAGTGAGCTACTGTGCTGTTATAGTGAGCTGCTGTGTGGTTATAGTGAGCTGCTGTGCTGTTATAGTGAGCTGCTGTCCTGTTATAGAGAGCTGCTGTGCGGTTATAGTGAGCTACTGTGCTGTTATAGTGAGCTGCTGTCCTGTTATAGTGAGCTGCTGTGTGGTTATAGAGAGCTGCTGTGCTGTTATAGTGAGCTGCTGTCCTGTTATAGAGAGCTGCTGTGCAGTTATAGTGAGCTACTGTGCTGTTATAGTGAGCTGCTGTGCTGTTATAGTGAGCTGCTGTGTGGTTATAGTGAGCTGCTGTGCTGTTATAGTGAGCTGCTGTCCTGTTATAGAGAGCTGCTGTGCGGTTATAGTGAGCTACTGTGCTGTTATAGTGAGCTGCTGTCCTGTTATAGTGAGCTGCTGTGTGGTTATAGAGAGCTGCTGTGTGGTTATAGAGAGCTGCTGTCCTGTTATAGTGAGCTGCTGTGTGGTTATAGTGAGCTGCTGTGCTGTTATAGTGAGCTGCTGTCCTGTTATAGAGAGCTGCTGTGCGGTTATAGTGAGCTACTGTGCTGTTATAATGAGCTGCTGTCCTGTTATTGTGAGTTTCCTCAAACTTAAGGTTGGTTTGTAAGATCAGGTGCTAACGGATTTAACCTATGCCCTATGGAATACATGAGAATACTTTTTTAGAGTATTTGTATGTATTTCTTGTTATGTTAAATCAAATGAAAAACACTTTTGTGTTTTTTAAACACACACATTTATATTAAAAATACAATAATTTATTTTCATAATTCATTATTATTACAGAGCAAAAGACCTGAATGTACTCACTCTCATGTATTATGTTAAAGGTTCAGCAGCTGATTCAACTGCATTTACTGTAATCTTGACCTTCTTACATTTCATAATCTCAATTTTACCCAAAACTATGCAGGAAGAAAAAAGAAAAAAAATCCTCTGCACATATTGTTACTACTTGTTACGGTTAGACCAACAATGGCCTCGGGGGACACTCACCTTGCATTAGGAACTAACAAATTAAAACAAAGTCCTGCATTCAGCTGACCATTCCACGAGGATTAGGCGATTCATTTAATTTATTGACATATTGAGCTGAAATCCAAAGAGAAGGGATTGTTGAAGCTGAAAAGCAGCAGAGCCTTTCTTTAAAGGACCTTGTACTTTTAGACTACACTCAAACCCAAATGTATTCCTCACTATTACTATTACATACTGAGGCAAGTCTGTTTGTAGCCATGCAGGTTTTAGAGTTACCTTCCAATGGCAACACCCGGAATAGCAGAGACTTTAGAATAGTGTGATGACAACTGCTGGTGACAGACGAGGAAGGCAATGGAGGTCTTTCTCTGCTCTGGACTGAATTTCCACATGCACCTACTGTTAGTGAACAGATATCCACTAAGCAAAGTGTCTACACCACACGTTGTATCCACCTTGCACAAATGATGCCCCTTTCATTTATTCACGGCCGTGCCTGGACACATGCTGCACATGATGTCCTAACCTTCAGGATGCACCTATACCTAAAATAATCAAAAGCAGTGTATAGTTTTGCTTGCCGTATTACAAATCTGTGCATATGTGATAGTCCAAGACTCCTGGAATGACAGTCCTGCCACTTACTTAGTGGACTCTGAAAGTGCCCTCCCCGGCCCCACCCCCCTGTGCCCAATATCCACAAAAACCCTCCTGTTCCCCGCGCCGCTCGCCGTCCTGACTCCACGGTGCTGCTGGGAACACGGCGGGAGAGAAAGGCGTCTCTCGGAGGCGCAGGAGGGCTGTCATGGAATGCCAGGCAGGGACAGGAGGCAGAGAGTAGGCTGATGGGAGAACAATTGGCCAGGACATCTGTCACACGCCAGCGCACACCCCTCCTCTCACAATAGGGCCGGAGACCGGCAAGTGGTGGCTTTCTTCCCGCTGTCTTTCTCTGTTTCTCTCCACCCGTCTTTCCAGAGATTTCTGCGCCGTACAATGTGCCCTTTGTTTCCTCTTCACATCAGCAACATTTAACCCTTCATTCTTTCTTCTCCTTTTTCTGCCCTCTTTATATCTCGAAAAACAAAACAAAGTTGGAAACCCGACCCTCTAACTCCCTCCAGTTCTTTTGTCATCATCATAGCCAGATACATCTTTATCTGCCTTGCATATGCATGTAGAGGTGATGTTTGCAATGGGGGGTTTGCACACATGGGGGTAAACGAGAGCGATGGAAAATGTTTAAAAAGATGTCAAATATTTATCGGACCTCTTTGGATGCATTGTCAGTTGGCTTTCACATTTTTACAAACCTGTTCTACTGGCATTCAATTGGACATATAGTGCCCTCGACATGTATTCTTACTATCATCAAAAACATGAAATAAAGTGTGTGATATTTAATTTTCTGCTAATTTAAATTAGAAATGGTGACGTTAAAAAACAGATACCAACGTTATTAAGACCCCTGCAATCAGTACTTTATGCATCCACCTTTGATTACACTCAGAAAACGCTTCCTGTACATTTTTATTTATTTATTTAAATCAGGTTGTGGCACGTTTCTTTTGGGATTTTTAACCATACCACAGACAGCCTATCCAGCTCCAGTATAAACCACAAACATTTAATTGGATACAGCTTTTGATTGCTAGTCAAGAACATTGAGTAATCACTGAACCAATTGTTTTTAGAATCGAATCCATGCTTTGGATCATTGTCAGCGTCCTCTCTAGTCTAACATCCGCACTGGTACCAGAAGATGCAAAAGATGGAAGCATCCCCAAAAGCAAAAAAGATCCACCTTCATACTTCACAGTGGGCACGATGTTTTTCCTCTGCGTGTACCTCATATTTTCTGCTCCAAACATAAGGCCAGTTGGCATGTCCTCCTCATCTGACCATAAGTCCTGCAGTTGGCATATCCTCCTCATCTGACCATAAGTCCTGCAGTTGGCATGTCCCCCTCATCTGACCATAAGTCCTGCAGTTGGCATGTCC
>JAOVYW010000070.1:0-13323 GCA_025775045.1 Hiodon tergisus | reverse complement strand
AGAGAAAGAGAAAGAGAGAGAGAGTGAGAGAGAGAGAGAGAGAGAGAGAGAGAGAGAGAGAGAGAGAGAGAGAGAGATGATGTGGCTTTAAATCTTTAAATCCTCTGCAGAAGGAAATTATAAAATAATTTGTTGCGTGTCCATTTTCCCGCTGAATTTTTCTGATTTGTTGTTGGGTTGTCGTCCTGGCATCATTTGTTTCAGAACCATGTCAATCCGCCTCTGTCACTGACATTACTATTCTACACATCTCTAATCCACTCTGAACTGTCCCACAGCAACGCACATCAGCCGAAAAGACGTTAAAATGTGCCCAACCACCCGTGTTCTATGTGTCATGTGTGTAATGTACCATACCATCATTAAAGTAGTCATGGCACCAGACTTCTTAGTAGGCCAAATAAAACAAACAGTAGGTTAAAGGCTAAGTTGCTCTTGTCAACACTCTAGTGCCCACTAAAAAACGATTGACCAAAAACGAAGGTACATACATGCCTTTTGTTCAAACATACTTCTTCAGAACCCCCCTACTGTTGGGACGAGAAAATCCATTTATCAATCTATATTTACAAAAACGTGCAAGCACTAATTATAATGTAGGCATCTGTGTGGGTTCCCTGGGGTCCTTTTCTAATGAAAAGTCTTAGAAAAATATAAAAGCCCCTTTAAAAAAAAAAAAAAGCTTGATTCAAGTTGCTCTGCGCTCCTCCTGCAGCAAGACGGGCAGCCGTCAGTACGCCCTCAAGGCGCCGGGAAAGCGGGGGCTCTTAAGGCGGCAGGTTGAGTCAGGCCGAGGGGGATGAGATCACTGTAACTCCCCTCCCCTCCGTCCCGAAATGGGAGCGGTTTACCAGAGGGCCCACACAGCCGTGCCATAAAGAGAGCATTGAGGCCTGGACACATAGCAGCTTTTGTTGATGGCGAAAGGTGCATTGCCCTAAGGGAGCAGGTCTGTAATAGTGTGTTCAGCTGGTGTGACATGTTAATGAAAAGAAACCCACTTTACCATGCCCCTCATTATTTTTTATTTTATTGGGGAAAATAAAAAGTTTACCTATTTTATAAGTTTCTCCACCCTGCTCCACCCTGCTCCCCACTTCTGCCACTGCACACCCCTCTCACTCCTTCAAATAATACAGCCCACAATGTGTCACTTATTCCTAGACAACATTTAATTTTGCACAGGCCCTTACCTTCCCTTTTTCTTTCTGCTCCACATCAAGTCCTTCACAATGTTGGAAATGTTGTTCCTCTCAGTTTTTTCACTGGTGGCAGGTTCTGAATCTACACTGGCTGAGATAAAAATATGTGATACTCATATTATTGTGAAGGAGAATCATAAAGCAAGTCAAAGAGTAAGCTAGGGTTCTGCACAAGCATGCATTAGACAACCTGATGCATTTTCTGAAGGAGGGAGTGGAAACAGACCAGGCTCTGTTCCTCACAGATCTAATCATTCCACTCCTTATATAAGTCAGTAGCCTCAGGATAATTGATATTAAGAGCCATTTCTTTGAATCACATTTGCATGAACATTTATAAATATGAGTGTATGTGACACATATGGTTTGATGACATTTTCTTACTTAAATAATGTTAATACTAAACCCTCTAGACCTCTAATTTGAGCTTGGAGTGAATTTATCAGTCAAATTCAGTAAACTTAAAAAATCGGAATGTCTTTGATTGTATGAGCCAATCAAATGTCTGAAGTGCTGTATCTCATAACTTTGGCTAACATCAGTGGAGACTGCCTTTTTATGTCTCCAGTCATTGTCTGGTGACTCCTAGCTTAATTTCATTAGTCAAACTGAAATGAGCTGATGTGTGTCAAGATAAGGACTTAACAAGAGAGTAAACTTCACTGTAAATCACATTATATATTATCTTAGAACATGCCCTAGTTCAGGGTGATGTTTAAGGGTTAAAGTCAGTTCTTGTGGCTGCATACAACCATTTTGCTTTTGTTTGTTTCATTAAGAGAGAAATTTCCAACGACATCATACTGGGCCGTCGGACTGGTGGCTCAGTTTCCTCTGAAGCAAGGGCTTTCGGCCGTTAGGAACAAGGGGGCAGTAGTGCTGGAGAGGGTGAAAGCTGGTAGGGCAGGAGAAAGTGAGGGGCATTCGGGTGGTACCTGGTGGTATCCAGTGATGGCTGCCCACATCTGGACTGAAACCAGAGGGAAAACCCAGTCAACGCAGTCAGGAAAAAGCACCAAAAGGGAAAAAAAAGAAAAGGTTATAAAACAGAAATAATGAAAAACATGCCAGCAGTCTGAATGATAGGGTTGAGCCAGGGCAGGAGGAAAACTCAAAAGGCAAGTGAATTAAAAACACACAGACGTGTGGAATGGAACCTTACGGCAGGTAGTGGGAGTGGAGACTGGAGAGTGGCAGTGGCGGTAGTGGCAGAGATGGGGGGTGGGTGCTGGTCTGCTGCCTCTCCTCCCTGATACGTGGCCACCCCAGCATGCCTGTGCTCTGGATCCGCATGTGGAACAGTTTACTGTAATGGAACTTTAAATTAGTGTTGGTTTGAAGCTGCCTGCAGCTGTAGGGTGTAATTAACTGCCTCTGTGGAAAGAGAATGAGCAAGAATGAGCAAAGACAGAAGGAACGAGAGAAGGGGGAAGGGTGTGTGTGTGTGTGTGTGTGTTGAATGTTGGGTACATTTTCTCCCTCTTTGGATGAGCGCCACCCAGATGCCCCCTTGGTGCCCCCAAGTGCCCAGACAAAGTCACTGCACTTTATTCTTTTTCCTCGATTGAACTTTGTTTTTTTCTAGTTTTTCAATGCATCTGAGAAAGATCACTTATATGATTTTTTTTTTGCCTTGTTCAAAAACCCTTGACAGTTCTTACAAGCATTGAATTCACTGGCTACATGCACAATTTGCTACATACACAAATCAAAGAAAATTCTCATAAAAATGACCAGGGACCAAACATGCTACAGGTCTTTTACCAGCATATTGAACCAAGAACTGAGTGGGGATAATGGTGTGTGCGCGTATATGCGTGTGTGTGTTTGTGTGTGTGTTCACGCGTGTGTTTGTGTGCAGGCAGGTTTAACGCAAAAAAGAAATAAAATGGAGAGAGAGGGTTGGAAGCAGTTAAGTAGACGACCCAGGAGCTGACTCTTTCAACCGGTCGAACCCGTGTTTGGGCCTCTGGTCTCAGGGCAGCCGGGAGAGGGGCTGGCTGATGTGTCAGGCTGGCATTGGGAACAGAGGAGTTCTTTATATTAGAGTTCTGGTGATTTAAATCATATGGCATAGCCTGGATTCACAACTCAGTCTGGAAGGCCTTCAAAACTGCAGGAACAAGAACTCTCTCAATCTCTTTTTTTCTCCCCTTACGTCTTTCCCATTTTTATTCATGCGTAATCGTCTTTTCTTTTTATTTGTCGATAGTGCCTTTAATTTGTCTTTTTTGTACACAATTTGTCCATATCTTCAAACAGAAAAATGACTACTATTATAGTACTACTATTGTGTGCTACTAACCATTTGATATAGTCTTTCGTTACATATGTACACATTGGTCTAATCCAATTAGCATGGAACTGACTGATTTCCTCTCTCTCTGATTTCCTCTCTCAAGTTCCGGATTGACGATTGAACTACCAGTCATTCTTCACATGTTCTTAAGGTGACTGATGCGTCTACTCAGCGGACTGGGAAAAATATCAACTACCTCAAGTTTGTCTGACAAACCGGGACAGTGGCCCAACAGCCTATTTCAGTAGTCCAGGAGGAGAAAGAAGAAGGCCGGAATTTCCTACACTGCCCCCTAACAGTTTCCTGCTGTGTTGCAACCACGTCGGGCCCGTGGGCTTGTAGGTATTCCGCTGCCATGGCGACCAACCGAGAACGTCAGGTGGGTCACATGACTGGCTTTCAACCTGCAGTCTACCCCTTCGCCTTCAACTCCATCCGAAGTCACTCCCCCTTTGACCTGCTGGCCAACAGCAGCCTCTTTGGGAGATTTGGGGCGGACCTTCCAAAAGAGATGGCAGCATTGTGTAAGTAAAGTTTGTTTCAATTTGTTTCTCGTAATACCCGACAGAAGCCTGTTCTCATTCAAACATTGAGTATTCAGTCTGGTAAACGTTTCATCACTGTGCACACAAGACATTATCTCGTCTACAAACTTACCTTTTTCTAGCTTGAATATTCACACCACTGTGTGTCCAGTTTTGCCTAAATTTACATTTTGATAAAATTTAGATTAAAATTTTACTATTTCATCGGCAGTCATATTCCTGTTGAATTAAAAAAGTTGGGGCAGACTGGTTTGCACACACAAAGCTGTGTTTGTCTTTGTCCGAGAGAAAAACTGCCTCACAAACAGACCAGTTCCCAAGTGGGCCAGTGCTCAGTGATGCTGAGGGGGATCTTCCTGCTGCTGTAAAGAGACGGGGAACGACAACACTTCCCACCATCTCACAAAGGGGAGAGCTTTTCCATTAAATAATTGTTTTGATAAAGAAAAAGGCTGGTTTATTGGCAGGGCGAGCATGTAGAGCTGGCCACCTTTGCCCTTGGAATGAGAAGCAGATTAAAGCTTACTTTATGAGTCGTGAAGTACCTCAGAGGTGAGCGCCATTTAAAATGAAATTAGGAAAATAAATATTTAAACAACGGAAAGTGCTGAAATAGTTCTTGTTTTCCTGAAATAAGCGGAGGAACTGTCAAAGTTTCCAAAGTGGATCAAATCACAGGGGATGCTTGTTCCCATCAGCTAATTAATATACACAGGAGTAGATGCTAAAAAAGGGGGAGTGAGGCAACTGTAAATCGATGTGTTAACAAATGGGTAAATTCGCTTGCACAGTTTAAAGTTTACAGTTAACGGAAGTAGGTGAGCGGCTATCTGCAATAATTTGATTAAACAAGAGAAACAATTTCATAATAGTAAACTTTGATATCTGAGTGTGTATGAGTTGCTGATCTAATCCTAATTTTGGACAGTTCTAGTGTTGGACAATTCTAATGTTGGACAGTTCTAGTGTTGGACAATTCTAATGTTGGACAGTTCAGTAGTTTCCTGGTCTTGCTCTTCGTTCTTCAGCTGCTCCATTGAGCCTTGGCCCGTGAGATCTTAACTAGAAGGTGTTGAATGTAGACACATTGGCAAAATAGATTTTGTCTCATTTAGTTGTGTGAATCATGTTTTATTTCTATTTTTCCCTGCAATTTATTTCTGACGTCCAGGTATGGTCCAGAGATCATGTCAACCAGTAGATTGACAAAGTCATTTAAATGCAAAGTAAAATGAAGCAACTTCAATTTTCCCACTTCCAACAACCTGGTCAACCCTCACAACTCCTTCCACAAATCAACGTTATTGGACATATCAGGGTAGCGTAAAAACGACAGTGGCCACATGGCTTGAGTCGTTTGGTGGAACAGGTCATGTAGGCCCAACGGGTCTATTCTTAGACAATCAAGTCTGACAGTTTTATGTTTCTATTACGCCAGTCCTCCCAAGCTCACACTGCGAAACTCTCATATCACTATTTAAACAGTCACATGCTTCGCTAACTGAGGGGAGTAGGAAGGGATGAATTTGATTGAGCCAAAGGCTTGGGAAAGGTATGCTATTTTATTTTGTAATAGTATAGGGGTGAGACAGAGGTTGTATGGCTATATGGGCTGTGGAAAGTCTCAGAATTCTCCATCTATGACCCCCCCCCATCTACCCCACCCCACCCATCCCCCTCGTTCCCTTGCATGTTCCCCAACCCCCTTGCCAGGTGTCCGTCTGGTTGAGACTTGTCTAAGCACCGTGCCAGCCTTTTAAGATGTCAATCACTACCTCCTCCTCCTCCTTCTCTAAAACTAATCCTGGAGGTATTTTGGGGAGAAGCTGAGCGCAGGGAAGAGCCCTGGGGGTGAATTCATAGTGTGGAGGAATCTGAGAGCATATCCTGCCCGGAAAACACACTCACACAATTCAGTTGCTAAGCAGACAGTTCTGCAGAGCCAGTTTACATAGTTTACTATATTATCCACTTTATCCAGTTATACAACAGGATGTTTACTGAAGCAATTCAGGTTAGATGGCTTACTTTGAGATGCAATCACAGTATCACTTGATTTGTATTGGGAACAGACTGGTTACACACACCCACATGCAGACGTATTTCTCTCTCTTACAGTTCTACTATGGAACTTTTGGATGTCCTCATGTTTGTTCACAGACCAATTTTCTTTGAAAATAATTTTCTTTATGAAAAGTCCATAATACGATGATTGGAATGTTGCTCTGTATAGGCAGACTGGGGGGTGTCGTGGCTTTAAAAAAAAAAAAATTCAATAAACTTGTTCAAGCATAGATGAGCTCTCTATCTTTGGGAAGAGTTGCATTTTTTCTATAGATGCGTGCTTTGAGCACAGAAGTCAAGGTCACAGTCACATTTGCAAGGTCTGAATAGAGCTGGCAATGTTGACAGGTAAGAACAGCTTCCCACAGCCACAGCCTTGTGAAGGGACAGAGGTGAATGGATGGCAGAACCTCCTGTAATTATGCTGACTCCTCCTGCGGATGTGTGTTTTAGATCAACCGGATGCTCCAGGTTCTGTTCTACCTGAGTGGGTCCATGTGTGAGACAAAGGACACTTCATTCTGCAGTACATGTGCATGTGCAGTTGTGTGTGTGTGTGTGTGTGTGTGTGTGTGCGTGTGCATGTGTGTGTGTGTGTGTGTGTGTGTGTGTGTGCATGTATGTGTATGTGTGTGTGTATGTGTGTGTGTGTGTGTGTGTGTGTGTGTGTGTGTGTGTGTGTGTGTGTTTACCAACTGTTAACCAAAATTTTGCATTGGTAAAATTATTACTTTAAAAAAAAACATTTGTTGTCTTATAGTTTTAAACATGGATAAGAAATTATGGTATGTCTTCTCACTCCTTATTTTGAATGTATGAGGATTGTAACTTAAACACTCCTCATTTTTCCCTGTTGCCCTTAGCTTGGAAGTTTGAGGTAAATGCATGACTAGCTAATAATCTGCATGCGAGCTCATCATCTATATATTCTTATATTTAAAGTATTATAAGAATAATCTCAACTTTCATTCAAGGAGCGGCTTTATAGTTACCATTCACTTCATTATATTTATGTCATTTCTGACTGAAGAGCTGACTGCTCTCTATTGCCTCTGGAGGAAAGCACTTGTATAACCACCTGGTCACAGAGATCCAACACACACACACACGCACACACAGTAACATTTCGATATTGTCTGATCTTGGTAATTATTCTATAGAAACACATAATCCTCTGTTAAATAAATAGGCAGACACACTTTAGCGTCACACGATCTCCAGAGAGTCTGGAGGAAAGTTCTCTAATATGGAATGGAAAAAGGGACGATAAAAATGAATGCCACAGTTTTAGTGGAACTGGATTAAAAGAAATCAGTAGTGCTGAAGTGACTGCACAAACAGCCCATTGTACTTAATTATATATTTATGTACAACTGGAGATGAAGTGCTGGACTGAAGCCCAGCCTTTAACTGGCAGGACTCTCTTGCGTGTATGTGACTCTAGTGTGTCTGTGCTCCAGTTATTAGCAATGTTTTATAATTTGCCCCATTCTTACCTCAGACTGTTATTCAGCTCCACACTTCATTCTGAAGTGCCTGGGCAACTCTTTTTTTCTCTCTCTCACTTTCCCAGAAGGTAATGATTTCAGTGACGGACTGAGCCAGTCTCACCCACACCAAAGTTTTTTACCAGTCATTGTGAAAGGCCTCAAGTGTCAGTTGGCAGTTTGAGTGATAAATGTCATCTCCCCCCTTTTCCCCAACTTGTCTCTTTCTCAATTCATTTCTCAATTTTGGGTTTTTATTTTAGAAGTATGACATCAAACCAAATTGCCAGAGCAGCTATGGGCAGTTGGCAGGAAGCTAAGAGGCAACCCAGTAAGTAGTAAAAGAAGGTTTTCTCACAGTTATGACATATACCTAAAACTGTGCCAGTTGCGATAACTTTCATTGCTCTTGAAGTGAAACATTTTGTGTGCAAACTTATGAGAGGACTGGTTTTAAAGATTAAAGATAAAGAATACTTGAAATAAGTCAACATTTTTAACGATTATTGACTCATATTGTTATTACTTTTTCCTTAATGACAATCATGAGAGAGAAAGAAAGATAGAGAGAGTGGGCGATCCTGCTTTAAGATGACAAATGAAGATAAAGGGCACAGGGCTGAAGACAGGCTGTGTTTTGAACACGTGCAGGAAAAGTTCCAGACCGAGAGGAAGAGGCAGACATACTCACTAAGCATGGAGGATTGGGTATGGGGGCTATTCTCTGTCAGCAGAGACTGACTTTATTAATGTTACAAAGCATGTGCGCTTTTAGTACTGAATAACTTCTTTGAAAAGTCATAAGTTCCCTCTCAGAGATAGAATCCATGGCTACTATCAGTTATTTCCTATCAAACATTTAAGACCGAATATAACAAGTCAGCAAATGTAAGAGTGTTATATTCTGCAGGGTAAAAACTTTTTTAATGAAAATCAAATATATACACATATATAGTATTTCCATTTTTTTTTTTTACATACAAGTACATCAAAACTATTTGTCATCTAATGAAAGACTCACATTATCTATAATTTTAAAACAATAAACACTGAACGCATAATCTCTTTCTTTGTCAATCTACGTGTTAAAAAGTAATAATAAGTTAAATCTTTAAAATTGTATTTCAGTGTGCTTAACCCAACCCTCCCCGCACAAAAAACATCAACAGTCAAAATTAAGAAAAGAGAAGGAATCATAGCACTCGCACAAAGTTGCCAAGGAACACCAAGAATAGAAATAAACATCTAGGATAATGAAATGGTAGTTTTACTGGAGCAAAATCATTGTTTATCTGTAACGTGCCTACAATTTCTAGCAGGAAAGAAGTTTTCATCAACATCACACTGAACATTTTCCTTAAGTAAACACATCCCAAAAAATAAAAGCCTCTGATGATGGAGCCATCTCTGACAAGCAGATCTAACCGCGTCCAGCAGTGTCGAGAGAATCTGTAAGAAACTGAAAGTATGCTGGAGAAACCCCCCTGGAAGACATGAACCAGCTACTGAGGGAAACTAACATTTTCCCCAAATACTATAAATACAATTTTTTCTTGCACATTTACTATGGAGGTTGTGTGCGGTTTGTTTTGCTGGCCGGTCAGGATCTGGAAACCTGAGCTAGGACGCTGGGGAAACCGGTGTGGTGTTCCGTGTCTCTGTCGTTAAGGGCAGTCTGTTTCAGCACGTCCACACTATGCTCGCCTGCTCTCGGAGGAAATCGAGGCTAGACATTCCTACACAGGGATTACAGCACAGCCAAAAGTAACCAGTGCAACACCCTGACTACACGGTCGAATGTGGAAAACTTTGTGTCCTTTTCATTTATAGATGAGCCGACGTGAGACGGTAAAGTGAAGTGCTACTTTTCTTTACCGGTTCTTATCAGAGGTGACATCCAAAGCAGTAGTAAAACCGGCTTCTAACATTCCGTGAAAAGCTAGTATGTGGCTACCTCTGGGCACATTCAAAGATAGAAAGAAAGAAAGAGCAAGATAGAGAGAATGGGCCTCCCTTTTCCTGTCTGCATTCCCCCTCTGTCTCTCTTTCTCTGTTCCTTGGCTTGGGGGCGGGGGTGGGGGGGTTTAATTGTCTCAAGGTGTGGAAAGGACCAAGCGGGTTGAAACTGCACAGCTCCCTTCTATGACAGAGAGAGAGAGAGAGAGAGAGAGAGAGAGAGAGAGAGAGAGAGAGAGAGAGAGAGAGAAGGGGGGCATAATTGTCTCAAGGTGTGGAAAGGACTGAGTGGATTGAAACTTCACAGCTCTCATGACAGAACAGAGAGATGGGAAAGGGTGAACAAAAAATACAGGTGAGCTAAGAGAATATCTGAAGATAACAGAGAAGGTGGGGAAAATATTTAACACAGAATGAAACAAAGACTGTGTTACTACCGTGTAAATCATTATGGAAGTGGAAAACGTGCTTCTCTATGCTACAATAGAAAAATAATTATTTTCATGTAGAGATGGGAATCAGTGGAGGGTGGGGAAGTCATAGCATATACTAACAACAGAGAGACTAAGACAGAAACATTAAAAAACTGAAAGAAAAGAAAATAAGACAATGAGAAAAATGGAGTGGGCAGAGAAAGCAGGAGGTACAGAGTGCATAGGATAGAAAAAAGAGCAAGGCAGGGAGGGAGGGACAGGATAAGTTTGGGGGAAAGTTATCGGCCCAGTGGGGGTTCCTTCCAGAGTTCAGGCCTTCTTAGACAAGGAAGGAAAGGGAAGAGGGAGAGGAGGGAGAAGAGGGGGTGGGGTCAGCAGTATGCAACATGTGTGTATTGAGTGTCCAAGTGCGCCGGACTAGCTTTTGTCATTACAGAACCTAGTGCAATGTAGAAGAAGAAACCAGTAAAGTCCAGTGCAGTTGAATGACATTACGAGATGGATGAAGCCAGGGGGAATGGCGAGGACTGGTGAAAAGACAGGGGATACAGAATGATATGTACTGGCTCGAGATGGAGTGGGACTAATGAGCACACGCACATGCCAACATGTATTCAACATGCATGTACAAATGCAGAGATGTGCTCACAAGTGAATGCAACAGTCAACAAGCTTCTGGACAGACAAACTATTCATTGTTGACGAAACGGCTAAATGTGGGAGGAGCTGAAAAGGAAAAAAGCCTGGCGTAGGGAGGGAAGGAAAGCTGATGGTACAATATGTACTAGTTTGGGCAATAACAATTTGATTTGGAAACCCTTCCAATACAAGCATGATCAAATAAAATGGGGGTGGGGGTAGGAAGAAATGGTACGTTAGTGTGCCTCTCAATAAGATGGAGGGAAACTGGACCAAAAAGGAGAGAGAGAGAGAGAGAGAGAGAGAGAGAGAGAGAGAGAGAGAGAGAGAGAGAGAGAGAGAGAGAGACAGGGAGAGACAGGGAGGGAGGGGAACTGAAGCTGAAGTTAAAGGGAGTGCCACCACTCTTTCATTGAATATTATTTAAAATAATCCCTGCTGGCAAACAAAGAGGTTATATAAGTGTTGTCTTGGCTCTCGCAAATCGCCACCAAATCCACCCATCCAAGACTGGAATTCCTTGAGATTTAGTCACTGACGCAGAGCTCTGTTTCTTATTGATTGTATCAATGAACGCTAGTCCCTTAGAATAGGGTTTTTGGAGGACCTCAGTGGAATAGCCTGATCGTGGGAAATCTGAGGAGAAATAGGAGAAAAAGAGAAAGCAGAGAACGATTTTGTTGAGAGCAGGGATTGTGTCCTTGGATGAGTTGCCTGCTCTTTTATCTTGTGGCTGAAATCAATAAAAAGCAAATACACGTTCCCTGGACGTTTTGCCTATGTAAAAAGAAAAGGATGATGAGGAAATGAGAGAAGTGTCTGTGTGTCTCTGTGTGTCAGTGTGTGTGTGTGTGCTTTTGTGTTAATGAATGTCGGTGTGTAAGTGTGAGAGATTGTGGGTTTGCACGAGGGTGAGTTTTGTATCAAGTGATTTTGTGTGCGCTTTTTGTTTCTGTGTGTGCGTGTGTATGGGTGTGCATGTGTGTGTAAAAAAGATGATATCTATCATTTATATGTGTAAGTTACTGTGGGTGCGGGTATCTGCATAGGAGAAAGGATATTTTTTTAAATGTTTGCAAATGAATATGTGCCTGTTTTTTTGTGTTTGCAAGTATGAGTCTGTGTTTCTTTGTTTGTCTATGCGTATGTCCAATTAAGAATGTTTTGTGTGTACATATGTGTGTGTGAGGTAGAGAGAGAGAGAGAGAGAGAGAGAGAGAGAGAGAGAGAGAGAGATGTTGATCCAGAGCCAGCAGAACAGATTGACAGGAAATAGTCTTTTCTGAATCTTCTGAGTTGTACCAAATTCACCCAGCTGATAGGGTGGTGTGGGATGTTTAGAGACATGAGCTGGTTTATTCAACAAATTCAGTTTTTACCACACTATGTTAAATGACTTTTACATACAAAAACACATTAATATAAGAAACATGATGGAAACCTTTTAAAACTATTTTTTATAAATGTACACAAATACAAATTTTAGGGATTGGGATCCTGGAATTGCTCAGTCTGAGATAGCTCAGATTCTGGGCAGACCAAGATATAAAGTAAGCTATCCAGTAATTAAAGTTTTTAGTGGAGTTTTTTTTTTTTAAAGATTGAATTTCAAGATTAGACATGTTTTGCAACCCTACGGAAGTCTTCAGCCCTTCAAAAATACTATCTTTCGGAACTGACAGAAAGAACTGGCATATCCTCTCTTTAATCTTTGCCGTTTTGTTAATTTAAAGGTGGATTTGCAGATATATCTGATCTCCACTCTCAGCAGTGGTTCTTACACTTCTACTCAAACGAAACTAAAATGAATAATTTAGCAAGAACAAAAAAAACTTATTTTGTGACAGTGAATTTCAAATCCTGAAAAATGTAATTAAATGAAACCATCTCATTGTGTTAGTAGTTTTAACAGTATTTGGTATAGTATTATAACAATGGTTACTTACTAGCAATAAAGTTCTATCAGTGTTTTAACTTTTAGTTATAAGTTTGGGTTTGACATGAATGTATCTGATTTACAATTTTGGACAGTAATTTGGTTATGGTTAGTGACAAGAGAAAAGGTAGAGTTGAAACATTGCTCTTTCATCAGAGAAGGTGCTTATTTACTGAAAATGTGATGGGGTTGTAAGACTGTGTGTGAGCGAGAGAGCGAGAGAGGGAGAGGTAGTGGGGGGGTGGTAAGAGAGAAATGGGACAAGGGAGGGGCCATGTTTGTTTTCATCTCTGAAATATGAAATTAAAGAAGAGGTCAGAGCGAGAAGAACATTTGCCCTGTGACCAGATCACCCCACCCACAAGCACTGGCCTCCTCCCTCTCTCCTCCCTCTCTCCTCCCTCACTCACTCCTTCACCCCCCTCTCTTCGGCAAGGGCTCAGCCAGTTGGTTTGTTCCGCCGTGTCTGGGAGGCAGCAAGTGCTGCGTGGGGATGTTATTTAGTTCTGTTACAGCAGACAGCAAGCAGCTGACCCAGGGGCAGGGATAGACCAGAGCTCAGTCAGCCAGGGACGAGGGACTGCCATTCAGGCTGAAAGAGAGCGAGACAGGGCTGGGAGCCAGAGTGAAGACAGCACCGCGGGGTTCCAGCAGCTACACATTTTGAGAAATTATCTTTCAGTATTTTTTTGTTCT
Source organism: Hiodon tergisus (assembly GCA_025775045.1). NCBI lineage: Eukaryota > Metazoa > Chordata > Actinopteri > Hiodontiformes > Hiodontidae > Hiodon > Hiodon tergisus. Next base: position 65 of record JAOVYW010000070.1, on the reverse strand, counting down.
CTCAGAGACGTGAGTCAGAGCAGAAAAGAAGCAGTGAGTGGGGGGGGGGGGGGAGTTGGTTGTTG
>JAOVYW010000069.1:18267-42071 GCA_025775045.1 Hiodon tergisus | reverse complement strand
CACACACACACAAACTATCTCTCTCTCTCACACCCCCCACACACCCATACACCCCCACCTCCCACCCAACGCTCATTGTTAATCTAATGTACATTTACTAGTTGCTTGGCCAGAGACATCTGCTCTGTGCAACCAGTCAATATTGTGGAAAAGTTCAAAGCGGCCAGTTCATTAGCTGTGTCAGCTTTACAACCAGAAGGTAACGGTCTGAAAGTGAGCAACAACAATGCGGGACAATGGTGGCCTCATCAAGCAGTGATTTATCATGATGGGAAGCCCTGTTTAACCTTTGGCCAGCACTAGCCTCCTTCCCCTTGAAAGAGCCCATTGTCGTTCTAGGGGGGCTCCAACTGTGTGAAAGAGAAAAAGATGATGTAGTTAAAGTCAAATGAAATAATGAAAAAAAAATCACCATAAATGTGGTGAAAGAGACCAAAATGGCATGGGGAACATGCAAACCTTGCTTTAAAGAAGGGAATTTTTACCGATTTTATTTGCATATGCTTTATTTATGTTTTTGTTGAACGGTTTTCGTCCGACTGGCTCTCTCTGTTGCTGCTCAGTGGGGCCAGGTTTCTGCAGGGTCTGGGCTTTGCTTTTATTCTGTCTGATTTTGTGCTTTTACTGTTCCAGTTTTAATGGATCCTTCTACCGTCCACATTGGTTGAGTTGGGCTGAACAGAAAGGAAATATCAGACCTCACTGAGTACAACTCGCATCCGACGTCTGTCCACAGTTTGGTTCTGGCTGCAAAGTTCAATTCATCTTGGCCGAAGAAACTTTTTTATTTCTGGAAATTTTGAATCAGAACTGTATGTCCTTCATGTGTGCTTAATGGTAAAAGCGTAGAGAGAAAATATTCAGCGTGGCCCATGTGGCACTTTGTAGAGCTCAGTGCCCTGAAGGGGTTTCTCCCCCCTGAATCCATTTGACTAAATAAATCTCAGTGGAAGCAGGGTGGATAATGTATCAGCCGTGGTTTGTAAACTGTTTTGTTAACAAAGCATTGTGAAGAAAAAGAGGAAGAAGAAAAAAGCGGTCGGGCGCTGAATGAGGAACAGTTGGGAGGGTGTGGAGCGCGGCCTGTTTGGGACAGGGCCCGACGATGCCCCCACCCCCAACCCCGCCCCGTTCTAACAAGGCCTCGCTTAGTCACACCACCTGCCTCCCCTATTCTTCACACACATAACTGCCTCTGACAGAGGGGAACAGACGGAATCCCCGGGGCCCGGCGCCCCCGGAGACGGTCGGCAGACGGTGCGAGGGGAGTCCAGGCAAAGGAGGAGAGCCGCAAATTGAGTGATCAATAAAGTTTAGATCACAAGAACGGTCCTGGGGTCACCCGCCACCGGTCCGGGGGTGTCCTTTGTTTCCACCCCCCACCCCACGGCGTGACATCACAGGTCTTTATCTTCTAATTACAGCTCTCACGTCCTGCCTGGTGTGGAGAATCGAGCATGGAGAGGACACCGGGAGAATTAGCGGGAGCCGGGGATGCGCATGTGTGTGGGACGGAGCCCCCCAGGCTCTGCAGGCGCAGTGCTGAATAATACGAACTGGTAAAAGTGGATCCTGGATGTGGGTCCTGGAGTGCTCACACACGCACACATTTGTGAGGCCTTTAAAACACAGAGTGGTTGACCGGCGTTCGGCATGCCACCAGTATCAGTGTAATATTACAGGCAGATGGCAATGTGCCGTGTTCTGCTCCTGCATTTGGCTATAACTTATGAGAGGCAATTTGTCAAATGCGTGTAATGTGTAGCACATGCTGCAACATGTCATCCAAGGTTCAAAGACTGTGAACGCCCCCCTAAAAAAACCCCCAGGGCAGAGTGGAGACCAACCCTATCTCATTATTAATAAACTCCGATTCTGATGGCCTTGATCTTGCTTGGCAGACAGGAATACCTCTTAGGACCCTACAGATCAAGTCTGACTGATGGCTCAGCTAATGGCTGATTAGACATTAGCCCCTCTCCCTACTGACTTGCCAGCACATGACCAGCAGGGGTGCTTGTGCCCCCCCCCCCTCCATCCAACCCACGCCCCCTAGTACACACGCGTATACACGGCGGTACTCCCGGATCCCTAATTGGCACTGAAGACTATTTGACAGGGTCGTGGCCAGAGGGAATTGATGATGACACCTGATCCGAAACCCACTTAAAATCATCTGCTGTTAATTTGACCCGTCGTGTCTGTGCTCTGCCCTTAGAGAAAAGAGCACTGTGAAACCCCACTCGGTGGAGATGGCAATTGGAAGTATTTATATATCCAGTGAAATAATCCCCAGTCCAAAAAATATTACTACATTAGTTAGAATTGTGCCAAGACCATGATTTATACAGCCATTGTACTGTTTACAGGAGAACAACATATTTTCTTAGCTCACACCAGTCTTTGCTTACAGTTGAGTACTTTAACTGTCTGTGCATGAGAATTGTTACTGAATCAATAAAGCTTGACAGATTTTCAGTCCATTGCCTTCACCTACTTGGCTCGACTACCTGGTGCCCTGTCTCAGGATGCTGGTTTGCAAACAAAATATATAGACCAGTGAAAAACGGCTAATGTCATTTCAATCAAACTAGGATACATTCCAATAGGCTTTGTTTAAAAAAATTCTAAATGAAAGCTCATTGAAGTTCATTAACTATTGTAAATGATTGATTTCTTGTATTACCTTTCCTCTATCAGTTGTTCTTGGAAAGATATGTGTAGAAAATATGGTTTCAGTAGTGACAATGGGCTCCCAAGAGCCTCAGGTGCTTGGCTGAGCGTAGTGTGAGCCCTATGAGTTATTTTCTGGATGTTGTGGTGTACATTTCGCTGAGTGCCACCCGAGGGTTGTGAGGGCTCAGGTCGGGCTTGTGATGCTCTTGGCCCGTGCACAGTGAACACTGTCTGAGCTGAACCACCCGTGCAATGGTGTGTGGCCTGCAATGTGACAAATGGTAACTGGGAGCCTAGTGGGTTCGAGAAACCGTTTTAGGGCTTCCTTATTTGCCTGGGGTTGTTGGCGTTCCTGCTAGTAGCCAAAACTAAGGCTGGGCCAAAATCTAAAATCCAGATTGGGGAGAAAACTGGCTATAAATACATATCAAGACAATTATTTATTGAGTATTGTAAAAGTAATGCTTAAGTATTAATATCCATCTGGCTTAAAATCCTATGGGGATCTCATCTGCCCGTGAAGGAGTTTGTGGACCCATTATCCACTTTGTAATCATAAGAGTGGGTTTGGGAGGTGGCATGGGGTGGGGCTGGGATGCTGTAAAGAGCTGACACAAAATAGAGCAAGATTGGTCGTAGGGAGCTCTGGTTTACCCCCAATTAACTGCCCAAGGGATGTCTGAACCCCCCGAATCTTTGTATAAACTCCTGGCACCTGACAATTGCAAACCCGTCACAACCGCATGCACCAGCACCAACAGACAAAGTAATGCTTTCAGTTAGCTTTGACACAGAGAGGTTGAGTTTTAGGTGGCTGTAAGATGTTGAAATACATCCAGACACACTTGTCGTGCAAAGGGGATTGTCAAATGGCAACAACAAAAACTGTAAGCAGCCAAGACCCAAAAGCGGTCCCACTTGAATAAAAACGCATCGTTGTCTCGAAGTGACCAAATCTGAAATGTAGTAGTTCTCCCCAGCTGTACAAATATAAAAATACATTGCCATTAAGATTATGCAGCTTGAAGAAAAGCCCTCCAATAATACTATTCTCTTTATGCTGAATTTGAAACGTTTCAATTTTCTTTTAAGTAGCTTTCGGCACATTTGATGCTTGGATCTGAAAGCAGAGAATTAATAAAATAAGAAAGGGGCTTCCGAGGTGTTTATAGATTTCAATTATCTCTTCTTTTGGGCCACTGATTGAGTGTGGCCTGATTGGGTAGGCCCTTGAGTAGCACTTGAAACTTTCAGTGAATTTTTTTTTTTTTTCCGCAACAGTGTCCACCCTCCTAAATCTTCAAGGCATTTGCTTTGTAGTGGAATCTGCTTAGTTTGGTAAGTATACAGAGGTGCTAAGGGTTGGGGTCCCGGGACAATGCCTAACCCCCCTATACACCCCCCAACTTTTACAAAAGTATTGGAGCCCAAAGAGGGAGCAAAATTGGAAAACCGAGCCGCCCGACTCCTGAGCAAACAGACCAAGCTAATGGATCGGCCATCTTCTCCACCCCTCCAATTACTTGGATCCAGTGGAGAGAATATGGTTGCATTGGTTCACACCGATGCTAATTCTGTTAATCCCTTGCACACATATAAACCTCACATTCACTAACATTACTTCATTACACAGCCACCCAGGCAGTGCGAGTGGAGGAATGGAGCCCGCCAGCTGTGAAAACCTGCCTCCTTCAGGTTTTAATAAGCTAATGAGGAATATGCAAATGCCGGGGGCTTATGGGATTACTACTTGTCGGACAGCAGTCCTCCCCACCGTGATAGCGCACTAATACAGGTGTTAGTAAACTGGCATTAAGCACTGACTAATTTGGGCCTATTCATGCTGCGATTGTCCCCCAACACTGCCATTTGTAGCTGCGTTTGCGCCCCAGTAGGGAGGCTGGTTTGTTCTGTGGTAGGTCTGCCACGACCCCTTTCTGGTTTCACTGGACCAGTTCTGCTTGGATCCATCTTAATGAAGCTCATAGGGGCTTCTACTGGGCTGGTGCCAGGTGCCACGCTGACCGGGCTGCTGTGTGTTGGATCTGCCCAAAAACTGTTGCCCTGTCTGGGTTTTATTTTCACTATTGTTCTAGTTATGGACAGGGTGGTTGCCATTTAAAAAGTATTGAAACAATGATTACTCACCTTTTATCCCATCAGCTCCGTTATGAACAGGTGGTAAGACCAAAGCTCAGTGTTAAAATCTAAACAGATAGGCAACTCCTGAAGAAAGGAGTGTTATTTATATTGACAGACAACCACATGGGCAGCTAAAAAAGAACAACATGGGGATTAATACAGCCCACTGAGTTTATTTTGAGAAAAGTAAAACTGTGTATGTAAGAGCTCATTCTGCCAAATTACAGTATATGGAAGTTAAATTCACTTCATCCTCTTAAAAAGAGGTGTAATTTAATGTCTGTTCGGTTTTAATGTAGTTGACATGATATGTAGGAACATAGGTTGTAGAAATTATTGTTATACTGCTATAATTTTTTAAATTTACAAAGTCTTATGCAACAGGCATTTTGCTCAATAATAGCATATTTCAGAATGAGAGTAAAGGTAGGTTAGCTTTTGACAAATTTGTAACGTAAAACTGTTTTGTTGGTGACATTGGTGGTTCAAAGGAGTCTGTTCTAGAAATGGAACAGAGGGATTCTTAAAAATGGCAAATAGATTCAAGGCAGAAAACCAAACAAACATATCAACTAAGAGGCTTTTTTTGTGAGTCTCCCATTCAAAACGAGAGAAAGAGCAGACATCCTTTCTCTTGTTCCTGGGAAAATTTCTGATCTTGTTTATCGATGGCTAAAATCCAGTCGGCAAAACTGACAATTCCAACAATGGACAAATGGCACAATTGTATAACTTTTTTCCCAAGATAAAGTTCTTTTTTTCACTTCACTGCTGGAGGCAGTCCTCCTAATACATAAAAATGAACTATTTGGAGTGATCAAAAGGCTGCATTACAATATGATAAGTATGATCCAAGATTGTGGGACAATCTTGTTCCTTTTGTGGTAACATCAAATATATATATATATATATACACACACACAACACACATATATCATGGAATTGTTGGATTTTAAGCAGAATTAATCAGAATCATATTACTATGTTTTGAATTGTTTATGAATTGTTGTTGTCCCACATGTTTAGCTGAAGAACTTTCATCTCTTCATAGTTTTTGCTTCACATTTTAAAGTAGGAATCAAAATTGGCAAAATGCATGGTCATACTTACATTTTTAAAGATGCATTAACTAATAAAACGCTTTAGTACTAAAACTCATAGATCTATAAAACTCTTCTTCTCATTGATAACAAAGAAAGGGCCTTTTATCTGTAACAAGTCGATATATATTCCCTTTGAATGACAGCAGCCATTTTACAGGTACCTGTTGTCATTGGGACCATTGTCACCATCAGAACCACTGTTTCAGGTGACCACTCCGCCTACCCCCTATGGAAGTTTTAAATTAAAACATGCACTGACCATGTTTGTGGGTTATTTTGACCTGTTAATGAGTGCAACAGTCTGGAAGGAAAAATGTTCCAGTACAGGAAAAATATTATTTATAAGAGTCAAACATGCTTAAATGACAAGCACAAATTGTTCTGTAAAGTTTTATGTAGAATAACAATTGCCAACTAACAGAATCGTTATGTTGTACATTTGCTAAAAGCCTAAACACACTTTAAAGTGATCAAAAGAAGTGATGGAGAGGCTAAGAAGACAATTCATACTATATTTATTTGTCCATTGATCTAGTACGCTGCTCTACATATAACATACATTACAAGTTATTTTATGCGTTGAATTGCAGGTTACTAATAGCTAATTATCTTTATCAATTAAATCAATTGAATTCATATGTAGACAAGAACATTTTGTTCGCAGTTTGTTCACAGTCAAGGATTATGAAATTAAATTGGGTTGAAAAAAAAGAAAGAATCCTGTTACAAAGAATGGCTACATTATTTGTAACATGATGGATGTCCTAAGGCTAGCATTTAGACCATACCAAAAGTAATTTTGTAAAACAATAAGCAAGTGAGACGTTTAAATAAGTATTATCAGTAATCATATGTCTTGATTTAAAGTGAGCTTAAATTACTAGAGTAACCACTGCTACCAGGTATTGAACATCTTGAAATGATATATTTTCTCTCTGAAATCCCAGAGATTTATTCTGTTACTAAGTAAAAACTTTCGTACTCCGCTAATCACACGTTAGCTGTATTTAATATGTTTTTCTTTTCATGAGTAGTACATTTTTTTAAATAAATGCAATCAGCGGGTTGGTCCTAGTCAAATTAGTTATTTAAAACTAGACACCAACTACAGAGAAAGTGAATACTCTCTCACTGTAATTGTACCATATGGTAATATGCACCAAGCAAAACTGGGACAAAAACTTGCCATTGACGTGCCATTGATGAACCCTAACAAGACATTAGTGATTAGTCTCAGTATACGTCATGCACAGGATAGGAGGACATTATGCCAGAGTGAATGGGCAGGATGGGGAGAACAATGCTATGTGGGCAAACATCGGATGCCTGACTGTGGCTCAAGTATCCATCATTAGCAAAGAAATGTAAGGTCTCACAGATAAACCAGCACAATGGGAACCTATTGGGCTGGGCAGATGTGCCGTGCATTCTGGCCGTATTAGTTATACCTGCTGGGAGGCCCATATCCTCCCAACTCTGCAGCTTTTGGCCTCCCACTAATCTGTTTGCTCATTTAATGACTCTTTTGTTCATACTTCGTGTCAGTCTGTGGCAGCAGGCTCCAGCCAAAGCTCATTTGGGCTGGATTCATAAGGTAGAAAAGCCTTGCTCCTACTGAGCCGAGGAAATTAGGTTTAGCCAAAGAGATCAATCGATGGGCTGAATTTATTGTATTGGACCATTTGTAACGAAGTTCAGTACCTAACTATATCATTTGTATTTTCAGTTACCTGTTATGTCAGTTGCTCATCTGTGAAAAAAACAAAAAAACAAACAAAGATCTAATATTTCTGTTTACAATGGAATCCCTGTATAAACTAAACACGGTTGTATGCCTCACCCTGTGTTGTAACTCATTTTTCACATAATGGTATAACATTATGCTACTTATATATCCGATTGTGTTGTGTAGCCACTAAACACAAGTGTTGCATTTAGCTCTTTCCTCCTTTTGTATTCCAAGTGATTAGCATTGAAATATGACTATAATAAATGGATAACCAACCAGAGGGTCGCAGTCCCAGAAGGGACCGGGCATCACATGGCCTTTGTTAACAACAGTCAAAATGGGACGGATCACAATCAAGGCCTCAGACAAGTCATGTGATCCTTTCCTTTATTCCCTTTTTGATGCCAGTGTGCCAGATGACAGGGAAAAGTCAAGTATTAATGACATATCATTGGACAATCAAACCCCCCTTTTGACAGTTGCTTTTGATGACCAGGAGTCAGTTCTAATTGAGCTAATCCTTGCAATAGGATCAGCTGTATTGCACCCTGCCCAAGGGTCCCCCCGCCCCAATCTGTTGCCTCCAAACCAAAGTGTGGGTGACTGGGAGCAGTAAGTCTGCCATTAGGAAACAATGACCAGCAGATTGTACTGTCAGGCTCCATTAATCGCCATCATTAGCGTCACATTTCTGAGGCAGCAGTCCTCAGATGTAAGTCCAGGCGGCCTCTTTGTTTTATTGCACCAGGATGTGGAGTAAAGTCACTGCTTGACTGTGCAACTGTGCTACAGTAGCCTTGCAGGGGAGGGAGGGGGGGTGGTCATCACAGTTAAGGAGTAAGGACATGCATTTACAGAGCAGGCCAGTTTTATGGAAGAATGGAAAGAGCCAGTAGTTAAATTAATTCAATATTATTTTATTATATTGAACATAAAATGCTAATTGAAGGAAACGTTCAGCATACTATAGGCATAGGTTCCCACAAATTAACAAATTGAAATGAAGAAAAAAATTGTAAAAGTTTCACTAAATTAACTGCAATTGTTCTCCTCATGTCAAAAGGTTAATCCTAAGGTTAATGCAATCTCTCATAAATATGATTCACATAAAGGATAATGAATACAATCATGTTATGACATTACAGCATGTAAAAATAGAACAGAATACTTATTCATTAAAAAGCCAATATGCGTTGACATTTTAAATCAATTGTTTTAGAGGAGATTTAAGCATAAAGCACTCACAAATGCAATCGGGACCTAAACAGAGTAACCATCTCTGACTTGACGGCTGATCAATGAATGACAATGAATCAACATGTGCAACTGACAGGAACTCCACGCCGGTTTCTTCCCCACTGCTGGCTGCAATTAATACCCACTGGTAAGAACAATGAAGCGACATTTCCTTTTGATAAAGGGGCAATTAGGGAATCCTCTATTTTAGCAGCTCAAAGATCAAGGCTCGGTGTTCTAGGAGGCTGCGAATAAATCTTCAGTGTTGTGAGCAGCAGGGGATTCTAATTCATAATATCTGATTATTTTTATTTTTATTGCCTCGTATTAATTATGCTGGGTATGGGAAAAACGGCTTTAAAAAATAACTTCTTTCAAGTCAATGTGGAACTCACAAATACGATAATACGATTGAAGATAATATCTTTATGTGAACCACAAGGTTTCGGCTGGGGAGTCAGGTGTACAGCTCTCCCTCTGAAACGCTTTTTCGCATGTACGGTTACTAAAATGTAGCTACTTATAGTCGCAAATATGATTCACATGAAGGATAATGGATTGATTACATTCCAGCATGTAGGCTAAAGATAGACCAAAATCTATATTTATCACACAAACACATAGCCTACATGTTTTACAGCAAAGTACAAATAGCAAAAAAAAAACGTATTTTCGCCGACAACGTAAAGCAAACGTTAAAATCTTTTTAAGAACGTTCTTTGATACATATACCTGTCTGTAGGCCTACACATGAGCTCGATACAATGACACGTCTGATGTTAATACGTTTTCAAAATAATTTTTCTTCAGACGATCCACGGCTCATCTGCTTCGCTATATTATACAATTTTATACCCTGTTTTATATTCAATTGATTTCGATGGCAAAAGCTGACACGACTTTTAGAGGATTTAACCGTCAACTAAAAACACGCTGTAACTCATATTTGTAGCCTAAGGTCGCGATGGATTCTAGGGGAAAACGTTCAGGATTCAACACTGGCTATACATTCTGACTTTAAAGGGTAGCAACCGATGAACGAAATAGATATGCAACTAGAGACTAAATCGTGTTTGGACCCTTATGCTATTAATATTGAAAAGACAGTGTTTTTAAATCCATGGAGACAACTCACATACAAACGCTTTTTGGATAAGACATCACTTAGTTTACGTTACAAAAGACTTTCCAATTATAAAAAATGTAGGCTACGTTAGTATTGCTAGGTGGAAATCTTTAATACACAAAATATATAATAGTTAGAATCAGGGCCGTGATTATAATATGTAGGGGGGGCATATCCCCCCCCCCCAATATTGACTCCATGGCTACGTCTCTGGTTCGAATAAATGCAAATAAGATACAGTGTTACTGGTAGGTGTATTAATTGTTTTGAATTGCATAGTTTAATTGGGGGATACGTCGGCTTGAATTTAGCCATTTTAGAGTACACTTCAGGGGCAACGTTGACCTCTGCTGACAGAAACGGGTAATTTCAACATTTCGAACAAATTAGAATATATTGACGATTGCAGCCCACATATAACGATACTGCAATATTTCACTTATGTTAATCATTATTCTAGTTGTTCTCGGAACAATATATCACGACATAAAACGCGTCTGACCAGTTTTGTCTTTCCGCTCACGGTCTGCGCACGCTCTCTTGAGCATGAGATAATATAATTGGAAACAGGAAACGAATGTTGCCTTTACGTTGCAGCAGGGATATGTAGCTAATCGTGTATCACAAAAAGGTGGCATGAAAGTAGAAGTAAGCAAATGTGGTAAACTCGCTGGCTTCTTAAGTAGCTTTGTGGTTTTGATTGCAGCTATTTTGCTTTATTTGGAGAATTCGGATACGACTGTGTACTCAAGGTAAAATATTAGATGCTAGCCAGGATTTGCTAAGCAAATACCGAACTGAAATGCGTTTGTCATTTTGTCTTAACCGTAGCAACGACATTTACATAAACAATAACTTTGAATCTGCGATCATTTTAAACAACGTCAGAAAACAGAGAAAAGCTAGCAGACGAACGAATTGCAAGTTAGCTGGTTACAATTCAGTAACCCACCCATCGACTGTTTGTATAATTAGCTAAGTATGGGACGACTTCGTTCGAATTTCTGACGTCTTATATTTAATGTACGAATTCAAGATGATTGGTACTTTAAATTGACACCCTAGCTAAATTGATGTCCGAAAATTTCCAGGGCAGACCCTAATCTTATGTTGCATCTTGCAGAATGTCGCATGATTTAACGACGCTGGGGGAGAAGTTCAGGACCATGAATAAAAGCTGTTTCATTCTCGGCGCTTCCGGGGAGACTGGAAAGGAGTTACTCAGAGAGGTTGTGGGCCGACAGATTTTCTCCAAGATTACTGTGATTGGAAGACGAATGTTGACCTTTCAGGAGAAAGGTTACGAAAATGTGGTAAGTCACAGCTGAACATCAGTATTTATCGTGCCCACTAAAACTTATAAACTTGATTATATGAAGGGGTCTTATGGTAGCCCAAGTCTTAATAGCAGCCAACTGATAACACACACATACTTATATATATATTTGTGTTATTATTTATGTTATTATCGCATGATATTTTTGTACTCTAAAACGATGTTAAGTATTAGGCAGGATAGCATCTGCGCTGCTCACGTTCTCACTTGAGGACAATTTTGTTTTGCCCCTTGTCAGATTCAGGAGGTTGTTGATTTTGAGAAACTAGAGGAGTATGCTAAAGCATTTCAAGGCCATGATGTGGGATATTGCTGCCTGGGAACCACAAAAGCCAAGGCCGGAACTGTGAGTTAGCTCTTCCATAAACGTTGCTTATATATATGTGTGTGTGTGTGTGTGGGTGTGTGTGTGTTATACTCATACTCATATTAGAATAATACAGCACTTTATCAGCAATGTTGTATACTGTTAATGATCTTATGATATTTAAAGCTAATTTTAAAATTCTATTATCTATAATACCATTTTAGTTTTTGTTTTATTGAATGAATGAGAAGATGAATTGCTCTAAAAAGATAAAAACTATTAGATCAAAAGTTTAATGCACTCTGAGCTCAACAATAATTTTTTACCACCCTGAGAAAAATAAATAAATAAGAATTCGGTAAGTTTCAGTAAGTTCTCATGGTTTATGATTTTTAAAGGTCTCGCTTTGCCCCGGTGTAGCGTCACCTCAAGTAAAGAAAGTGCCTGTGAAAAGGCCCCTTTCTCTCAGAAAGCCCCAGCTGTTGTTTGAGTCTGGCCTTCGTGCACTGTTTGGATACATTCCCCTAAAAAGAGGGATGTTATGTCAGCAGTGCAACGCGTCTCCCCCCTGAACCGCCATTGTGTGCCGGAACCTGTGGAGAAAATTACAGCTAATGTATTTGAAGTCTTGCGTCGCCCCAGAATGGATTCACATACTACAAACTCAATACTCTTTAGAATTCCTTTTTCTATGGGGAAGGGACAGAGGACAGTCATTGTAGCCCTTTCCCTGTCTTTATTCTTTCCTTTAACCTTTTAAAAGCTGTTGAAATTCCTGCACTTGGAAGATGTGAAATTTCTTTAGGTGGCGTCGGGTCTATTTGTTGCTAATAAAACAATATTTAGGGTGATGAGGGGCAGTGTGCGCGTCACCTTGTTGAATGGGCCCCATTGATGTGGGGTGATGGGTCTAGCGTGGGGCTATGGGGTGGTAGCGTGGGTCCCTGTGTATCGGGGAGGGGCTGTCAGTTGTTAGCAGGAGTGGCAGAAAGCGGACCCGCCAGCGTCCTATGCCTGGGTTAGCATTGAGGCGATTTAACTGCATAATCGGATTGAAAGGGAGCCACGGTATTTATGTCAGTTCACATTTCATCAAACGGTGACTGTGAATTGGAGTCGACGGTACAGAGGGCTAATCCAGAACTAAAGCCAAAATAATTAAGGGCTCGGTCTGCTCTGCTCTTCATTCTACAGGCTGTGAATAACATTAAAATGAGGCGCCGCTTTCTGTTGGCAGGCTCCAGCGTTACACATTTTTAAACACGCCAATCAGGGCTTTTGCTGGACTGGGTCAGCTGCTTTTTCCAAAGAAAGCCATATGTATTAAACTGCAATTTGTTCAGGGTAAAATGTGACCCTTCGATCTGTTAACATCAACACGGGTTGTATATATGATTTTGAGACTTTGGGTTGTTCCTTTTTAAAAAATATTTTTATTTATTTATTATTATTTAAAGTCCCGCTCTTAAAAAACGCTTTTACTGACTGGCTTTTTTGGTTTGTCAAGTGTATTTAATTTTAAGTTTTTGGTAAGCTGGGAACGGTTGGTGCACCACTAGTAACCCTTATTGAGTAGTTCAGTTGTTTCCCCACCCTGCATGGATTCTTTAGTAACCTGACCATGCGGCATAGAAAAATTGGTTAATTCCTATATCTGACTGGCGCTGGAATCTCTTTAAGTTGCCCACTCATTTTATTGCATTGCAGGAAGGTTTTATTCGCGTAGATCACGACTACGTATTAAAATCGGCACAGATGGCCAAGGCTGGAGGCTGCTCCCACTTCAACCTGGAGTCCTCCAAAGGAGCTGATAAGACCAGTGGCTTTTTATACTTGAGAGTGAAGGTAAACCAATTCATTATTTGTTTTTAAAAAACCATGTGCATCTTAATTTATTTTCCTGATAACAATGATAAAACGTTTGCAGGGAGAAGTAGAGGCAGATGTTGAGGAAGTAGGCTTTGACAGGTATTCCATCTTCAGGCCTGCGTAAGTAATCAATCTTGGTTCTACCTGAGTCGTAGTCTGATCTCTTAGATACTGGTGCAAAAGTACTTAGCCAGTTACGATTTCCTTGAAATGCAACTTGAAAGTGCAGTGCTACAGTTAATTGCAGTTGGGCGTTTGTTCTTCGTAGTTGTGCAAAAAAATTGTCTTTGAACAAAAAGTAAAAATATTGCTCGTATTTTATAAATGTTTAACAAGTCCTGTTCCATACTTCACTTTGATCCCACTTTTTTCTGTTGTCTCAGAGTTCTCATGGTCGATCGACAGGAGTCTCGGCCAATGGAGTGGCTAACTAGGAAGTTCCTGACCCCCATCTCCAGTTTGTTTCCCACTGCCATGTCCATACCCATCAATTCAGTGGTCAGGGCCATGATCGCAAACACACTCATTGAGGGAGAGAAAAGGGTGGAGATCCTAGAGAACAAGGACATCTATAACCTGGCACACATGGCAGAAAAGGGAAATAAATCTTAATCTAAATGAGATTAAATCAGTGTAATAAATTAACACGACTTTTTTTTTTTTTTGTACTCAGGAACATACGCGGTGGGATGGGGAAAAATGCATGACATTGTTGGGGCCTGATTAGCTTGTCAGTTTGATCAAAGCTGAGGGGTTATAAATAATGTGTAGTTAGTGTTATTTAGAATTTCTCTATGCCTTCTGTTAAAAATGTGGCTTGCATATCTGAGTGGAGGACACAATTATGTTTCACAATACATAGTAATAAATATGAATGTGTTTTAAGATGGACTGATTTCTAAAATGTGCGGCCTTAAGAACAGGGGAACACTGGGAAAATAATTACTGCTTGCTACAGTTGGTTTACACTTCTTTCTTATTAGCGAATAGCATAAAAAATGGACAGATGTGGTAAATTACTAGATTGATGCGCCTGTTTAAATGTTGCCTTGGTGAACACAGAGTGCTTTAAAGCTGTCAAAAAAAGATGACTCCTTGCTTTCTGCAACACCCTTTCCAGAGAGGACTGTAACACAAAACAAACTGCCTGCCTCGTGTTATAGAGGTTGTTTATTGGAAGGGCTGCCTCATTTGGGATAACTAGTTTTTAGTTATCACCAATAACTTGCACTAGGTCTTGGTCTTGCACTAGATTGCTGTTAATCATATTTTTTTAAAGCCAGATATTTATGATTTTGGGTTTTGACAGTAACTAAATTGTATGGTGGATATTGCAGTGGTTGATTTATGTATCCAATGCTTTGTATCTGTGTATCAGATCTGTTTATTAAAACTTTATCTCCTGTGACATCATATTGGTTATTAAATATTCAAATCTGAATGGAGTGTACACAAAACCACTCTGGCTTAATTTCTGACATATATTACAATCCAAAAGCATAGTCCCAATTGGATGTGTTATGTTTTCTTATCCAAAATCACCCTGATAATAGAACAGTGTAGCCATATCATTAGCACCTTGAGGGACTCGGAAGGTGTTGGGCTAACTGAGATTTAGGAAACGTGTATGAATGATGACGTAACTGCGCGCCATCATACATGAGAATAAATCAAAATGAAAGACTGCATACGTTTCAAATCATGTGGTGCCATTCCCCAGCAGTAGGCCTACACTACCAGGAGAATAGCCTTAACATCTTATAAATGTTACCGAAGAGAGGCCCAGGAAGTGAAAACTGAGGGTGACTTAGTTATGTTAATGATACATGTCATTTGGATGGGCACTGACAGTCAGCAGGAAGAGACAGAAGACATCTCTTGGAAGAGCTAGGCAAAGCATCTGCTAGCAGAAGGCAAAAAGAGGGGGTTGAATTAAAACAAAAACTGGATCTACAACCCAAATTTGATTCAATTGGCGTTATTGAACAAGGAATCGTTTATGTTGTATGTTGTAATATAAGCTTTTGTCTATGCAAACACTGATTTTGTAGACAAAATAAGAATGCATTTAAAAAAAAATAGCACACTATTTATGAGTGAACGCAATAAGTATATATATATATACACATATACTCCTATATGTAAATATGCAAAAATATTAGTTTAGAATAGATAAATTGCATCAGCTTCCCTATTGAAAAACTTTTTGAATATTTAATTAAATATAATTTGTAATTCTACAAATCAACTTCACGAAACAAGACACAAAGAAAAGTATTCATTATTATCTATGCACGCATAGGGAGAAAGAGGCGGCTACATATTCAGAACCGTTTTATAGAAATTTAATTGCATTGCAGTAAATTAGACACGCTGGTACCAAATCAAATCTTTGTCAACCTATTAATTGCACTTCACAAACTTCATGTATAAGCCTTTTCTTTTTATGAGTGGAACAAATAAGATGCCAGAAAATAAAATGTATTATTTACAATGTTGTTAAATGCGATATTTGCGTTGGTCCCAAGCACAACTTTCTTTCCTTGATTTATTTATGTTTGAAGCACATCATTTCTACTATCGACTTCAATGAAACCGACGACTTGGAGTGGTTTAGTAGATTTAAAATTCTCATGGGAACAAGATTCGTGTATTGAATATAAATGGAAAGGTATTCTCTATGTATAATCCCGATTAACATGTTTTCTGATAATTGTTTAAATCAGATTGAGCGGTATTTAAGAGTGCCTTTCTCCCGTTCGATGACATGCCTCATTCTGGGATCAACCATTGAAGCGTTTGACTTGTAACGAGTAGGCTGCTGGTTTAATTACAGAAGGGTATTGGTTAGAATGCGTGAGAAAAGTACTTATCTTGAAGGCTTCGCTAAATATCAATCCGTGTAAAATGAAAAAAAAAAAAAGTAAATTGATCAGCCAAGAAGCTCTCGATTAAACCATCTAGTTAATCAACTAAATAATAATAATAATAATAATAAGTTTTGACAGTAAGAAAAAGACAGATCAAATTGGCCCTGCACCACTACAAATAATTGCTGAAATTAGAAAATTTACGCACACAAGAGTACTGACATTTTAAAAATTACTTTAACCTTTAACTGAATGGATGAAATTAAAATAACTGATATATATATATATATATACAAACGCATTGTTGACGTTGATTAGGAGACCGGGTGAGTAATTTCGCAGGGTATTTTAGTAATTCTCAAGAAATTATTTTAACTGAATCTCTCAGGGATCCCTACTTTCATGTACATAAAAATAAAGAGGGCAAACATTTAAAATAATGTAATAATAAGGAAACGAAAAAAAAAATCAATGACAGTACGGAGAATCTTTTTAAAAAGCCGTATATATTTATTTTTAATTGAATTATTTAACAAATAAGTTGATTCCGAAGATATCGGCTTTGAATGCTATACGGTCGTTTACCTAGAAAACAAAACGTATACTACATTTATGCAGCAAATATTATCACAACATTCGATTAAGGAATGTTGGTTTAAATTATTTTTAAATTCTACGTTAACGAGTCTTCTGGAGGGTCCATACACGCTATGTAGATTCATGTTATTTTCGTGTGAAACAGCGGCACCCTCGGGTGATAAAGTAGAAATACAGTTATCTGCCTGACCCGGAAGCAGCTTCTTCACCGAAACCAAGGAGACATCATGGCGCAGTACACAGGTACACGTGAAATGAGTAAATAGTAAATGCGACATTAAAATACAGCCGCAAAGCTCAGCATTTATGATTTATTAGTAGATCGGAATAATAAAATCACTTTAATGAACGAACAATAGTTTTCCTTATTGGATTTAGAGTAGCAAGAGTTTACATAGTGTTCCGCACGAGATAAATCGCACAATTCTGAATTCAAATCAATATAGCTAGTGAGGAATATTATATAAATTTGATTTGCATTTGTTTAAAATCTATAAAATTATTAATTTGCTAATTTATTCGCATAATTTTTCTGTTGCTATTGAAAGAGCACGATTGTGTGGCTGGCGAGGAGGTGCCAGAGCTCTCGGACAGTGATGACGACGAGCTGTGGCAGTCGATGGACGAGGATTCTAACAGTCAGAGGGTTACCTGCTTGTTTTGTGATAGGTAAACTACGACTTGCGTCACTTTCAATTGTGCCGCTTACTCGGAAACACTCTCTAGAAAAATTATTTGACATTACCACCTACCACTGCCCGGGTTTTGGAGCGGCAGAAATGCAGATAATTTAAACTATTATTCCCAACTCAGTAACTTTTATGAGATTGGAAATGGTGCCACATAAAAATTATAACTGGTTTTGATGCAATAGTAAAAGTGACACCTGAATTTTATATATTTCTTGGGTTCTTACTTTCAGAATTGGAGTGAATTGTCTAACATTGAACATTGCGCCCCCTCCATTCATTAAAATGTTAAACTTCGAAGGCCTCCAGGAACATTGTTTACCCATTCGTGTAAATGTCATGATGTTCTTTGTATTTAATAATTCTGTTTACAACTGAATTACCTTGATGTTATCAGGTTGCTGGATTCTGTTCCAGAGGCACTCTCACACTGTCACGTGGAACATCAGGTGGAAATCGCATATTTTGTGAAGAGACACAGTAAGTGCCAGAAGCAGGTAAATGTTGCATAAGACACCATCTTGTATTTACTGTGGATACTTTGTGATATGAAACCTAATCTGTTTTTGCAGAACTGGACGACTACGGTTATATAAAGTTTATCAACTACATAAGAACTGTGGTAAGTACATTGGGGGCGATCCTAAGAACCATTCATCAAGTAAAACCACAGCATTTGAATGGCCAAAATGTAAATTATAAACTCTTGAATCCTTCAGGCTTAAAAGGTCCTTGTCGGAAACATGCAGCTGTGTTGTTTGTAACCCTCAGATCTTTCACTGGTTCTATTTGATCTGTGTAGAAGTGCAGTGGAGATGCCCTCTTATCAGTTTCAGTGGATTCTGCTCCATGGGAGAGTGACAGATACTTGATCCCAGCCCTCCAAGACGATCCTCTGCTGCAGATCGGTACGCAAGCCATTGAAAGCAGTCAGATAGACCTGTGCAGAAGTAGGATTGTTGTTAAATGATTATTGTATAAAAACTTTTGTTTTGGGAATTTAAATAAAAATTCCTAATTTTCCTTTTCTTCCTTAGATATTTACACATTCTGGTTAATTGTCCTCAGGGTCCTTGTATATATTTGTTAAGAGCGGTTGTCGTACTGACTCTCTATAGACATTGATGAGCTCTTTGGAGCAGGCACTGTCACAGGTGCCTCACACGAGCCGATGGAGGACCCTCACTCCCCCACCGCTCTCCAGCAAACGGAACTCAGGCTCCAGCAGACAGAGGAGTCCTTGGCCCGGGCCATGGAGGACCTACACAAGCTCAAGTTAGTCTCCCCCCCAAATCACAAGCTTAGTTTACTTTACCCTACTCCCGCCCAGGCTCACTTTACTGCTGGTTTGAACCCATTAGAAAACTAAAGCTAACTAAAGAGTAGTTGGTGTTTGTATTATATAGAGGGATTCTATTAAGTTTCGATTAATGATTTAAATTAATCAGACTAAATGTGGTGGTGGTCATTGATCAATATTAACTATTGGGGTTTAATGCAATGTATTTAGACAATAAGGGACGACTATTTTCCCAGTTAGTCAAGGATCTAGCTCTAACATTTGTGCCCTATAGGAAATGCTTACATGTTTATTTGGATTAATTATTGTCTTAATTTCCTTTATTAAAATGGACTCGTACTGATGATGTGTAAGGGAAAAGAATCCAATTCAAAGCTAATGCCTCAGCACTGTGTAAGTCACATTGACATCAGTGGCTCTGAAGGTAATATGACACTCGCGCGTCCTCACCTTTTGCTGCCAGCAGAGGGAGATATTGAGCCCACGACTCCAAGCGCAATACGAGGGAAAATTCCACTGCAGCAGTGGCTCCTCCTCACGGTCCACCGTTCCTACCTCAAGGGTGTGTTTGAAATTGATTACAGACTGTTAGCGCAGAGCCTGGTGATGAACGCGGATGTCAGCAAGGGGGGCTCGGCAGCTGGGGCCATTGCCGGGCTACGAGAAGACGAAGACGACGCCTACTTCAGCTCCTATGGTCACTACGGGATCCACGAGGAGATGCTGAAGGTGTACTCCGAAGACATTGCAGTCGGTTTAGAAGTGTAGTAACATTGTTACTGAGAATAGTATATATTAGCTGGGGAGGCGCTAAGGGGGAAGAGAGGGCAGCAGAGGACTTTTAATTTACCTATCTCATTAAAATACTTGGAAACTGCCGTTAAATAGGAAATTCATTGCTACCCATGAGGTGTCACCGTGATTGGCCCATTAACTCTACGGTGGGCGTTTTGCATCACCATCTGACGTGCGTCACGTTGCCGGCACGCTCCAGCACACAGCCTCGGAAAAGTGGAACGTCAGTGCTTTACAGTTGGCCATAAAGCACCTCGCTGACGCACAAAGAGCCCGTACTGCATTTTTAACCCCTTCCGTCAGCGGTGCTTGCTCTGGTCTTATGAGTTTACACCATTCTTCTTCCCGCACTGGTTTTTATTGCTCTGCTCCCCCTTCACTCTTCATCCAGTGACCTCTTCCTCAACAGAGGGTTTTTATACTTTCTCTGAAAGGTATATGGGTAGGACTTAACTCTTAACCTGCTTTATTAGTTTCACGACGGCATTGGCCGTTGGCGTGCGCTTTGATAAAGGGGCAGTTCCAGTTGTGAGGGTACTTTTTTTTGATGTGGCTGAGTCGGTCCTCCCTGTATAATGTGAATGAGTCGCTGTAAAGGTTGAACGTATAATTGGGAAGTGACTCAAGGCTTAATCTTCTTACGTTGCATTAGAAGCGTAAGTCGGAGATAAGTGTCCGCATCAATATCTTTTGATGTCGGTGTCGCTGTTTTTCTCAGAAGCGTGACAATCCCAAAGGAATGCGAATCAGTAGTTTGTTTGGGTTGTTGTTGTTTTTTTTTGGTAAGGATGTTCCTGGAGGATGTTGGAACCAAAGCTGGGCTGACTCCAGCGTATGCGCTTGCTGGAAGTGTTAATATATTTTCATAGGTTTAAATCTGCAGTTTGCTTCTTTGGTGCTTAGCCTAGACGGCTTCAGTAAATATTCAGCCATTATATGTGGCTACGGTTGTATGTCATCTCAGATGCTCTCAATAAATCATCAGTTTTGCAAACAAGTGAGTGTTGCCCTGGAAGATGTAGATTTTGATGGGGGTTGGGTCCCATGGTGGGGGTTGCAAGGTCTCAATTCCTGCATTGTGACTGGTCCACTGGTGTTAAATATAATGAACCACAGACCGGTTTCACCTTGAAATGTCGACTCATTAGGAACGTTAAATATCCCCAGGATTTTAAGAAATATTACTGTGGAGGGTCTAATTGCCAGGCAGGCAGTAAGATTTCTCAGGTTCTGTCCCTAGAAAGTAAAGTATAAATCATTACTTTTTGTCTTAATAGCACTTCATATTGAGCTTGAGTGAACTGTGCTTTTTAGTCCTGTCTCTTAGTTATGCTCCTGTTACTACCTTTGGCCCAATTGGCCATTCATCGGTCCTCAGTGAAGAATGGAGGACATTAAACGTATTTAGTCTGTTGATTTGGAAAGGTTTTTCCAATGTATTTATTTTATAAAATATGTATCTAAATTTATTTTAAGAGATAGAAAAAAAATATATATATGTTGGAATTTGTATGTCAGCT
Source organism: Hiodon tergisus (assembly GCA_025775045.1). Classification (NCBI taxonomy): domain Eukaryota; kingdom Metazoa; phylum Chordata; class Actinopteri; order Hiodontiformes; family Hiodontidae; genus Hiodon; species Hiodon tergisus. The sequence continues at coordinate 20,776 of JAOVYW010000069.1, read as the reverse complement.
TACCTGTTTAAGATCTTAACCCAAGGACAATCTGTGGATGAATTTGGCAGTTCGCTCTTTTTAAGATGGAAGCAGTTTGTCTGACATTACAGTCCTGGGCTATGACTGTTGCTGCCGCACATGGCTGCTCACTAACAGGAATGCGCGCGCTGCCGCCTATGAATTTGAGATGAAGGCGGCGTAGAAACGGATGCCGGCTCTCATTCCTCTTTAATTGGGAGCCGTGCAGGCGCTGTAGAAACCCTGGCTTCACAGCTGGGTATTTCTGCCCTCGCTCGAGATATGGTTTTTCCTGAGACACCGTTTATATTTTATTCATATGGTTCTTTTGGGTGAAGTGTTGAAGTGTAATGACTATGATGGTAGAGAGCGTTGATAATGTCCATTGGTCCATTGTTTTTATGTCTCTGTCTGTGTTCTCGGTGATGAACAGAAGAGTTCAAGCTTTTTTTCTGGCTTTTATTCCCCCCTTATTAAACGGGCAGTTTTGACCCCTGGGGGAACTCCGTGCAAGTCAAACATGTGGGATCTTGTATTTGCATTGTGTGTATTCACAGTATAGCACAAATCTTACTGCAGGCAGGATTACTGAGGTGTTCTCGGCACGTGGAGCCACATGAACTCACAATGGAAGCAGTGAGGCAGTGCTTGTTGTCTTTGCCTGTCTCTGGTCTGGGGTTTTTTCTCCTGTATAATTTTAACATTTCAGTAACTTTTTTTCTTTTTCTTTTGGACCACACAGGACAAGGTGCGCACTGAGAGCTACCGGGACTTCATGTACCTCAATCCAGATGTCTTCAAGGACAAGGTAACTGAAGGGGGGCGTAGGCCGCTGCAACTGACTAGGGCCGCTCTTTTGGAATTGGTTTCCGCTAGCCTGGATGGCTGTGCTGTTGACAGAAGCTGATTTAATGTGCGGGGACTTCATTAGCCGCCTGACCGTTATTTAGCCAGGCCTGCACACTGTCGAGCGCTGATAACGGCACCGCACGCCCTGCCTTGTCAGTACAGTAGCTAGGAGCCTGCACCACTGCCATCCGTTATGGGCTGATATGGATATGGCTTATCTCACCATCTAGTGACTGTGGGCTTTAGGTGAGGGGTTTGCCTGGTTCACACCAGTCTATCTACATGATGAATGTCTCACGTCCGTTATTTCATGTCACTGACGAGACGGGCTCATTGGATCTGGGCGGGAGTGGGGGGTCGGTTTTGCATAAAAAGAAAAAAATAGTAACATTGCTTGCTTATGCCACACTCTCGCTGCTGACCTGTAGGTGGTGCTGGACGTAGGCTGCGGGACGGGGATCCTGTCCATGTTTGCGGCCCGGTCCGGGGCTAAGAAGGTCATAGGAGTGGACCAATCAGAGATCATTTATCAGGCTATGGACATTGTCAGGTAAGGAGCGTCGTTCAAGCACCAATGACATGTGGTTTCCTGTGATCGCTAAAGTACTGTGCTGCTTTGATTGGTTTCTCCATCTTTCACGCACTGAATAACCTTAACCTTTGGGTATTGCATAATGCCTTTCAGCTTTAGTTTTTTATTTAGATAGTTTCAACTAGTAGAGGTGCAATATTTTTTTATTTAATTGTAAGGTTGTATCTAAATTGAACTTGCACTTGTAGTAAGCAGTAGACTAGACTAGATTAGTTTATTCCTAAAATTATTGTTAAGCATTTAAATTCTTCCTCTTTTTGTTCATTTGCACTTCTATCCTGAAGGAAAAAATGGTTTAACGGTTGACTGTGTTCAGTGGCAGTAAAGAGTCCCAGCCCTGACCTTGTTTGTCCGGGGTATAGCCTCTGCCCCACAAGGGTGCCCCAAACGACTGGATCCCTTTTGTTGGCCCTCCACGCCTCAAGGCTCGCGCCCTTTCTCATCATCGCCGTCCCATGAACGCCAGGGCCCGCCACAACCCACGATGCACGGCTGTCTGCCTGACCTCCAGCCAAGTATATTTGTCTCAGGCGGTTGACTTCAATAAAGCCCTGGTGTCAGTGGCAACGCTCCTGTAGTTTAAAGGCCAGCTTGCAACCCCACTCCACCCCACCAGCACATAGTTAATGTTGTCCGCCCTCAGCCACATTCACAGCTCCCAGAAGTGCTCTGTCGCAGTGTGGATGATCCGTTCAAGCCACCCTATCCATGATCGTTATTTATTTATTTTGATACCGGGGTGATAATGCGTTTTGACTTGTGGTGACACGTTCTGTAAGTTTGCGCCACATAAGCAAACAAATTCTGCTAAATGAGAGTGAGTTTAATTTAACAGCCCACTGCCTCACTGTCAGGGTTGATCTAGGCTCCCAGTCTGTATCTTCTCCCGGCTCGTCGTTGCTGCCCCTGCCGAAGACTGCGGCACCCAGCCCCTACTGAGAGTTGCTGCAGTTTTTGTGGGCAGTCTCTCGCTGCTGTTGTGGAGTGTGTGTGTGGGCAGTCTCTCGCTGCTGTTGTGGAGTGTGTGTGTGGGCAGTCTCTCGCTGCTGTTGTGGAGTGTGTGTGTGG
>JAOVYW010000069.1:0-18167 GCA_025775045.1 Hiodon tergisus | reverse complement strand
AGTCTCTCGCTGCTGTTGTGGAGTGTGTCTGGGCAGTCTCTCGCTGCTGTTGTGGAGTGTGTCTGGGCAGTCTCTCGCTGCTGTTGTGGAGTGTGTCTGGGCAGTCTCTCGGAGTGTGTGGTAATGTCCTTAGAGAAGGAATGCAGTTTTCAAAATGCCCTTTGCTTTGTGTGGCGAAGACTCAAATCCCCTTGGAGAGCAGGCTGAGATTTTTAGATAGATAAGGATAAAGAGCGTAAATGAATGGGCCCATGTTGATTTGATTGTTGATTTGTTGCACAGGGTCTTTCGGCTAGCTCTGGAGCGGAAACCTGTGGCCCCTGATCTGCGCTGGCACACTCTGATTCGCTTTTTCATTGTGACGACAAAGACGGAAAGTCCTTTAGGTGACGCAGGCACAGCGAGGTCTTTTACACCCCTCCCCTACGGATTCCAGGTGTGTCAGTGTGCAACCCCTGGGTGTCAAGCGGTCCCAGGTCTTGCAGGTGCTGGCGGGATGCTGGCCATGCTCCGCCGTCCTCGCTGGCTTCTTCAGGGCATTGTCCTCCAAATTGCACTTTTAATGAGATTACAGCGTTTCCTTTGGAGCAGGGCAGAGAGTGATCGAGGCACTCTGGGAGACTGAGATAGCTGTGAGGAGCCCGAGATAAGGATCAGTCGGCAGAAATGCATTTTACGGCTGTGAGTAATTATTCTGTCCGCGGTAACATTAGCTGTCATGATAATGGAATATTCAGAGAGATTGATACCGGAGTGCTGGGCAGAAAAGGAGGATCATTAAAACTTGGGCGCCCTCATTGTTTTCTGTTTTATTTTTCTCCCCCGTCTCCTCTGGGTCGAGTGTTTGTATTCATCAGCGGGTGTGTAAAAGGGACAGTTTGGGAGACACAATTATGTCCAGCTGCTTGGTACATATGGCCCCGTTTCCACCTCTGTTCATGAATGGGGGATGCTGTCTGTGATGATTTATTTCAATCTCGTGCCTTTGCAATTAGTACAGTTCTGTTTACAGTGAGATGTAATGCAGGAGAAGGAAAGGAACCTCTGCCTGTTAAACACAGCCGATTTCCACGGAAACCCCGTAAACCACATGGAAAGCAAGCAGAGGAGTTCCCATTGGTGCTTATCAGTGTTGAATCCGCTATTCAGGAAGACTTTTGGCATATTTTCTTAAACAAACCGCTGTTTGTCATGCAGCATTCAAAGTGTGTCTCAATAGCGATTAGCATGTGGCTAATAGCATTATTCTGAGCTCTAGCTCATACATAGATGCAATCAAAATGAATCTATGGATGTGTTTGAAAATGGGAGCACACCCATCCTGTCCGTGCTGGAGTGTTGAAGCCCTAGCCCTGGTTCAGGAGTACTGGTCTGGGCATGCCCTGTCGTGGGGCACAGTCATCCCTGTTTTAGTTACCTTTCTTTGACCATCTTATTTAGATGACGAAATAATTATTTTAACCCCCCTCTCAATTGTTTAAATTAAAGTAAATCCCAATCTCAGAAAACTTCCCTGAGGCCTAGGCTGCCATGGAATGTTTTCATCAGTGAGCCAGTGGGAGACTACTCTGTATTCTTTATTAAACTAGACATCGACACGTAGTTCGTACAAAGTGGTAACAAAGAAATGGCAACCGTTCTTTATTGTGTTTTCGAGCCATTCGCCAGTTGACATACTTCAGGCTGCGTGGCCCATGTGAGGTTCATCGGGGATCCAAGAAAAAGGCACGTCCCTTCCGGCGGGCGGCTATGTTAGCCTGCTGGCGCTCGCTAGTGATGGGCTGAGAGAAGACCCAGCCCTACCAGTTTTCAGTTAACATTGGGCAAACACTGGACCTGGATTAAGACCTGTAGTAATGCCCTTATCGACTAAGTCACTTTTAAGGGGATGAAGTTTCGTTTTTATTGGCCTTTTCCATGTCTCATACCATCTAAAGAGTGAAGTGGTAACTCTAACTGTCTTTGTCCATTTATCCGTCACAGGTCCAACAACCTTGAAGGTACCATTACTTTGATCAAAGGAAGGATTGAGGAGGTTGAGCTACCTGTGGAGAAGGTGGACATTATTATTTCAGAATGGATGGTGAGTTCAAATAAACCCACTGGTAACGGCACTTTTTGGTATGGTCTTAAATGACAAAAAGTTGGGGAGTACCACCTGATAAACCCCCTAGGTTCCCCAAAAGGGGAACTCATTGGTATCGGGGTTCTAAGAACATTAGACAACCGACTGAAGTCAAACAATCCAAGGCACTCCATTTTCGTGAAGAGGTATAAAAACTTGACACTAGTGTAGTTAAGTATTTATTTAAGCGTTTGACTTAAGTCATTGTGGGTGACAAAATATAAATTATGCATAGAGCCACGAGACAATAAAATTAAACCATGAACTGTTAACTTTTTGCAGGTCTTATTTTTGTACATTTTAATAAAAAAATCAATTAATGCAATCTACACATTTAGGGAGTGATGACCTTAACCCCTGGACAAACAGTTATTACTCTGTAGATCAACCTTCAGATCCTCCGATCCTGCCAACTCTGCTGATAGGAAAAGTAAACATCCAGCTAAAAGATGGGCAAACAAAGGAAATCGCCCTTTTCTCACAAACATAGCCTGTACTAGAAATACCAGCATCTACCAAGTCTCCTGCAGGGCATTTCAGTGATCTGCTCACTGATGGACTCATAAATCACATTGTTGACCAGACAAATCTGTATGCTATGAAAAGAGAAATAAGGTCTACGCTGTGGACCACAGAGTGAAACTGGGCACTTTGTAGGGATACTTTTGTACATGGGGATGGGAAGTTTTGCCAGGAATTGATTTTTACTGAGCTTTGAAAACATGTGTACCCTATGGTACCTGATATTATGACTAGGTTCCAATGGCCTTATTCATAAGTTTTACCAGGGACAAGCAACATTTATATTAATCAATTTAAGTGAAGATGAATCCAAAATGCCAATGGGTACAGAAGTAGTTGGAAAAACAGTTGCAGATACTCAGTGTTCTGCGGTCTAAGCTGACAATTCATCACAAGCCGTGGTCTTGTCTCACAGTTTTTGGTTGAGGGAGTCCGGCGGGGCTTACAAAAGTGCGGAACTACTTACAGGTGCAGCAAGTGTCTGAATGGTCAGTTAGCTTTACCTCTCTGCAGAGAGCGAAACTACTGCACCACAAGAGGATTTTGATACAAATTGTAATAAGAGTTGTACAATATCTCAAGATTGCGTATGTGCTTAAAATGCCTGATGCATTAATTACAATACGTATTTAGGTATCAAAAGTTTCCTATGAATATTTAAACGATGATGTTGTGTAGTGTTGGTGTACGTGTGTGTGCATTAGCACAAATAAATATGCGTGCTATAAAAGGGATTTAATCTCAATTTAACTGGTTCTTACAATGTTTTTACTACTTTTTTATTTTTTTAATAAGTTTTTATGGGCTAAAATGTATGATAAATTACAAAACAAATTAAGACTAAAACTATGTTTCTGGTCAGTATTTTTAAAATGACAGCATTACTGTATAATTTATTAGAGTTATTGTGGTGTCATGCATTGCACCTAAATTTATTTAATGCCGATGTTTTAAAAAATGTAAATTAAATACCCCGGACACTAATAGCTAATAATTCTTATAACACTGAAACAATTTTGCCTGATGGAGTAAAAATAAAAAATAAAAATACTACATAACATTTGAATCTGCTACTGGTTTAATATGCAGTGCATTGTTTTTATAGTACATGTATAAAAGGTTTATACGCAGTAAGCATCCATCTGGTACAACACCAGTGTTTCTGGAGCGTTGTCACAGAGCCCCCCTCCGCCCATTCAGAGAGACTCTCCCCGTGAAGATAAGGGACGCGGCGAAGGTTTGCTCTGGTGCTGAAGTCATTCCTAATTCATGAGCGGCCCCTATCAGTCCCACTCGGGCCCACCTCGACCCCGGGTCCTGGAAGGGGCCGGTGACATGTGCTACTTCATGTTGTTCAGGGAAATTGATATTCCCTGGGTGACGGTGTTGCAGAAGATGAAAGATAGGGAGCATAATCTTTAATGACTAAGTCCATGAACATTAATAAATGTGAAATCCCTGTCCCTTCTGATCTCTGGGTAGACGCGGGATACTTTCGCTGCTCTGAAGCTGGAGCGTGACGTGGCCTAGTCTGGTGGCTTGGCTTGGTTTTTAGAGACCACACTTTCCAGATCATAATGAATGGCATTTTCTAACAGGATTTTGGCGCTGCTGTGAGTAAGGGATGTCGCACTATGAACTGCCCCAGAAAGCGCTGTAGTTTTCACAGTGTCTCACTATAATGCTATTTGGAAAAGGAACTGAATGACATGGTTAGCTCTTGCAGTACCACTGCATTCGTCTTTTAAAAATGTATTATCATTTTGGAGCATTCCCAGAGAAGCTGTGGGAAATTGATTTTTGAATTAAAAAGTCTTCTAATTTGTTTGGTGGTCTTCTAGGGGGATTATTAAATCGGCCTATTAAATCAGTTGTGGCCAATGAATGCTGACGTGCTTTACACAACTGTTAATTTGATAGAGAAATAACTCTCAATAATTTCATAATTCTGGTAAGTCATAGAAATTTTTTAGTTTGTCAACATTTGTTTTAGCAATCGTAAGATTTCACATAGAAACCAGGAAAGCGGCCAGTATTTTAAAATGATATAAATGTGTGTAAAAGTTTAAATGCCACAGTAGGTTATACACAGGGTTCTCAAGGGGAGCACGCTTGCTATAGCAAGATTCTCCTGCAGTTTTTAAACCTTTATGCCTGTCAAGGCAATAATACTTCTAATTCTGCTCTGTGTTTTGGCCAGTCATTTGGTCCCGATGAAGGTTATTAATCACCTCAGGACCTAAAGATGGGAAAACTGCTTTTTGAAGGTTCTTGACTGTGTAAATGAATCTGTATAAAGTTGTTCTTAACCTTTAGCAGTAGTTCCATTTTGGGGCACTGAATCCAGGCTTGGATTTGTGCACATACCAGCTGCTGCAGAGAGGAAGTTATGTAGATTCAGGGAAAGTGACCGGTAGCCCATGCACTGACTAAAGTGGACCGAAGCCTTTCCTCATCCCCGTTTCTGTGGCTTTAACCTCTACGTATTGATTCGTGAACTTCAGCCGTTTCCACAGTGCTACAAGTACCAGGGAAATTTGAGATTGAAAAGTGAGCCACGGGGGGGGGAAATGGACACGTAAGTGCACTGGACTGTCCGTGTCAAAAAAAAGAAGCTGAACTTAAGCCAATACGTGTGATGTGAAATTAGCGCTGGGTCTGATTGAGAAGAGTGCGACGGGCTGGATGGGTCAGAAGCGAGCCGTCGTTGAGGACAAGACAGTTTCCATTAAAGGAGATAATCAATGGCCGTTGCTGGCGCTCTTCGTGTTTGAAATGGTCTGTTTGTGAGGCTGGCTGGTGATAAATCAGCAGGGGCCAATCTCCCAGGGGTCTGGACGCTGTCGCTCTACCGTTTTGAGGAACAGCTCTGTGCTGCTGTCCTGTCACTTCATTATTTTAAAAATTGATTGGCGTTTAAGTGCTGTAAAAACAAGCAGGCCCAGCTGTCGTCCTTCATGCATCTGCCCTGATTTGCTGGAGCAAAATATATAAATGTTTACTTCTGGCACTTGGGGGAAAAACTAAACTTTTCCAAAAAAAACCTGTCTTTCAAAATAACTGATGGACAAGGAGTTTTGGATAAATGGTTTTAGTCCTAGAGGAGTTGATGAAAGAGTACAAAACATGAAGATGAATCCGTGCTATTGGTCCGTTTAAAAAAAGAAAAAAGAGATCCAAGGCTTTGCATGGACTCGGACCATATCTGCTAACGTAAAGAGGGATCGTTGCGCTATTGATTAGGAGCTTAACGATTCAATAAGACCGAAGCCCAAGTTAAACTCCCTTGCCTGTTCGAGTCCTTGATGCTCTGGTGAGCCTCTGAGAAGAGAGTCCAGTGCGGTCCTGCTGCTGGTGAAAGCCCTCCCGCTGGGCCGTGGTGAGTTGGGCGCGGATCAGCCGCTTGCTGGACCAGAGAGCTTGTAGGCATTAATCGCGCTCATCACCAAGGTTGGTCGTGTCAGAAGTAGGCCCTTGCCAGGGGGGGTTTCCTTGGCGACGCCAAGCACGAAGCAGGCACCTGGGTGCTCCACGTTGTCTTAGAGCTGGTTCCCAGGGCCAGCGACACAGTCTCTCTCACGTTCCTCCGTTTGGAATCTTGAGCTACAGAAGGTTTGGCGTTTCCCTTGTTCCAATGTCTGCACTAATAGTGAGACTACTAACACTCCCAGTACGGTGAGCGTGTACTGAGGTCTGGATATGGTATGTGTGCGATTGTGTCCCCACCCCTCCCTATACGAATTTGTGTGCGGGCTGCGAAACAAATTAACAACCCTCCCACTTGGGTTTCATTATCTCCTGATACAAGACCTATCTGCTTGGCAGGAGAGCCAGCCTAATCACTCATTCTGTCCCTGTCTTTGTGTCTCTTACTTACATCTCGTCACAGAGCAGACCCCACCACACCCCACCCCACCTCCTGATCTACACACCCAGGCATCTGCTGCTTTCCCAGACCGCCACTCAAGTCTGACAGCCTCCTCCTCTCATACACTGGCTGCAGTCAAAGCCCCTCTGAGGCAGGCCTGTCTGAGCTGCCTGTCATTCAGTAAAGACTTCAGATGTGGATTATGAACAATCCTGTAAAGGGTTCAATAGCCACCAAAACTATCAATGGGCTGAAAAAAGAAATAATTGCCTGAAGCTGGCTTGGTGTTTCACTGTTAGTTTAGACTTGAAATGATCTTCATTTGGTTGCAAGTGCCGTGATAGAATTGTTGTGTTTGTATTGTTGTGTGTGTGTGTGTGTGTTTTTTTTAAAATGGTATATCTTTTCGTTTAGTCTATCAGGGTGGAACTCCATTCCGGTCCTGGAGAGCCACACTGCTTGTAGGTTTTCGATGTGCTTAATCTAAAATGAGAAAAGTGCATTGGGCATCTCCCATCTCCCCCCCCTTAATGTTCGCAGCAAGTACTAATGCTCAGGGGGATCCCTCTGTGGGTGGAGAGACCACCTCGCCCCAAATGGCTTTATAGAGAGGTGCACATCGAACGCCATGCAGGAAAGCAGCGTTAATGCCCACTGCCGTGGAGCTGACATGTAGATGGCAGTTCATCAGAGGAAATTTCCCGTCTGTTCTGCACGGGCCCAAAACTCGAATAAATACTGTTTATGTTGCATGTTTCTCTTTTTCTGTAAAGGTCGTGAAAGGTGTTGGCCCACAGTTATTGTATGCGCTGATGTTCCGCACAGAGAAGAGCAGCCAGAAAAACCCGTCCGTCAACCCACAGGATGCCCAAATCATATAAAATTGCACCCAGCAAGTGTGCCCGAGAGAAGGCTCATGGGTTCATTAGTCTGAAACGTGTGAGATGTAGTTCGCGGGCCCTTTCCTATTTACCATCAGTTTTCATTTGATTCTCCCTTGGTCCCACGGCTTGAACCAATGAGTAGAATTTCCATTTCGGAGTTAAACGATGCAGTGGTTTTTTCCCCCACTATGTAAAGAGAGAGATCTCGAAGTGTGGCGAAGTTAAAGTTAGTGTAGGCAGTGGTGCTCACTGCGACGATTACCTTCTCCACGTATGTGAAAACGTGATGAACTGAAGGACTTATCACTTAATCTTCATCAATTTTAGTGATGGAATTAACAGAGAACGTAGTTTGATTTACTGTAGCAACATTTTTTTTATTTATTTAAGTAAAATCTAAAACCTATATAATGCTATTGCGGTTTAAACAATTCAGTGGAGCGAGGGCAAGGTCAACTGTAAGGTTATTTTATTTGCTGAATGTGAAATGGCGCTGTTTAGAATTTTCCAGCCTTGCTTTCCTTCAGTCACTCAAGGGCCATCTTTCTTCACAGCGCGTCCTGCCGCATGGACCGTTTTACGAACGCAAGTGCAGCATTCCGGTGGGCGGAGCCAGAGCCGGCTCTCACCCTATCACGTTGCTGTCCTCTCGAGAGCCAGAATGGACCCGAGGGCACTGCCGCATGTTGCAGTGGTGGCTTACCATGAGCACTTGGTCTCAATGAAGGAACAATGACCAGGTGTAGGATTTCTGCATGATTTTAAATGATTGTCGATAAATCAGCTTGCAGGCAGAACCTCAGGTATAGCCACAAAATACATATATATATATGTATGCTATTGAAAATAATTATATAACTTCTGGTATTAAAGAGGCTTCTTGCAGATTTGTCATTAGTGAGGCTCTGGTTGTCCATTTTGACAGGGCTGACTTCCTCCTAATGGGGAGTGGTACTACAGTGGTGTGGAGTAGCAGGTCAAGCCCGGAAACTGCATCTGTGTTCGAGCTCCTGGAAATAATTCACTTTCAACAGGAAGCATGAATGGTTCCTGCGGTGGCCCAACCTCTCTTTTAATGTTCCCAAATGAGTCCTGTGTGATTGATGAAGGGTACGTGAGGCGACCCGTGATGCCCGATTATGGTCGCTTTTGTTTGCCAAATCATTCATTTTTAGTTTCCATGCAAGAATCCTGGAAGAGTTGGTAATTGTAAAAACAATAAAAGTAAAATTCTGAAGGATGGTAAGTGGGGTGGGGTGGATGAAAAAATCTATTCCAGGACAATGATTGTCAGATTTTTTTTTCCTTGGTAAAATGGAGCCAACGAAAACCCAATTGTTATTTAAAGAGATGGAGAACCCTTTAATGTGAAGTTAAATGCTGATTTGACGAGCTTTGTTGCGAAAGCATGATGTCGTCATCACTCACAGGGACACCCACTGACACTCGTGTAGGTATTAAGCGCTACGGAAACCTACTGTACCTCTTGGCAAACCTCACCACATCACCCTGACACCAAGATTACGCCCATAGATTTCCTGCCGCATGCAATTATGGTCTCTGTGCCTTTTGGCTCATCGATCTCATTAGCTTTAAGTCAGTGAAGCTTGACTGTGTGAAGGCCAGAGCACTCCTAAAAATCCCTGAAGGTTCATCTTCCTCGTTTAGTTCCAGGGTGAGGGAATGGTTTTGATAAAGATTTTTGTGCTTCCTAGTACTTTACTTATGTTTTCTCTACACACTATCTATACCTGTATGGTTACAGTGTGCCCCCTGCTTTTATTCCTTTTAAATCTTCCTTTTAATGTTTCCAAATATGGGAATGCTCAGGGAAGAATTTCAGGTCTTACATTATAAAACTGTCAAAAATTCAGACCTGTGACTGAAGCAATTGGATCGGTCGACTCTATGCCGTCTCGGTGAGATCAGGGACCGGGGCACCCAGTGCAAAGCTTTGCTGAGATGGCGTGGTTCAGAAATGAATGAAGCTGATTTTATACTGGCTTGTGGGGGGCACAGAAAATGGTGACTGCCTTGAAAACTTTCGTTTTACTCCCTATGACGCGTATCTACGTCAAGCCAGCGTTGTCAGCCTGGATGGTCCTGGTTGTCAGCATACAGTAACTTTCCACTGCGTGATTGCCCCTTTCTGATTTAATATTCTGCTCACAGCCTGTGCAGCAATGCTGCCTTCTCTGGTAATTAATCACGAAGGTGCAGAACCGAACATGCGCTTCTGCAGCGTCGCAGAGAGGGGGCGGGGCCCTCCCGGGGCATCATGGGAGACGGTGTCAGGTATAATTCTCCGTCCAGATGGCTCCCCTACAGGTGAGGCAGCAGCCTGTGAAATTACATTCTAAATTACACTGCAGATGAGCGGCGGGCTTTCATCGCTCGCGACCGCTCCTCTCGTCCTGGTTATAAATGGGAAGGCTCGGGACCAAGGACAGAGCCGCGTTATCTCACCAGGGCGATGTTGCCATTGGACAAGAGGGGGCTGGGGGTGATGTGGGTCACAGAAAGGACAGCGGTGGTGAAGAAGCCAGAGGCGCTCGCAGAAATGGAGAGCCGTTTCTCTTCCTGTTTACCGGTCACATGGGTATGCCTGCCCCGGGTGCTCTGAAAGGCAGTGTGTGTCTTAAAATATATGATGGCTTACCTTCTTCTTACCCTCCTTCCCAAACCCACACCCCGCTCTAAATCTGCTCTGTAGGAGGCCAGTGGGCTGTTATAGTTTGACACTCTGTGAGTCAAGAACAGTCCCCTCGATGTGCAGACCTGCAGAAACCGGACCCCCTTTTAGCTCAGTCGCACTCTGAGTCGTAGGAAGGCACTCGCTGTAATTTCACTGTGTAATTGTTCTTGTCAGACGCTCATTTATTGCGAATTTATTTCACTATTAATGATTGACGAAACAATTTTCAATTTTGTAGATGTTGAGAGTGTGGCTAAGAAATTATTATGCCAGTTTTGTCGTGCGTGCATGTGTGTGAGTGTGCTGAAGTAGGCACAGTTAAAAGAACAGACCCTTTGGTTCCTAACGCGTTGTCGTCTTTAAAGACATTTATGCGTTTAAACTGGGTTCATACGAAGCAAGGCAAGACTCGTAAGGCAATGCATGTTGCTGAACATGTAATGTGGCAATGGGGGAATGCCAGTCAGCAATCTGCCCATTTGAGTAGTGCAAAAAAAAAAAACGTGGACAAAAAGTCAATTTTTGGCAATAATTAAATAATTCTCTTGGTAATATGGTGTCTACTCGAGCAGAACATTGGGTCAAGCAGAGGTCGGGCAGGCATGTGGGGTGGAGGTGGATGCTGGGTGGCGTAATCATGCCTCGAATTCCCCAGAAACGTGAGGGGGGGCCAAGTCAATTCCACAGCTCATAAACATTTATTGCTGTGATTTAAGGAAATGCACATCAGATCCTATTATCCCGCGGCTCATGACATCTATGTTGTTACAACTGCGTGCTCTGAAACATGCCACTTTATATAGGTGGCATGATAGCATGTGGGACTGCAGTGTCCTTGTGCCGCCTTTCTGATTCAGAGCTTCGGATCGTTTGTGTCGTAGTGGTCAGTTACAGCTTGCTGTGCCTGCACAGGTAAATGTCAAGAGCTAATTGTTGCAAGCTTACATTGGAACCATAAGAAAATCTGATGGCGAATGTATGGGGTGCGTGCCTTTTTACCACTTTTTACCTCTGCATCTTTTTACCATTACCTGTAGTGTGATGATTATAGCATTTCTCTTTGTACTCCATTGTTTGACTTTTAATGTTCATTGCTGTATTTTGTGCTGTTGTCCTGGAAGTCACCCTGAGCCCACGTTTGAAATGCCTGAGCAATCTTTGCTCTTTCAAATGATTGTCTTTGATTATTTTTGGTTTGATAGTGAATCTCCAGTGGTTTTCAAGCGAAGATTTAAATGTGCTGTACTCGTTACATGTGACACGGTGACTGCTTAAGATCATTATAATGGTGTTATAGCATTAGTCACACCCTTTGTCTTGCTTTTTAATAAGGCGCAGGAGAGCCAGCGTTGCTTGTGGTGTTTGGCAGATTGCAAGCTGTAGAAAATGTACAATTAACACAATTTCCTACTAATGTGAAGCTCCCGTCATCTGTCTTCACAAGCTTATCCCTCTCTCTCCCCCCAGGGCTACTTCCTGCTGTTTGAGTCCATGCTGGACTCGGTGCTGCACGCCAGGGACCTGTATCTGGCTGAAGGGGGATCAGGTAGGTAATGCCCGGGACTGCCCTGATGATGAGCCATGCTCTGCTGAGAAAGTTCCTCGCCCGGATGAAATATAGTCCCATTATCAGATGCTCCCGGGCATTCATTTGGCATATTACAATTCTGCAGTGTCAATAGGCTCTGCGATCATTCGCCACTGTTTTTTGTCTCTGATGTGTTGGGGGGGGGCGGCGGCGGCATTATGGGTTTTTGAGGCGGTATTTGGCACACCCAAGGCCTCTATGAATAATTATATCCCACGCTTCAAAGGCCGCTCGCGAGGAGAGGAGAAAAGGCCTGGATTCCACCAGACCCATTAGGAGGCGAGCAAGCATGGCTGGGCCCTGGCAGAATCCCTCCCTGCCGGCCCCCGCGGCAGCTGCTTGTGGAACAACACATCTTCCGAGCCACTGGCTTGACTGATGTAAACAGGAGTATTACACCGTAATGCAGGGAGGAGTGGATTCCGAAGTGGCGTTGGTTTGTCTAAATGGAGGCTCATCGGCCCGCAGTGTCACGCTCCTGGCCTCACAATTATACCTCTGACGCGTGTACAATGACCGTGTGTGCTTAGTCTAATGCTCGCGTATTGGCCCTCGCGTGGGTGACACTTGCCATTCGGAATAATGGGATATTCTTGCTCTGGGCATCAAGGGAGACACCGTTGTAATTACGCTCACCCACCAGTCTCTGGTGTTTCTGCGTGTGTGCGGGAATTCAGGGGGCTCCTTTGATGTACTGTGACGCTTGGTGCCATGTCTTTGACCCTCCTCAGTGATTTATGACAAATGGAACCTGACCCCCATTGTGGTTTCGAGTCACTGGTTTTTTACAGGCTCTGGGGGAGAGATGAGAGGTCACCTTTCTGTGGTGGGGAAAAGCAAGTGCATTGGCCTTACCTAAAATACATACAGCAAAGCAGGTCAGGATGTAGCATAAAGCGCTCCACACCCATGTGGATGTATTGAACTAAAATGTAGTAAATGGAGAGAGATGAAGCGGGTTTGCTCCCTACTTACTGTATACCTGGAGGTGTAGGGGAGGGTTAAGAGATTTTCCTGAAAATCTGTCCCAATGAAGTACTTACTGGAGTTTCCAGTCTGTCAGGCTGTTTCGTTTTTCTCTCCTTGGAGGATTAGGTTTGTGAGGATAGGATGGCAACATAGTAGCAGGTGGATGTGTCTGCTCTCTTTTGCCATAACCTGCTACTCCTGGTTTACATTTGGGAAGGCTGCTTGGCTCTCTCTGGCCACATTAACCTCCTTTTATCCTTAAACGTCTCTAAGTTTGTGAGGCATTGCAGCGGGATGGAGGTTCGTCCCTCTTCGGAGGACCACGTGAGCCTGGGTGAGATGACAAACGGGCCCTGGGCAGCGAGTCGAGAAGGACGCAGATGTCAAAGCCATGAATCTCAGCCGCTGGCGGAACGCTCGCCTGTTCTGCCCAATCAGCACATCTCTCGCTCGCCTGGGCCCTCACCTAATTACTCACTCACTCCACTAATCATAGAAAAATGAAGTGACAAATATGTCGTGTAGGGAGGGCGGGAGGTGGCCCCTGTCTCCACTTCAGCAGCTTGTCGGACGAGGGCGAGCGTCGGAGGGTGGTGGCAGAGCCTGGGCCAATCGCTGGCCCCTGACCGCTCCTTGCTGCCTCACTGTCATATTTTGTCCGGCGTTTTGCCTTAGGCCTTTCGGAAACACGCAGCCGTGTTAGCAGCGTGCAGGGAATGTCACTGACTACAGCTTTCACACTATCCCGTAGTGTCATATTCAGTTGCTGTCACACCATTAAGATTTCTAAAATGACATGAGTGGCATGTGAGGGGCGACGAGGGAGATCTGTTTGAATCCGTTTCATTGGATAAAAACTGTACTGTGGACGGGTGAGAGTACGGTATGAAGACAAAAAGGCTTGTTTGTTGTGGTTTATCACCCTGTTTCACCCATTCCTGTTTGGGCCTTTTCGTGTTTATTTAAATGGTCATGGTTAATGTTCATGACTAATGCTACGTGAGCTGTTCAGAGAATGTTGTACTTTGTAGATTCTGTATCATATCCAATGAACATGAAAAAGTGACATTAATTGGCTTTCTCAAGCCCTCCTTGTTCCAGAGCTCGTTCCAGAGCTTGTTCCAACATCTTTGGCCGTATATATAACCTCTCCAATAAAGGGTTCTGTATTCCCGGTATTCCCCGACGTCTGCATGGCTGCTTACCTGCAGTGCAGAGGCTGTGGGCGGGGCAAAAGTAGGTGGGCAAAGCCTACCAGATGGAGGTGTTTGGGGAGGGCATCACAGTCACAGAAGGGATGTATCGTGGGATCTTCAACGACCTGCCTTAGTTTTCTGTGTGTGTTATCATAGCGGACATTTTGCCTAGTCTAACATGGTTTATTTTGTCCTTTCATCTAAACTTTCACATGCATTAGTTTATTGTAATATTATCGGTTTTCTATTCTGACAGGTCAGTGATTCTGCATCTCTGTGCTATCCGTGCCATATAAACACGCTCTCTAACGGGTGTGTGTGTGTGTATGCGTGCGCGTGTGTGTGTGCGCGTGCATGCGCACGTGTGTTTGTGTGTGCGCGTGCGCACGTGTGTGAGGCGACACAACAGCTGACGTCACACTTCGGAGATTTCGATGCGGGGAAGCTGTGGCTCGGGGGCGACTCTGATCTGACTACATAAGCTGTGAATTAATGACTCTGAAAACTGTACTCAAATATTTTTAATGGGAGTTTTCTTGCCTGAAAGTTGCTTTAGAGCATTTTAGATTATTCTCAGCATCATGTGCAGCAGTAATATATTTTACCCGTGGGGTATTTTGACATGCTGAAGTCGTGTGTTGTGGTGGGTGTGTCTGTGTGTCTCTCTGTCTCTGTCTCTGTCCATATTCTATGTTGTGAAGGGTTATTACCTTCATTGCTGAATGTTTGACATATATACAACATTACTGGTGCGCTCAGAAAGATGGTGCACTTCAGCCAACCAGAGGACCAGCAGTAGCCTTTTAAACACGTTTGCACCTCAGACATTTTTTGGACTCATTCACAAAACATTATAATGTATTGCAGCCTATGCAGTGCTAAACATGCTGAACATATATTCAGTGATGGTCTGCTAAAAAAGTATTGTGCATTGTCTCAGAATATTGAGTGTGGTTGTTATAGATACATAACTGAGAAGTTAGTCATTTAATATGTGATTGCTTTAGGAAGACTGGAGAGCGTTGTGGAGGTTTTGACAAATAACAAGGCATCCCATGGAACTTGGTGCTGTTACCTTTCATCATGTAGCAGCAAGTAGATTTTAATACAGAAAATAACAATTAGGTGTCATACTGGGAAACGCATACAAATGCCTCCGATGTTTTCCCTTGAACACAAGCTCAATCGAGAAAGCTATGTGCAATATATCGAACCGTTGGGTGGCTAAAACTGTAGAAAGTATATAAAATTACCCTCACCCTGAAAATACCACAGTAAGCGGTATAGGCATCTCATGCCACCTCTAGCCAATTCATGTCTCAAGTTGCCCGTTTCGGGCTTCATAGGAAGCTCTGAATTCTGTGAAAATGTGTGCAAAATGTACCTGAACTGGTACTGATGTTGAGTGAAGGTGAGCTCACCATATTGCATCTGTTAAGAGTTTTTACCAATGATTCCAACGCTGTTAATTCACAATAATGAAATCTTTTTTAGAAGGGGGTGGGGGGCACGAAACCGCTCCTGGGGGAAGCACTGTGGCGGGAAACGGCAGGGTCAGCAATCCTGTGTAGTTGAGCCGTGGGATTCTTGAATGCAATTAAAGGGGTGTCACTCTCGCGCTGTGCTTCCCTCCTTTTAGTGTATCCCGACCAGTGCGCCATCCGCCTGGCGGCGGTGGGGGACGTCCCGAGGCACCGAGAGCGCGTTGCATTCTGGGAGGACGTGTACGGCTTCAGGATGAACTGCATGAAGAAGGCGGTGGTGCCGGAGGCAGCCGTGGAGGTGCTGAAGCCGGAGACGTTGATCTCTGAGCCGGCCGTCATCCAGGTAACCCGTCTTTTCAAAAATGTTTTAAATTATTATTATGGTTTTATCTTTTTTTTTTAAACATTAAAACACAGTAAAATAAATAGTGGTGTGAATGTGATGGCAGAAAAACCTTGTCGCATCAGATAAATTGTTTCCAACTGGGGGAAACGGGAAGTCCAATGTGGATGGTACCTTATCCAGTCCACACAATGGGGTGGGACTCAGTGGAGGAGAAGCATGAACGGAGTTGCAGTTCCCTGTCCCACCAGCAGGAGACTGCCCCTCACCGCAGCGTAGTGCAGAGATAAACAGCTTCAGGCACTGCTCTGCTTCTGCAGCACAGCCACTGATTGATTACGCTAATTCTTGTTTAAGTTCTTCCTTAGCAAACTTCATTATTCCTCTCCTGCGGCTAGCCGGTCCCGCGCGGCTGCCGATGGAAACGAGGCCTTGCTTGTTGCCGGCAACAAGCTTTAATAATTTGTCAGGATGCGAAGCTCGTAGTTAGCAAATTGCTTTTCTTTCCTGACTGCAGAGTAAGCAGATTACCTTTGATCTCAATATTTTACACAGATTGACCGACTGACAGGCTGTGAATGCAGGAGGTGTTATAACTCCACTGATCTAACTGCTGCTATGATTCCAGTCTTCACGGTCTCTACTTATACACTACTTCACTACTACTTCATGACTTTTTCCTGTACGGAGGTAAACATGGGGGTAGCTGAGCTTAGCTGAACGGTTTGCCGTGGCAACAGACCGGAAAGGTGATCGACAGTGTAGTGGTTGGAATCAGGTTGTTGTAAGAGTGACTTTAAAATGTTTAATCGAAAAGTTATTCATATACATGGCCTCCTTTTCCATTTCTTTAATTTGTAAGGCATGAGATCCTGATTCGCAGTCATTACATTTAATAGCACTTTCATCTTCCTGTTCATCTGTGATAAATCACCCATAAACAGGAAATAATGGGATATGAGTTTTATATCAATAATTTCTTTTTCCCCGACCCATGGAAAAATTGGCAGCTTCTCTGCTTAAATTAAATTTAAATTTGTACATTGCGGCATTGATACGATCCAGTAATATTACATTAAGAATGATCTGTGTCCCGGAAAATGAAAACCTTTTGTGCTCATTTGAGAGTGTCACTGGAGAGAGGACTTGGGTTTGTTTGACACCGTTTAGTATTGGCAATTCAGTGTTAAACAGAGTGTGTGATCGGCCTTTGTACGCAGTTGCCCAACATTTGGGTCGCTGTGGATGAGCCATTCACTGTCTGGTTTATTCTTGGGTGTGGGAAGTTCCAGAACCCCTTAAAACTAACAGCCTTGTTTAATTTTCTCAAGGACGTGCCATCTTGACATTTGCGTTGACCGTGTGTTTGCCTGGCTCCCCTCTGACAGACATTTGACTGCAACACAGTGTGCATCTCGGAGCTGGAGTTTGCAACAGACTTCTCCCTAAAGATAACTGACAGCGCCCAGTGCACGGTAAGTGGGGCCCACCACCACCACTGCAGTATCTACCCAGGCTAATCGGGATTGTCAGTCGAGAAGATCAATTACAGGTAGCTTGACAAATGGACGGGGAGATTGTCTTAGATGGGTCATTTCAAACTCCACACAAATTAAACACCTGCTTGATTGATAGTAAGACCCCATGCCCCAGCAGATGAAGGTAACTCCTGGAATTGGAGAGAGTGCTGTGCAGTTAGCCAGTAATATGTGGTGGTCTAAATCATAGGTATAGAAAAGATGCCTTTAGGCTGCTCTGATGGCGTTTAGAGTTTTAGTTTTAGGTTTTTTTTTGTTGTTGTTTTTTTCCTTTTCTTTTTTCATCGTGTCCACTTAAAATTTTTGAAAAACCATTTTCTGAATCAGACGAGTAAATGTGTTTAATTGAATCGAGGTGTAATATCTCGTGTTGTCATGCTGTCCGTTACCACGGCAGTTTGTTTTGGAGCTCCTGGGCCCCGTATTTGTTTTATTGTTTAATCAATATTATGTTATTATCTACCTTGGTCTTTAGTTAAGTGTAACGTGGATTTGATGGGTTCTAAAACAACCTTCAGTTTCCTCTCTCTGAGCCCTGGAATGGGCCTTTTCTTCATTTTTTCATGAAGAAAAAACGCTCTAAACCCTGGTTATCTGATCACACGAAACGTCCATTAAAGCACATGGATTTCCACTGTCCCTTTCTGTGCACCAAGAGGATTAGGCTGATTAATGCGGTTGAGGACAGAATCCTGTTGCCCATTTTGCTGTTTATCGCATGGGATTATTGACGTTGCACAACTGAAAATTCTGCCACTTCCATGATTGAACGCATGCTCCTTGTTTGGCACTGACAGTCCATTCATCATATTAGTCTGCCTAACCTTGCATTAAATGAATAGTGCAGCCCCTCATTTTTATTCTCCAGATATAAAACAAATGCTTACTATTGCATGGCGGGGGGGGGGGGGGGGGGGGGGGGGGGGGGGGGGGGGGGGGGGGGGGGGGGGGGGGG
>JAOVYW010000068.1:1055250-1056513 GCA_025775045.1 Hiodon tergisus | reverse complement strand
ATATATATAAAACTGTAATAAATTACACAATTTGAACATTATACCTCCATTAGCATGAACATTTTTGGCTCTGAAAGAATAGAACTGGTTGCCTAAAGCCTTTTTTTAACCTCCTTGCAGATTAAGTAGAACGACCATAATGGAAGCAGATTTAGTTAAAAGCCATTTTATCTGTGAAAATACTTAGAAATTTTTTCATACGTTTTATTGAATTTTCTTAAAAATAAAACATTTCACATCTTGATGCAGATGAAGTCAAGTGTGCTTAAGTCAACATGAACCAGAAGTGGATGACGGAGACTATGGCAACAGGCGTGCTTGCCCCGAACAATGATTTTGATTGAGATTCCAGTACTTCCAACAACGTCAGTGCATGTCAGTCCAAGCCCTGGTCTCAAACAAGGAGTGTCGGGATCAAAGAAATAGGTGATGTCATCATTCTAGAATACATCCAATTATATCCCCAAGATGGTTCTCTATTAAGAGAAGTAGTCTTTGAAAAAAAAGAAAAAAAATCAAAGGAGAAAGTGTCCTTGTGATACTTGATGCGCCTATTCAACCCCCCTCCCCGAAAAACCAAAAACCAAAAACAAACAAACAAACAAACAAGCAAAACCCTCATGATTAAAACCACTGTGTAAGGCACTCGATAGGTCTGTATCAATCAAGAGAGATCAGTCATACTGACATTCATTCCCATGCCTGGCCTCATGTAAGGTACTGCATGCACTGCTATAGGAAAGTCAGGAGTCATCACGCGGCCATTTTCCCCAGTGCTTCCTGTTATCGACAGCCTCGCTTTGCTCCTCATGGCATCGGTGAAGGTCATCTAAAAGACACACAGAGCAAGCGCCGGTCAAACCATAGCCTCCACATATCCGAGACTGTTTCAATACTTCTGCATATACATGTGGCAAGCAAATGGGACGAAGATGCAAACGAAAGTAGGGTGCAGATGCTCAAGTAAAGCTTCGTAACTTAACTGCCAATAAATTACGTTAAACCCACAACGTGATACTCACAAACGTAAAACAAAATTATAATAACAGTTAGGCAAACCCACAAACATGAATTAGCAACGATGGTGTAAAAAACAATGAAAAATTGAGAAATTAAATTGAGATTATTGCTAGGGGTTGTAATTACAAAATTAAAAACATCAATACATACGGTAATTTGGCCAGCTTCCTCTCTTAACAACTTTAAGAATGCAACAATGAAGCTAGGGCGTGCACTGATAATTTGGTACGAAGACCTCGTTCC
>JAOVYW010000068.1:1030250-1050250 GCA_025775045.1 Hiodon tergisus | reverse complement strand
CTGATGTGCACTGAACGCGGATAAATACATGCATCTCCTTACTGAGTCAAACTAAATATCCCCATCAAACTCAAATATCCACAATAAGGCAGAAAGCCTAAGCAAATCATAGCTATTACCGTGTAGTTTTGTGCCCTAGCCATAATTTACAGTTAATCAAATCCATCCATTTATTCAAACTAACAATTTCCATTTCAATTGACATTACATTTATTTGGCCAAACACAATCACCACTTACGATAGAGAAGCACACACACACACACCTGCATAAAGGTTCAGAGGACTTGCCAAACAGTTCAGAAGACATAGATTTGGATTTCTGCAACTAAATTAATGCTTCTATTTTATTTGTAGTAGAGAAGTAGACCATGAGAAGGTGAGAAGGAATCCACAAATGCAATCATTTTCACTGCATGTCAACACATCCATATAACAAATATCTCTTACCCTAAAGAATTCCTTCGTTGAGCCAGAGTCCAGAGTTCCGTAAGCGATCTCTGTTTGCTTAGCTAGGTCCTCCGCACTTTCGATAGGGGACACCATCCTCTCGACGGTCAAGAAGGCAGCTAAGTTAGCCGTGTAGGAGGATATTATGATCAAGGTAAAGAACCACCACACCCCGCCAACAATGCGCCCAGAGAGGGATCTATTGACAAGTGTGACATGAAGTCATAGAGAGGAAATGAATACAAAAAGGTTAGAGGAGATAGCAAAGAGAACAGTTAGCAAGACAATCACAGCACAGAGACTTCCCAGCTGTCAATTTTCTACATTAGATTTCAGCGTCAGGGTCACCACGATGCAAAGACCCCTGGCTGTAACTGGAGCATGACGATATCTATGTGACTATTCCTTCCCCTCCCCTATATATTGGAATAACAGCACGTCAAGCTACTGTTTTGGGGTGAGAGTTGGTAAAGCACAGCTTGCTATAAACAAATGCAAATTCATTCCAATACTGAAAAATCATTGAAGCACTTTGCTGGAGGGAACTAAAAAATGTATCAAAAAAGAATGAAAATGATGTTTAGCTCAGCTTATTGCTTTTGAATCCACACTTTAAACATTGCCTAATTAGATCTGATCTATACATAGAGCGGTTCTCTTGGTTTTGACAGAAACACTGAAATATAGACTCCACAAGAAAAACACAATACCCTGGGCCCAAGGACTAGGAGTTGCTTCTCACAGCGTCAAAGTCAGATCAGCGCCAGGCTCTGCAGACTTATTCCCATTAGCAAACTCACCAAAGCAGAAGGTGTACACATTTAGGAGGAAAATGTTAGAAGGTAAGAGAGAGGGTACTACAAAGCTGTTTCAGTGCTATAGTAACGTAATAGCACTTATATAAACCCATGGACCGGGGACCGTAAAATGGGAATATGCAGCAAAAACACGGTACCCCTCCAAGAGGACAGAAACTGAGAGCGACCTCATGCATTTTACGGCCTCGGCATGGTGTGTATATGCTCACGGAAGGAATACTCGATTGAGGTGAAAAACGCCACCTCAATCTCGCATTCCTTGTCCTGCACTTGCTCTTTGTTATAAGAGGGAGAGTTTTGACAGAAAACGTTAGCTCTCAGGGAACAAAGAGGATTACCCACGGGAGAGACATAAACCAGGGGTGGATTTTCCAGGAGGCAAACATATAGGCACCATGGCACTGGTCTCAGACCGCAAATGCACTAAGTCAGGATGTATGACAGACCAACCTTGGCGAAATATCGCATCCTTGCTGCATAAAGGCACCAAGGGAAAACCAGAGACTATTAAATATCCCAAACTCGTTTGTCGACTCGTTAGTCTGTATCTGTCCGTCTTCGTACTCCTCGGTGTGCCACTCGTACGGGCTGAAGCGACTGACTAAGAAGAGAACCACACTGACCCCAATGTAGGCAAACACGATGCACATCCAAATTTCATACGCCAGGGGATCTAGGAAGGAGAACACCCCTGGCTTGGATTTCTGGGGCTTCTTTATCATGATGGAAATCCCCAGACTCATGAAGGGCTTTGAAAAGTCAATTACTTCTTCTCGCACAAGGGTGATTGTTAACGGTGCGACTGCTATGTCAGCTTTCTGTAAAGAAACGGTAGAGAATAATAGCTTACTTCTAACAGACCAAAATGCTATAATTCACTTTACATTGAGCCAGTTGGAGGAAATGTATCAGCATGTTGAGATGTTTCTTCCACGGTGGTTTTTAGTTACATCATGCTAATTACAGTTTAATGCGATGCTTTTTAAACGCACTGACTGAGCATAGAGCAAATCGCTGAACATAGTTACAGATCTCTTACCCCATATACTAATTCTCCAACCATTCCGTTCCAGATTTTTGTCTCCGCATCTCTGGCTCCATACTTGCCGTCGCTCACTATTTTGAGCTGGTACTTGAACCCACAGTGCTTTGCTATTTCTGCAGCAAGATCAACACAGTAGCCCTCATACCTATCGTTGTCTAAAAAGAGGTCAGAGTTCTTCTTAAGCATCACATATGGAGCTTCCTGGAAGAAAATGTATACATGTTATTAGCAACACTTTTATTTAGCACACAGAGCATAAAATATAGCTGATATAGCTAATGCTAAAGAGCAAAATTAGGAATCCACTGATTCATTTATGGGACTAAATTATTTTTACCATTTGAGTTGCAAATTCTGTTATCCCTTTAAGTACATTGCACAAGATGTGACAAACATTAGTGACATGGCTGTATCTCCAGGTTAAATGAGGAGCAAGTAGGGTTTTTTTCACTGTTTCATGTTTCCTGAGGATGTCAGAACAATATTCAATGGAACCCCTCAAAATCAAAACCAGAAAATTTAGAATTAGAAAAAAAATCATTACCAGAATTGTAGTCACTATAACTGTCTTATTTTCCATTCCCATTGATTCATTTGAGCCAATTTCTGATTTTGTCACAACCATTTTGTCAACTTCATTCCAATATCCAATCTGGGGAAAAGGATTAAAACAATACATATATTCATACATATGCCTACAAAACGGTAAAATTGCAGGGAATTATCGAACCACTTGCTGAGCACATACATAAAGGCCTCTACTGATGCTTGCATTGCCTGGTTCACTTAATTCATTGACAGCTAAGCAGTTACTGTTGTGTGATCAAGCAATCACATTAAATAATATCCACGGATATGTTCTTTCATTTGCACATGATTAAATATCAGACAAATCAGGAGAGCGATGTTACCCTTAATGGACCGCTGTTTTTTAGCTCCATGACGTTAACTGAGTAGTTTATTCTTCTCCCATTCACATCGAACTGGATGTTCCCTGTCAGGCCATCTACACGGACCTGAATGTCACAAACAAATTAAGATGTCAAGCAATGGAGAGTCCCTTATTTACAGATCCCACTTACTACAGAAATTGAAGCCTACCTAAGGAGCTGACTGAATGATGCACGATATGTCCAAAAGTGTCCTAATTTGTGTGTGAGTCTGGGACTTTTGTGTATCACACAATGAAAATCCATGACCCTACTCACAATAGTATATAATAATAACAGCCATGACTTCTGCGTCTGGTTGTAGACAATGTTTTCACCATGGAAATTTGTATATTTGTTGAACCCAGACCACAAAATCGTAAAATAATTCTTAAATGAGATTTAACCTGTTTTAGTGCTCGTTCTATTTCCACTCCTTGAACCCAGGGTACAGCAGGGTTAGCCAGACAGTCCCCATTGTTTCCCCTCCTGGAGATGTCTATCTTCTGTTTGTGCAGGTAGCGGAAAGCCTCAGTCATGACCTGGACCGCATCGTAGGTGAGGGCCGAGGTGTACTTCACGCAGGCAGAGTGGGGCACGGAAACACAGAGTAACAGCATCAGTCAGAGGTGTGGTCAGAGAGGTCAGGGATCACATGTTACGTGTACATAACCAGCTATTTCAAAGGGTCTCACCCGAATTTTGCTGTCAGCTCCAGGGTATTCTTTCTCCTCTAAAGCCTCCCATCTCTGGTCAAACTTGGCTACCAAGGGGTCATCGAAATCCACAATCTGAAATCCAGACACGTTGGCTCCACCGTACTGGATTTTTGAAAGATCTCCGTCGACAAAGCCCTAATAAGCGAACCATATGAAGCATGAAGGAAGAAATGGGTTCATAAATAAATTGAAAATAAAAGTTATACATTTCTAACTATTAATTATTAGTTAATTATAATTAACTAGTTAATTATTTTTGTTAATGTTAGCATCTCATTCACAGAATGAGAAATGGATACAGATTTTTTTGTAGGTACAAAAAAATTCCAGCTATGTAAGTAATCCTAGCACAGGGTATCTACAAAAACAGAAAGCGTAAAAAAATATTAAAACACACCAAATTTGCAATGATGTAGTGATATCCTTTGACGTGTCGTCCAATAGTGATAACCTGAAAATCAAATAGACAGGCATCCCGTTGTTATCAATGCTTTTCCTTTCTGCAGTAGAGGATGCTCAATTCATACATCAGCAATGCACTATACAAGACGGCCATCCTACTGAAGTGGTAGAAATACCTACTCAAGAGCATTCGCACATTTGTGAAAGCATCATGCAAAAAAGCTGCGATCCCAAGGGGCTGAGCTATTGACCTACCCTGTAAATGAAGTGCCCGAGATTTACAGCCATTTCTGACAAAGATATCCACTTCTCGGTGTGAATACATTTTTAACACAAATAGATTGTTGTGACTGCAAACATATTACATTAATGCTATTTAATTAGCAGATTCTCTTATCCAGGGCAACGTTCAAATAGTGCAACCAGGTCAAAGGGGGGAAAAGTACAGTTTAGAGACAGTGCTGCATTGTCCTATGGTTTAATATCGCTAAAAGGCGTGTTAGCAAGTACTCATTGAGAAAGTCGACAATACAACTTTCTGACAACTGTATCTGGGGTTCTGATAACCATCGGCAAGGTCAACTAGGTCCTAACAACAACGACAACTCAATACAGGGGCCAGTACGGGAGCCAGATAATCTGCACAATATACCGAATTCAATGCAACCAGATAAAAGCTGTTCGATAAAGCAGTTCTATACGAGAGCCAGTGATATTACACAAACTACCTGGTTCAATACAGCCATATGCAGTTTAATGCAACAGTTCTGGGTCAATACAGATTGGGTTCGGAATTCCATTAAGTGAGTTTGAGAGCATTTGGTGAGATGGAGTGAGGCACTGTCAGAACTCAAATCTTAAGAAATCCACGTTGACATGTTTTTTTAAAAATGCAATCAATGTCTGTTAACTTTTTCTACTGTAGAAAAGTTGCAACTGAATTGAATCTTTCTTTGGCTTACAGTTGCATTGCTGTTTTGCGTTGCTGTTTTTGATTTTAAATGAAAGATAATGAATACATTTTTTTAAAGACGGAAATACTATATTTAAAAATGGGAAATAAAAACATGGTGAAATTTCTACTGTACCTTAATTTATTCACACATAAATTGCCATACTTGTTATTTGTCTTTTAATTAAAATTGAACAGCATTCAAAAAAAAAAAATAGACATTTACGAGGGAAAGTCATAATTAATAATTCAAGTGGGTTTTTTTACAGAAGAGTTAGTAGATATAAATAAATAAATAAATAAAACGGTATAAAATTAAATAATTCTGAATTTAAATAAATTTAGGAACAATCTGATAAAAAGTTTAGCCGGCCAAAAACAGGACATCGCGCATTGCGTACCTGTTCCATTATATCCTTCACTTTGTCTTGTTCGCAGTCTAATATAACCCTTCTCTCTTTCTTGTTTTCAAGGTCTTGGAAAAGTGAGCGGTAAGCCTCGTCCTTCTTCTCATCCTTTAGGTTGCCCACATTGATCGCGGTTACCTGCCATTTTCTCTCAGCGGCCGTGTCCAGCACCACCTGCAGAGTCGAGAGACCTGGACAGAAGTAAAGAAAGCATTAGCCATGTGCCCAGGCAATACAATCACAACATGGTCATAATTCACTTATTTATCAGACATATGACATAGCTCTATAAAATTGTCAAAATTATATAAACCCAATATAATGGCTGCTAGCAGTAATAACTGCGATCTGATATATTTATCTTATACCTGTGATCAGGTAATACCGATAGACCTGCCATTTTGTTTAAATTATGCCATAACCAAGCCAAACTGTGCATCTGAAGTTAAAGCGTTCAGATCAAAGTTAAAGTTAAGTGACTGTTTTGTACAGACTTTAGGATCTGTTAAGTTCCTTCCCTTTATAGACTATGGGGTCTGTTAAGTTACTTCTCTATATAGATTATGGGGTCTGTTAAGTTACTGTTCTCTATAGACTTTGTTAAGTAACTGATCTGCACAGGCCTTGGGGTCTGTTAAGTTACTGTTCTCTATAGATTCTGTTCAACCTCTGTTGTTTCACTCTTCAGAGCAAAAGAATAGAACGCCACACCAGAGACGACTGCTGAAGCACGATTTTTTCAAACCCTCAAACTGAGTAATCTACTATAAGTTTCCATTGTACGCCCAGTAAATCACAAACAAATCGCACACTCAAAAGAAGACTTAATCAGTGAAACGCAATGGGGATTCACCTTCCACACAGTAAACTCATTCGGTCAGAGACAGATGCCTCATCGTTTTTGTGGAGAGGAGTGATAAAAAATAGCGTTTAGAGTTTTGTGTGACTGGAGAGCACAAACTCATTCTCCTTATGTCTCAGCTGCTGTCACATTGTTTTAGGACTCTATCTGAGTCTGGCACTCATGTGTCATATTGCAAAGGGTAGCCTCTGGAGACCGTGTTCCACTTATAAAAACAGACAAAGAAGTTAACAAAATATCTTTCAATAATTGATGGTAAAGCAAACTTCATCGACATTCCTTCACCAGGTACATACAGTTCGTTTTCCTGGGTTTGCGTCAGATGACAGTAAAGACTGTAAATCACTGCCGGGCATGCAATGGCAATTTGTCATTCATTCATAATTAAACAGACACAACCATTAAAGCAAAAAAGCTGTAAACAAACACAATGAGAACAAGCTTTTCAATGAGATAAGAGTAGGTTTGGCACAGAGCAGGATTCACGGTAAGTAAATCCTTACATCCTCTTGTAAGTACATTACGTGACCGGGGGACTTTTCAATAGCACTTTCGTCATGATATCTTCTATGTATGATAAAGGAAAATACTGGTAGTCTGATCCATCTTATTCCATTAGAGTGATTATTCTGGAGTTACGTAGCATGACCTCCAATAATTTGTTGATAGAGTCACAGTAATAAGGTTCTTAATATTGTGCTAATGATTGTAAATTATGAACTACATTCCATTAAGTACACTCAGAGTTGAAAGCCAGCCCTCCATCCTTCCTGACCCTGATCTGGGTTCCACCAGTTGATTAATACCATACTGCCAAAGCTAGCCACACACCAGCTCAGAGCTATCCGGTTCTTACAATGCACAAATTTACCCAACACTGTATAACTGTTGCACTTGACGTGATTACACTACTTCTAAGAGGCTGGTCTCACAGCAGTACAGGATTAAAAACCCATGGCTCAGGACTTCACAGTCTTCGAACGTGATGTAGCAAAAGAGACACTTTGTGAGCTTTATAATGGGAGCCTGTGGTAGATTTCAAATGGCCTCTCTCAAGTGAGAACCGATAATCCCGTCTGCGACTGTTCTACATGACGAGGCAGTAGGATTGCTTTGCCGTTCAGCATCGGGGGGTGTGCACCAGAACAGGGCAAGCTCCAAACGGGCAAATTCTACCAATAACTGAATTGCGTAGCGGCAGCAGAAGAGGTCTGAGTCTGATGTGCGCCTGGCCCTGCGACAGCTTACACAGAATGCTGTAATAGAACTGTCTCTGTGGTGATGTAGCGCTGCAGATTATATAATGGTGGACTCTTTTGTCAGCACGCCCAAGAAAGTCATGTTAAGATAGATCTTGAAAAGGAAACGTTTTTCGTCGAGGGATTTTCAAGTGCGTACGGTGCATTATTAAGGAGATTTGGGAGCCCTCAGTAAAAATCTTCAAAATACCAAATTCCTAAATAATTAAAATCTTAAAGCACAATGAAATAGGTGAAATGAAAATGAATCTATAGAAGTTCTTAAAAGAAAGGAGCTTAAGGAAAACAAGAGCATATTTTTGGCCCTTTAAAAAGCCAATAAAGCAGTAACAACGGGTAGCCTCTCTGCAGAACCCACAGGTTATTGTCATGCGTCGTTAAAAATTTTGCCAAATCTTGTTGCCAGAAGAACAATGGCACTTTGCTTCAAAGTACAAATCCACTAGCAGGCTTTTAACAATTTAAAGAAATTCATGATGTGCATGGCAAACATTTTGCATTCATTTTTAAGGTTGGGTGTCCAACAATTTAGAATTTATGCTTTTAATTACCAGGATGCCAGTGTTATTTATTCTAAGAGAAACTAATCAGCAATTCTGATAAGCACATATACTTAGCGCTAAGCCTTTTTTTCTTGACTGCACTTCTCTGGGAATATAAACAGCCTCTGCTATGTATATCAGTTGATTCATACATATTTAAAGGGTACGTTTGACTTAATTTATCAATATCATATCTTTTTGTTCAAACATGGTCTTTTTTCCAGTCGTTTTTTTTTTTTTACAATCTGCAAAAATCTAAGGATCTACTTAAGCGATTTAAATTATCTACATGGGGTTAAGACAAAGCCATACTTAGCTAATTATTTATCAGAAAATTATACACAAACAAGCACTGTTCCTTCCTAGTCAAAAATTTCACATTTAGGCACAATGAGATCTTTCATCATTTCACCATGAATCAGTCACCATTTGACTGTTTGTTTTGTTGCTGAGTAACTCAGACCCCTTAACAAGGCATAATGAAGTGCGTTTGCATGCCTACTCTTTTCCGTTTAATTGCACCCAATTGCAACAAGATAAGAATTCATCTCTAGGTCTGAATTAATTCCTTAGGCCTGTTTGGTGCTAAAACGGCTATACTATGAGTCAGTATTTAACACAGTATAATGTTATATGATTTAAAGCACCATCTCTTTCACATACACACAAAAAACAACGGCATCGACATGATATTGGGAAAACCTAAACACTGAAAAAATCTGGGTACCCTGTCATACACAAAACTTAATAATGAAGTCACACATGAGTGGTTTCTAATCAAGTTCTAAACTGACACAAAGTAACAGTCATGTAGGTCTTAATGTCACTACATTACATTATCATCCCATATGCCTTATCAATAGCGTTCGTCCCTTGGAAAAGTCACTAACTGCACTTCAGTTTATCTTTCCCCGATGGTTCTTATTCAACATGTGCTTTTTTTGGAAAATAAATCATGGTGAATTATTTTCCTTGAAAGTACAGTGCTTTAAAAAATTCCTGTCCACCTGACAACATAAAGAGGTACCGAGAGAATGTCTGTGTTATGCAAATTAACGGTACGTTCTATGTCCTAAGTGCTTGTCCATAACTGATCTTAATGAAGCTGGTGATGGCACCGGTGTAATTTAGTCAAACAAAATGAACCATCAAGAAGAGTTTCTTTGAACAAAAAAATCTAGCTGTCTTATTTTGTACGGCTGCTGTACTCATAACTATTAGCATACATGTTGTTTATCAATGTTCAAATATGTTAACAGGTATTAAACTACGCTGTATTTCAACCTAAAATTTTGATTAATCTAAATGTAATTTCTTTCCTTTGATCTAAACAACCTACTCAACACATTTCAAAGAGGAAGGAGAAATAATATTTTCACGCAACAATTAAATGGGAATTAGATGGGAATCCCCCACACACACAGACTCAGAACGTGGTAGAACCACCTATGACAGCATGATGGCTTTTGGGTCTTTTGGTTTGTACATCTGGACTGTGCCTATTTATCTTGTCAAAACCATTCCAGCTCTGTCAAATTGGATGGGGATCGATGCTCATTGTTGTCTGAGCCACTCAGGAGGCACCTTCGACTTCTTAATGATGGACTTGACTGCCTTCCAAGAGATATTCAATGCCTTTCATATGTTTTTACTCCCCTCTGATTGGTGCCTCTCCACAACTTGGTGCCTATCCCAGGGTTGTTGTCTAAGCTGCATGGTCTTCATGGTAGCATCATAGCCTGTTTGCACCAGAGCTTATTTAGGAGTGTCACAGCAAAGGGGGTGAATGCTTATCTAATGAAGACTTTTCAGGTTTTTAATTTGAATTGATTTAATCCCCCCACCCCCCACAAAGGTTGCATAGATCAAAGGGAAAAAAAACATTTAAATTCATCCATTTTTCATGTTGTAACAACAAAGTGTAAAAACATCCAAGGTGGATATAGGTTCTGTTGCTGTATGATTGTAAGATCCAGATGGTGCATTTAGATTAAACACCTGTGTCTCTCACTCTTTGATGCTTTGTATGGTCTTGATTTATGAACACAAAATCTGTCGTCAGTGCATAATTATTTTGCTGAAAAACAAAAACAGCCTGAAACGACCCATTTAAAAATGCAAATATATATATATATATATTTTTTTTTTTAAAGCATAATTATTATCACATTTAAAAAACAGAGGTCAGGCTCTTCAAATGTACATGGAAGTATACAGGGTTATATTTTAAATAATAGCCTAAATGATCTTGTACAAACTGTAAACAAAATGATTGCAACCATTAAGAAAAGAACAGTTTGCTGAATAATCTACAGGGCTGAGTTTGTCGTCTGATGAAGGAATTAGTAATATATTTGTGTGACCTGGATGGGGATCCAGCTTGTCTTTCATAGCCACACGTTGTAAGACTACCTGTCCTAATTACATCACTTATATTGTGACTCCGAAGAAGTGACGTCCTGATTGATTGGCGAAGGATCCCCTATGTTGTCCACCTATGTTGTCCACCTATGTTGTCCACCTATGTTGTCCACCAAGAGACCAAACGGGTGTCCTTCCTAACCACAAAAGTAACAATTGCCGAGACCCAGATATTGAGTCCCAAGAACAAGTAATGGTCTTAAATTGGCTGCAGAGGGGAGGCGCCATCGATAGGGGGCACTCTGGTGAACTCCATTACATCGGACGCTCCGCTAGCAATACTTCGGGCCATTTAGGGTTAGGGTTAGTAAGTAACCGACGGTTTTGCTACGCTCACGTACTCAGGAGAAGCGTTTCCAAATATTTAAAGGCATTGGGTAGTAGATTGACACACTTAAAATAAAAATAGCAGCTACGTGTTTGCTTGAATTGAAAACTGAAAACCCGAATCAGTGTCTACAACGTGAAATTCAACAAAATATCAAATATAATGTAGACATATAGACACATTTTTTTGTTAATATACAGAGGACATGCATGTTCGATGCAGTTTGGTTGTGAAATACATTTATGTCTCCTCTCTTTTACTGGTGAAATTCGTGCACAAGGAATTCCGACCACTTACCTCTATCGCTGTCATATAGATATGCAAACTTTTCCCACTTGTAGTACTCGATCAAACTAAGGAGGGGTCCCTTGATGTCTGGCCTCATTTGCAAAATAAATTGTTGTAATCCATCTGCAGGGAAGCTGGGCGTTATAAACGAGACGTGCAGAGTTTCACAAAACGATGTTATCGTGTTGACGGACTTCTTATCGTAGAATCCAAAGATAGCGTAAACTCCTCTTGAATACTGGGAACAGACTGTAAACAGAGAAAATAGGTTTCCGTTAGTTTAAAATATTGAACAGAAGCAGCATCGAAGCACTACTCGTATAAGCACACGCGAGTCCTTTATTAAAGATCTTGTTTTTATTTATTGTTTAATCATTTTTAATTAGACAATCCTATTGTCCCTTAACAGTTCTGCAAATACTTCAAGTGTGGTGCCAAGAAAAAAAACATACTTCAAGAGTGATGCCCAAGAATATTTATATATCAATCTATATTGATGACATTTTGGTGCAATCAGGCTTATTGACTGGAATGTATTTAATCCCCTGTAATAACAGTCAAAATGTATTTCCCTTGGGACTAAAACAAACAGGGAAGGCAATATTTATTTATTGAAATGCAATTCAGTGGGCCTTTGAGTTTTTTTTTTTTTTTTTTTTTTGGTAATTATGAAGATCATATTGAAGTACGATTACTGTCCATTGTGAATATGTAAGCCTTCTCTAATCTTCACATTAAAATGCTGTGGTTGCTGCATCTCTCTCCCACCCAATTTCTTTAGATGATGACTGTCCGCATAATTTGCATTTACGAAATAAACTTACAATATGATAGCTGCCCACCATGTTGTTTATTTCTACATTAAAGGCTTCATTAAATTCGAGCCATTTGCCTTTTTTGAGTATTAAATTCCTATTAGGTAAATAGATTTTAAAACGGATTCTATAAAATGATTCATAAATTGTAACGGACAATGCCACACCCTAATTGGGGCTCACAGCCAATTTTACCTTTTGAATCCCCTGGACTGAGCCAGTAACCACCTATTCACAGCACATCGGAGGTCATTAGAGAGAGAGAGAGTTTAGTGGCTGAAAGGGCCAGTCAGTTTGCGGCGCTCACCCTCGTCCCTGTTTGGCTGATGATGATGTAATTAACTTGATGGAATCGAGTGATGGATTCATGCCGTTGTGAGGCGTTGGAGACCTTGAACCTTTAACCTTGGATTTTAGGTTGTCTCACAAACCATTTTTGGCGATATTCCCTTGCTACCTCTTCCGTCCAACGGTAGCAGCCATTCCTGCGGCCTTGAATAATGAATTGTATGATGGATACTGGTAGATTCAGCTTTTTTGCTGATTTTTTTGAAAGCCAACATCT
Organism: Hiodon tergisus; assembly: GCA_025775045.1. Lineage (NCBI taxonomy): Eukaryota > Metazoa > Chordata > Actinopteri > Hiodontiformes > Hiodontidae > Hiodon > Hiodon tergisus. The sequence goes on along the minus strand of JAOVYW010000068.1, from coordinate 1,037,450 downwards.
AACTTGTGAGGATCACTGACTAGTTGTATGCACTTCTCTGAGAGTTACCTGGCCTTTACCGTGATGAAGTAAGTCACCGAAGGATTGGCTTGCTATTGTGTTATCTTTGTTTGTTCCCCATGGAAACAGAGACCAAATAATAGGTTCTAGTAAGTTCCAGAATCTTTATATGATGCTCCAGACAGCAGAAACGTGTTTCCTTGTAGAGGTTTGAATATTTTTTTCACACCATTCTGTATGTTGCACCTTTCTGAGGTGGTTAGTTAGTTAACATTACATATAACCAGGGTTAAATTTAAACTAAATTTAAATTAAATAAAGACGTATATTACCACAGTTTGTTTTGCATTGGATATGTAATAGTTTGCCAAAAAATTATTGACCCGTATAGAGTCTATTCGGAAGTACCCTCCATTGTCTGCAGGAAAGTACAATATCTCAAGCCGTCTTTTCCATGAAAAAAAACCAATTGACCTGCCCTGTAGAAGATTAATGAGTGTAAAATTATTAGTAAATATTTTTGTCTGCTTCTGGAGACATTCCCAGTAAAACAATTAAACGCTTGTTTGTCTGAACGTGCAGCCATTGAACTTGTTGGCACTGGCATGAATCCGTGTCCTGCGCACGAGTTCAAGCTCATCCTCTTGCATTAAAACACCAAACTCCAGCAGCGGTTCAGTCCATAATCAACGCTGTGAGCGCTGCGTTGTTCCAACATTTGATATTTTCATGGGTTTGGATTAATTTTATATCGGTTTGTTTTATTTTAGTTTCTGTATAAAATGATTTGCGATATCCTGGCTGGTAGAGTTAGAATGATTCTGTAATTCCCATTTTAAGTTTATTCACTTTTTCTTTCGTTTGCTATATACCTCTGTAGCTGATCAAACATATATTTTCACTTAACAAATTTTTTTAATAGCTGAGTGCCCATCATTATTTCAACTCAGATATGAAATCAGTCAAACATAAGTGCTTGTTATTATGAAGTGTAATGTCTTTTTTGTCAGGTTTTTTTGTTGGCTTCTGATTTCGAGTCATAAGATATGTATGATAAAAAATACAACAACTTCTGACGGAACTTCTGTCTGAATGCGTTTAAAGAAACAAAGCTCTTTCTTCCCAAAGGAAAAACATATCACCTTGCATTAGACCTGGAACATTCATCAGAGCATATATTTAGCTGTCCTACTTAGGTGCCCTAATATACTTGTTGTATTAAGAAAAATGTTCAGTGTATATTTATACGATGACGCCCCAGAGGGTTGGTTGCATGAATTTCAAAACAAATTTCATACACTAAATCTGATTCAATCAGACTTAATCTGGTCTAAATCAGACTGAATCTGATTGTACATATAGCTCAAAGGAAAAGAGAGAGGATATGACTGATGATATAATCACTCGCGCTCTACACATACATTACCCAAATTATGTATGTAAAAATTGCTGTCATCATTTATATTCCTACAGGGCAATTGCACTATAACCGCTCAGATTATCATAGGAATCATTGTAAACTACTCAAGTTCTCCATGTTTAAAATGTCCCCATTGAGATCAACCCAGTTTAGCATCATTTTTAATTCTTGTGAAATATGTGCCTTCCTCAGCTGCAACAAATTACTAAATTTCCTTGGGTCTCAAATAACTACTGGTGATGTCTGTTCATAATTTTCCAGAATGTTTTTTTTCTAAGCTCCAAACTGCTTGCAAGGAGGAGGTTTGAGATTACAACTGTGCTATGGACAGCACATGAACCAGTAGTTCAACTCTTCAAGGTCACTGTAAGGAAATGAGGCTAAAACAGCCGCATTAAAAAACTAAGCTGTGTAGCAGTTTTGAAGCAAAATTTAAGTCGTAGCCTGTTATTTATTGATGGAGTGCATCTCAAGTTGTTTCGGTGATTAAGATCTATAGGTATTTTAACAGTTTTACTCACTACTCATGTTATATGATAATATTTTACGTCTTGTTCCAGAAATTTCAGACATGAGAAAACAAATAGCCAATAGGTTTGCCATTTGAGGTTCATGTGGCCGTAGCCTGTAATCTGTATTGTACTTTCTTTCCTTCCTACAGCTGAGCACTAGTTCTGTCGACAACAGTAAATTCTGTACGACAAAAAGGGTATGATTCTGTCCAATCACAAATCATCTCCACAAATCACAGTACATCGCCAGTGCTGGTGTGGGCGGATTGTAAGGTTTTTGGTGCACTGGCGTCAAGGCATTGCAGAAAAGCTCATCCCTCTGCTGCTATTTTTGCAGTTGCTCTGGTGGAGCGCAGAGGAACTTAGTGTCTCATCCCGCTGTTCACTGACTGCAGACGTTCGTCAGTCAGAGAAAGCAGAGAAAGGCGAAACAAATGCCGCTAGGCAAGCGCTCTCAAAAAGCCCCTCATTTGTGGGGGATGGGCATCTTTTCATCCATTTGAGCTGAAATTCCATTAGACTTGTACATTGCTTTAGAAGACCGTACTTCATCCTCTTAGTCAAAAAAAATATTACACATACTCTTAAAAAACGTCAGTGTGGTACTTTGCCTGCACCATTAACTGGTCATCATAAAAGAAACCAACGTTGTTCTGAAAGAGACTGGTCTCTTCAGTGCTACGGCACTAAGTGCACCATACCTTTAGCTGTATAGTTGCAGAAATACATAAACCAATATAATGCCACAGCTGGCACTAGGTAGAGAATTCGACCATTCGTATGACCCTCATCATGATAATTATTATATCAGCATATAATATATTATATTATATTAAATGAAATACTAGTTAATGTGCTGTTATTTACAGTAATTTGTCATAGATAACTTGACTGATTGATAACTTTATTGCAGTCTATGTACGTTTGTACAGTGATGCAATGCAAAAAAGATGAATGTTCACTGCATCAAAACAATGCATTGAATTTCAGACATTAAATCAACTAAGATTTCACATGAAGAAATAATCTATTTTGAATCATTTTATAGATTAAAAAAAAGGTCTCAGTAAAAATGGATAACCGATTGTTAAAAAAATTGCAAGCACTAATAATTAGCAAAAACATTATATAACAAATAATCCGATTATTTTAGTTCTGCATCTAAATTCCTTCTCATAGCTCTCAAATCTCTGTGTTTTCAAAAAAAGGTGGAAGTCCGTAAGCACAAATAAAACCATTTTGAGAAACTGGCCAGTGGCATGTTATTTTGGTCCCCTTCAACACCGTACGACTGCGTCACTTTCTGGATTGCCCCAGAAAAGCAGACGCTGAGAGGGTGGAACTGAGAATGCTGGTTGTAGTGTGAGACAATGCTGCATCAGTGTGGGAGTGGTTCTCAGCCCATCCCCGCTTCATAACCGTGTTCATTCCACCCTTTTTTGAATCCGATTCTTTTTTGTTATTTTGGAGGTGGAAGGTGTATGGCTGAATCCCTTAGGAAAGCACAACTCTTCTCCATGCCATAAAAGAGGCCAGTGAAGATTGAAGGGTAGATGTGTGGCTGTAGGGCGTATTCCGGTTTTTCCTTAAACCCGTGTCATAGGATGTGTAAATCTTCAGCGATACTTGCAGTATATCTAAATATGTCATACTTACTTCCAAATACGGAAAAAAAATTTTAATTGAAGTTTGAATTTTCGAAGGGGTTTATTAGAAATGAAAGTAATGCATTTTTTAGTGGATTTAGACTATTTTGCAAAGTAAGGTCTCTTTTTATGTCTGTGTTGATTGAATAGTTTTGAGACCATGAAACCTTGTTTAGAATTGTTAAAATGTCATTTTTTACTTTGAATAGATACTGCTCCACAAGTAAACACACCCACATTACGTAACAGTGCTGTGTTTGACACCACTGTTTATTCCATTCAGCGATCGGCAGAAGTCACTCAACAGCCTCCAACATTTGGCCATAGACATGTTGTTACTGTCCTCCTAACCTTTAAAATAAGTGCTGAAAAGGTGATTTGTTATTCGGTCCCCGTTCTGACACTGGTTACCGCTCATTTGTCACCTCATGCCCCAGGCACATGCTTTGCAAAGCCATTTGGGCCCACTTGAGATTTTGAGATTTAGTTATCCATGGTAAGCCTCGAGGGACATTAGCGTGGGATCCGCAGTGCATGCCCCATTTCCTGAGAAGCATCCTCTTGTCAATTTGTCAACCATCTCTGTATCACCGCTAGTAGTGTACTTCTGCAGCTGAGAGGCATGTCAAGTAGGACTTCAGCTTGAACTTCAAAATGCCACTTGTTTGACAGATATTAGTAACGCGATGCAGCTGTTAAAGGCTATTTTAAAAATTTACTTTCAGAGTATCAATCTGAAACGTCCGTACCACCTTCATCTCAGAAAGATTCCTGGAAGCCTATTCCAGACGATGGCAGATATTATTTGCCATTTTCTCTCACATACGGCAAATACTGTGTCTCTACAGCCAATGTCCAATTATTTTTAAAGGTTGGTTGTTTTACTGCAGCTCCGGCCAGTCCATTCCTAGATTAGGCCAATCAGATTTTCTGAATCAAAACATTTCACTTAAATACTGCTTTGAATCAGACACAGGTAACTAATCAGTCAAATCAATTAACTGTAAAATAACTCTCTCTAGCCCTCGCTCACATGCAAGCGCGCGAACACATACACACACACTCACACAATAATTACAACAAGTTTTAAAGGATGATTTAGAAAAGGTAAACCTATTATAAGCACAATGGAAATATTGTCCGTATTTGGGATTATAGTGCCATCTAGTGATTTCCATAAAGACAATATTTTTCAATATATAAGAAGAATAACAACAACAACAACAATAATATGTATTCATATAATCTACAAGTTTCACAACACTGTGTTGTCTGAACAAACAGTTAGGAAATAAATCATTGTTCTATTCATTCGATGAAGGGATGTGGCATATTCTCAGTACATTTTACATAGAAAGACAAATACAAGAACATGTTCCATTAAAACTATAGTTAACTTCATAAGCTATCCCAAAAGTCTTAAAGTGATTGCTTAACTTCAATAAATAATGGATACGAAATACATGAATACGTGGTATAATTAAATGAAAATCAATTACTATTACCATGGGCGTTTTAAATATAACTACATATTTAATTAATGATTTAAAAATTTGAATAACGAAACTCGATGGAGGAATTATATAGATTCGGATGCCAACGGACATTAAACCATGTATGGTGTCCAATCAACTGAAAGGTTAATGCAAGCAGAAAGAGCCCAGTGATATAGAATTGTGCGAATTAATTTAAGAATACACGTTGTCAGTTGCGTTTTGCTGCCAGAATGGAATGCTCATACAGCACCGAAACCTTGTACTCGGTCTTGAACAGGCGACCGATCAGATATTCACTGACAGAAGAAAAAGAAAAAAGAAAAAAAAGGATACTATACGGCTTATTGCGTTTACCAATGCGTGCGCACTAAATAGCTCTTGTTCAGGGTGAACACTATTTACCCTTTTAAGCGAATCCTATGGGAACGTTTATTTGGGTTAGTCGTATGCAGAACTGAAAGATGACTTATTGTGTTTGAGGTAATTCATATAATCAGGTCAACGAGCAATTCTGTGGAATCACTGAAACGCAACCCTTGTCGTTCTCACTGGGTTCGGCACAACGGTGCTCAGCTGTCTGATCCAACCTGTGCGATGGCTTCGAGAGTTGTTGGCATGAATCAGCATCCCCATGACACAGTGACATGGTGCAGTGAAGCCCGCAGAGCAGAAGTGCTTGATTTTAATGGAAATGGCCTACAACTGAGAATATATGTGCACGGGTGTAGACTGTTTTCTCGAGTTATCCATAACGCTTAGGTTCCCAGTGGTTTTCATTAAAGCAATTGTGTCCATTTATAAAATTATAAAATGTTATCTTTTGGCAAATATAGATTCACAAAATTATAGTGTATTCTCGTAGAAAATGCTGCATAAAACATTCTCGTACGAGGATAATGTTTAGAGAGAATAAAACTGAAACGACTGGGTCCTTTTAACAACTATACGGTTCCGTCATGTAATTAACTGTATTGAGTATTTCCCCGAGATAAAATTGTGACTGTGATTAAAAATAAATAAATTTAAAAATGCATTGACAAGAGCGTACAAGTGGTAATGAGCGGTATGACCTCCAATTAGTATAGCAGAAGCACCCTTATCTCCAAAAGAAAACCGGTGTGGTTGAAGAGAAATATGAAAAAGAAAACAACCTTATTCCATCGTTTATATCCGTGGCCATTATTCTAAATACTACAATGGAATATAAAAATTTCGCTTCAAGCTTTACTGGTTTCGACCAGTATTAACAACCATAAATATAGCTCGTCAGGTGCCTTTAACATATGACATCGTTCGCAGACTGAAACAGTCTTCCTTTTATTCGCACATTGACTAGAGGTAAGAGGTCGCTGATAAATGCCACAATACAGCTAGCTAAAGCTAGTCTGACTGGGTCTTCAAGAGTCATTACGCAACATTTTTTATGTCGTTATTATCGTATTCCTTGATAGCCCTCAGATAGCACGTTTGTGACGAAAAGGTAGCCATTTCTGTAACTGTTACTGTGGAAACCAACTTCACCATGATCTCTCTGAAATTCGTGTCAACGGTCCAGTCATACCGCATATGATTTTACACGTCGTTATATTCTTAGTGTAAAGCTGAATATAATGGAATGCCCAGCATCAGTGGAATCATTAAAATGAGTTTAGATAAACATTTTAAATATAAGCGAGCGTGTTATGTTGTCTGCAGCAGTGAAAACAAATACTGCATAAATGTATGGCTATTTTACAATTAGCTTTATTGATAATCTGTATGTGAGACCCGTAATTGTCCAAGCATGTTTTATATCCTAATAATAAAAAATAAAATAGTGATAATGAGCCTTAAAAAACATGCTGCATCAGGACAATTACATTAAAAACAAATGAACAAATAAATAAATAAATACATACATACACACAAACAAAAAATAATGTTCTACTCACAGCAATTGGTGACAGCAAAGCTGTTTGCCACTTCCAGATTGTCGATATGGGGCGTCAGCCTAAACTCGGATGTGCCGAATTGAACCATTCCTATTCGAAATGCACTATATTCCTGATCTGCACCCCTTGGAAATAAGCCCCCTATGGTACAGGGAAACAAATATATCAAATATATAAACATAGCCAAAACACATG